>OX104063.1:159874428-160019056 GCA_944474145.2 Dicrocoelium dendriticum | reverse complement strand
CAAGCTGTGCGTCTTGTCTGGTCGAGAAAGTTAATAAATTTTCCTAATCAAGTGACTTGAAGACGGTTGTATCACATTTATTCAAGTCACCGGCGACACTGCAGGCAGGGCATTCTAGATTCGGCAGCACTACCAAAGAAAGTTGATCAACTGAAAGCTTCAGTTCGGATGATGACGTAGCAGGGACAATGAAAAGGTTTCCGATAACAAGGGATTGAAAGCTACTGAGAAATTTAGAATTGCATTCAAATAAATGATAGCTAATGGAGCTTGCAGAGTGAGTGAATATTTGATTGGCGGAGTTGCACCAGAGTTGGTTAACTTAAGTGATGACTCCGGCACCACAATTTCTTGGCTAACCTGGGACATCGGACCTAATCACGCCATATCCACTGATGCTAACGACCCCATCTTTAATATCAGGGTATAACCAGCTTTCTTGTAACCTAATAATACATGTGTTCATATATTCCTTTCGTTGTATAAGAGCTGTGGGGTCAGTGGTTTTTCCTAGAAATGAACACACGTTGCTGGGGAGGATGAGTGGTAGTTGCATTTGTTGCAATGGGCACCGTCGGAGACGAACTTTCTAACCAGCGCGATGTTTTCTCATATTACCCTTATGCTTTTCTTCAATCCGTTTAATAGTGTTCTTGGCTTTATGACCGTACTAGACGAAAGGCATTTTGCGTGCCGCACTTCGAAACGCTTTCAAAAAATTGGCGGAGTAGGATAACTTTGGTAGGTCAGGTCAGGTCAGTTCCAGAGGACGATACTGCCTTTCGCCTAACGAGCGTCCTGCTTCTTGAACCGGTAAGCGAACCAAGCCCCCGGCACTTCGACGTTACAATGATTATCCGTGTTACTTCGGAAAAAGAGAGAACGAGAGTAATATGGTACTCTCGTTCTAGTAAAATTACAGTAATTCGGGAAAAAGATTTGGTCAACCTTCTTATATGTCACATTTGAAGGCTTCTACAGTTTCACATACTATTAAATCGGGAGCAAGCCTATTCCAGGTACTCACGACATGATTTGTGAAAAAGTTCCCCCTGATGTCCAACCGAGACCTCTGTTGTTTGAGCTTAAGCCGATATTCACGCAAGTGGTCAGACGTAGCCAGCTCAAACAAATCTGTAAGATTGATGCCACTGAGTCCCCTCAAAATTTTGCACGTTTGAATTGGATCACCTCTCGGTCTGCGTCTTTCCATAGAAACCAACCCTAAGCTTTTTAAATGGTCTTCATGTGTTCTTCTACGCTGACCTCCGATCATTTTGGTCGCCAGTTTTTGAATCTTCTCAGTGCAAATGGAGTCACTACGTAAATAAGGCATCCAAGCCTGAACACAATACTCTAGATGTGGTCTAACCACTGCTTTATACAACAGAAGGAAAACTTATGGTTTGGTGTTACACAACATTCGCCTGAGACGAAATGGCTCTTGTCGCGTCTTGTTAACAGCATGGCGACACTGTGCGGAGGGTTTGAAATTGTTTACCATGATTCTTCCAAGACCAGGTGCTTGGCTAGTAGTCTGCAGTGTCAGGGATCCCGAGCAAGCGAACTGTACGTTCATCGTACCTAGCGGTCAATAGCTGACATTTATTAGTATTCGACCAATTGACTGCCGTGGCGATGTCCTTAGAAAGGGTTTCACGATTGCCTCTACTGACCAACTTCAGGTCGTCAGCAGAAACCTCGCAGGGGTTTTTAATCAGAGATGCCACGTCATTAATAAACATTATGAATAGCAGGAGGCTCAGTACCGAGCCTTGGGAGACGCCACTAGAAGCCCTGCCCACACTAGAGCTGGTATCACCGATTTTGACACAAAAACGTCCACGTACAAATTCTGGAACCCAGTTTAATAGTTTGGAATGCATCCCAAACCATGTTAATTTCTCAAGTAAGAATCGATGGTTCACTGAGTCAAAAGCCTTAGTAAAGTCCAGATAACGCACTTCTACCGACATCCCTCTATCGAGGTATTGAGTACTCTCGTCCAGAAAGCACAAAAGGTTAGTAAAACACGGCTTCTTCCTAATGAAACCATGTTTGGCTCAAATTAGGTTGTGACTTGCCAAGTGCTTACTGATCCGGTTTTTTATGAGCTTTCCCAAACATTTAAGCAAGACGCTGGTCAAGTTTACAAGCCTATAGTTGAGGGGAGCCGATTTAGACCTCCCTCGTGGATTGCAACTATCATCGCCTCCTTCCAGTCTCGTGGTAGCTTGCCTTCCTGAAGTGGCATATTGAACAATTCCGTAACTGGATGCTAAAAATATCCTCTAGTGGCTTCGCGATGGAGGGATGTACATTGTCAAGACCAGCCGACTTATAGAGGTTCAAGGTAGTCGTTAATGTGAATACCTCCGGGACAATAATAGTGATGTCTGGCATTGTATGTGCACTTGATCAGTATGGTTGCGATGGCACGGGATATGGTTCAGTTAAACAAAGCTGATAAAGTAAAACAACACAGTAGATAGTGTAAGATGAACGATCTTCCAAGAGCAGGAGCAACCGCCAATCTGAAGGCTCCGCCAAAGCTTCATCAGCGTAATTATTTTATGTTCACTACGAAATACGGGTAGTTGAAAGACATTAGATCTGGAGTAAGTAGCTACTTCGGCATGAGTGTTAAGTGGAGATCCGCCACGCTCACATTCTGCTGAACTAATTGCAGGAATTGGAAAATGAAACTATGGTGTACTGATTCGGTTATGGCTCCCTTGTCGGCGACGACTGTTCCACCGGATAATCTGAAAATTAGTTAGTGCATTTGGATATGACTGTATAGTTAGGCTGCTAGAACTTTTCAATGCTGCCGTGCACTCAAAGGGATAATGTGTGGTCATGATGTAGCTGGTGGAAGATGTACTGCAGGAAAATTCCCTGGAAAAATAAAAACATCTTTTTGTCGGCAGCCATTGTTATCGCTGGGAAAATTCCGTGTGCTGCTGTGATACGACAGCTTTGGGTGATGCCCCGCGTGTTCTCTGTAATCATCGACCCACAGCCTACCGTCATTAGTCCAGGCACTTTTGATCCACTGTGATTAGTAGGTTGTAGGGAAAACGATGTTCCTATTGATTTATGGGTTTGAGCACCGTTGGGCTTATAACTTGAGTTTGTGGCCGCAACGTGGCTACCTAACACGAGCTGTGAGCGTTTGGGAGCCATGAAGTTCTCAACTATTCTCCTCAAATAAAGCTTATGTTTGATGGCTTTCGATGACAAACCTTCCTGAAGTAGCTTGTACATCGGCTGAGATGAATGGACCTGCTTGCACACCTTAGTTGTTCGGTTATCTGTTTGAGCGAGCAATATAAAGATCAGTGGTCGTTGATCCCGATGTAAATGAAACAAAACAACCCGCAGTAACTTCGATGAATAACTCATTAACCTTGTATTCATTTGTATCACAAGCGATATCTTCGTGCACTGTCACTTATTTGCTGCTTTTGGGTTTTCGCTCAAGCGACTATGGAATTTGGAAATGCGGTATTTGTCTTGGTAGGTTGATGTGTTACTGTGTTGAACGATGCGGTTGAGGAATCCTTGAGGATAGTACCTGAGTCTCTGGAAGTAAAAGTGAACAGATGCGCACTTAAGGTGTTTTGAGAGGTTCCTATTATGAGGACTGATTGTTATTTATGGGGTGCTACAGAGCTCAGGCGGAATATCAGTGGACATAAGGATAGCATGAACCGCATCACTAGTGAATAATTGTCTTACATTTGTGGAAAATTGAACGCGGCTCTTTCGCTCTATTGTTTTCGTCTGTCATTCTCCACAAATTGCATGGCACTCGTGAGAGTCATATTCGTGAGGAGCAAACCGGGTTTTGTCAAAATCGAAGGTTAATCGATCACATCTTTATGTCCTTTGTTGGAGCACCGCCATATTTAGTGGTAACCTGCCATAGTCGTGTTCCTCGATATCAAGGGTGTCTACCATTCAGCGGACCGATGTGCTCTTTTGGATTGTCTGCTCAGGAAATGTGTGCCCGATAAATACATAAACATTAATATGAATCATTATCAGAAATCAGTTCAGGATAAAGTATTCTTTTCGGTAAACTCTCATCTGACCCAAACGTTTACATAACACTGATTTTGGAGAAAGCCTCAACTAGGGCTGGGATTGATTTCTGGAGTGTTTGAACGATCAAAATCGATAACTTCAAACAGGGATACAGAGAGTATGCCAAGTAAACTAAATAAACATCCATATAATACTCAGCAGTCCGATAAGTAAACTTTACAGGCATACATAGCAAATATAGTCAAATAGGCGGTAATGTTTCGCGAAAACGCTAGGAATCCAGTAAGCAATTTTATTTATGCAAAAGACTTCAGGACAACTAATAATTAACGCACGGTCATCAGGACTCAGTGTACCATTTTCAGAGGATACTGAGCCACATAAACCAAACAGCAAATAGAGTAGAAAATTTTAGGAACCTTTAAATGGTTGCGAAGTTTATAACAAGACCGCATGAATCAGGTCTACCTGAATAATACAGGAGACCTTTGGGATAATTTGACACGTTTGGGCCTGCAAAACGGAAATATTTCTAGGACAAATATCGCAAGTGTTACCACTTAGAGCCTATTTTCTATAACCGTATGGCTAGGTCACTAACACCAGTGAGCTTGAGGAGCTTGTGACTAATACTACAAAAACGAATATCGGAAAATTTGACAAAATGCCTCGCGGCGTGAAATCCATTTGGGTCTGCGCTGATAGGGCATTAACAACTCCGCTTCTGGGGTTGAGCTTGCTCGAACATGAGGGATTATTGTGCCTCGTGTTGATACACACTATTGTACATCACTTTGCCTTATTACCAGCTTTTTCTTTCCAAGGTTAATTTCTGAAGCGAGTGCCAGCACTGTTCATCAAGGTGGCAACGCTAACTAGTACTGTAATGTCACATCATCTATTACCTGGGTGGGTTTCCTGGTAAGAGCTGTTCTAGCACCCTAAGTAAAGAGTGATAAGGTAAATTAACAGTAGAAACGTAGGTAAAAATGTGGGACCCGGCTGTTCACCCACCATTACGCATAACGCATGCTAGGCTTTGGAGCCAGGTACAAGCTTATATAACCCACGGAGTGCCGAGATAAGGCGGAGGGTTGGTCAAATTTTAGGAATGTCCAGCCCGCCAGTGTGTCAAGGGCCTCCCTGCCGCTGGTTAGTTTTCCTGCCAGTGAAATGGAATCTGAAAATATAAGTGATTTAGTAGCAAAAGTGGTTGAAGAACAGAATATGGTTTTCATGATGCCTGTCTACTTGAGGTTCCAATAGTGATCGGCACATGTATGGATCAGATAAAGCTAAGTATATGACGTCAAGAGGGGATAAGTGGAGGGCTAAATGCCTGATTCTTGGGCCTATGCCTTTTATAGTGGTCATCTTATCGACCAGAAGGGATACATATCGACGTTGATACCGAAACAACTATTATTTCGTCAGCTGAGTATTGGGAAGCGGCATGTAGGGAAACCGAAGCTTCGTTACCAGGACATGATCAAAGTGAGCCCCTCACGTTCTAATCTTGATTGCAGGTCATGGGAATCGAAGGTACTTGATCGGCGTTCATGGCGTGGTCTGCTCACGAAGGCAGTTGCCGAAGTGCAGCAGAAAGACCCCATGCATGCGGAGAAGAAGCGGCAATTGTGGAAGCAGCAGACTCCGATGGGTTGTACTTTATCGACATCGAGCGCATGGTGCTGTAACACATTCGGTCGCGAGTGCCAGAGTCGGGCGTGTCTAGTGAGCCATGAGCGAGGCCACTCGGGGCCACCAACGAAGCGACGATGGGTCCTGCAGAACTCGCGCAGCGTTTGTAGGTACGCTGCATTCGATTTCTTAACCGTGTGTTTGCATGCTAGGTCTCTTTACTTCAGGCGGCGGGTTTGCTATATTGTCTCATTGTTGCCTATATGAACTATCTTTTATTAACTTGCACTCGTCGACCAAGTTAGTTGTAGTTAACTTTGATAACGTTTTCGCGATGGTGACATTTTCTTAGACTATATTTTCTGCCATCTTGAAACTATAGCTGATCTTTGGCGGCCAATTTATTTCTTGCGCTCATTTAATTAAAAGCTGTGCATTATGGATTTTGGGCGGTTCTCCGAGCTGACTGATTATTGTGCAGACGTTTCGTTGCCTGACTAGGCAACATCATCCGTGCGGTTTCAAGGGCCTGGTTCGCAGTGCCTCGTAAGCGACTTCAATGTCCAAGTGCTTATTGATCGAGTTCTGCTTTGAATGCCAGGCTTCAATGAACTCACGTGCTTGCCGGGTTTTAGCCCTTCCGAGGATACTGGTATGCTCTATGTCGAATTGATGATTCTCAGCATCCATGTGCACTGACATCAGGGAGTTCTGATTGTGGCGACGTATGACTAGGCTGTGTTCGTGTAGCCTTGTGCCAAGCGCTCTCCCAGTCTGTCCCACGTAGTACTTGTCGCAGTTCCGACAGCTGTGCATTATCCGATTTAGTTTATTTCATCTTGTTGTTTCAAGTGCTTGGCTGTTGCTTGATATCTCCGGTGTGACTGCGCTTGATGTGCACGTTAACAAGGTGTCTACCTGTTTATTACCCACTACCGCGTCCGCACTGTCTCCTGGAGGCAGTTGGTCGTTTCGGGAGAGGACGGCGTTCACGGTCCTTGTGGCCGTGTTAGGCTCAAAGAGTGGTTCCATGTAATCAGTGTGGAGCGGACTTCGGTCCAGCCACTGCCTTGTGTGCGCTTGATTCCCAAATACAGTGTGCTTGTGTTTGCCTGTGAAGGAGTGTGGGCCGGCTCCGTTGATGAAACGTGGATCCCATCCGCATGCCTCCCGGTCTTATTCCTTCGGGTTTACACTGGATAAGGGGTGTGTAGTTGGAGCTGTGGGTGGTGCAGCGCAAGTCACCCATGGTCCCTCTGTAGGCGCAGGCGTCCTGTGGCTGGTCACAGTGACAGGTGTAGTGACCTGGAGATTCCCCTGTTTGGCTGCCGCATGCTGCGTAAAATATTACAAAATCACAACATTATATTTTCTCGATGTACATAGCAAATTAGCCGCTCGCCTGTTTGAACGTTGCACGCATTTGTTTGAGTCAATATAGCATCCGCCTTCGAACGGCGCGACGCTCATCGGCTCCGCGGCCATCTTTGCTCTCCGCGCACGCGACCACACCTTTCCCCTAGCTAGCTATCTTCCGGTGCCTTATTTTTAGCACTAGATAGCCTTTCGCCCACTTAATAAATTTTTCCTAGCGTTACCTTTGGTGTTCTACACTCATCAGAGGTTGGCCTTATATTCGCGTATTGGTTCTAAAGCGTACCGATCCTGCTTCTCGCTTTACAGGCAAATCCGAAACCGGATGCCGTCAACCATATATATATATATATATCGCCGTATACATACTGATTATATTTGGAAACGGCGGGTTAATGTAGCGATTGTGCAGGCTTAATCAAAACGCATCAGTTAAGGCCAACTAGCAAGTGTCATCTATGAAAGTTCAGGGTAGTACATCTAAAGCTGTTATTTAGGCGATATTTTTGACAATTATAATACTGTACGTCGGCACATTATTTGTATGGGCACTAACATCTACAAGGTTAAGGTCTGGTAGAAAGCCTTTACTACGCGTATCTCAAAGGTCATAACTCTAATATCTTTTCAAGATCCCAGTGGGGTAACTATTTGGAAAGTGATTAAAAGTCAAGCCAAACACGTAGAAATGAAGGTGTAGATAAGCTGTAAGGACTGAAGTTTGCCTGCTTGGATGGATTTTGTTATTGCCCTGCGATATCCTATGTGAGGAATGTTTACGGATTTGCGAACCTGTTAGTCATCATGCTAGGCTGTACGTTTTGGAAGGCTTTTTGAGCATTGAGAAAGTGACCATTGAAGAAGAGAAGACGGGTGTGTAGATAGCGGTTGGGCCTTGTGGCCTTTGGACCAAATTTTCAGTGAGGGAACCGAAGCAATTCAGGAATATGTCAAAAATGGCTAAATAAATGTCGTATTCAGTAGTCTAGCCTTAACACCTGTATGATTCGCGCGACTGCTCCACTTGAGACCTTCCGTGTGTTGTGATTGTGGTAATGGATACGATGAACACAAGAGTGGTCATTGATAAGGACAACTACTGGAAATGAAGCTTTCGAATAGCCTGTTGGGCGGAGCCTGGGATACTAGTCGGTAAGCAATGACACGTAAGACGTGTCAAACACGACAGTATAGAAGTCGGAGGAGACTGAACCCAACGTATATTGTGCAGGCTACAAGAATAGGAGGCGTATCAGACAGTGCGAGAAACGTGCAGCGAGGTACTCACCAACACGGTTTGTGTCAACGGACGTGCAGTCAGTAAAACAACTGGACGTTTAGAAGGTTAAAACAACCGTAAAATCCAATGTTACAAAATACTGAAAAAGCTTGTTTTCCGGTTCACTACAAGGGCCTCCCCTAGAAGGCTAAAGAATGGAAGCCTTCGATGGAGCTGTTAGTGGGGAAACGGAAGGTGAGGGTGGATGCGAATATTTGCAGGGGCTTGAATAAGAGCTTCCAATGTGGGGGGTGTAGCAGATTTCGTTGGGTCTAGGCTTTTGTTAGTTATTTATGACGATCGTGTGGACCAGAGTGCATCATCGGTGGGCCTTCGGGGCGGGCTGGTCGGACTGCAAGAAAAGCCGGCTAGTCCAGAGGAAAGGCCGACAGGACCTTCCCATTGCTGCAGACCCGTCGGTGCGCTTGGGAGGTGTCACTCCCCCACCACACTTTAGTCCACGGTCCTCGTCCCACGAAGAAATCCAGGCGTCCTCGTTCCACGGAGAAATCCGTCGTCCTCGTCGGCAACGACTAGGCGGTGGTTGGGGACCAATTCGTTCGTGAGTGTCTGCGGTCGAGGGCGACTGTCTCTTCCTTGAGTGAGGTAGGGGGCTTTAGGACAGCTTGCGAGTCACTCCAGGGTTGCGTTGAGCCGGTTAGCGAGTCACTCGAGGGTTGCCTGGGAAGTTCCGGCGGTTGAGTTTCTGGAAGGTAGAACTCACACGGGTGGGCAAGGGTCGGGTAGGTGGCTTGATGCCGGAGAGGGAACATGGCAAGCATGATAAAAGCAAACACGCTTTTTATGTTTTCAAAAGGTTTTGGGTTTCATTTTGTCGATTTTGCCAAACGTTTGTGGAGGAGACGCAGGATAACCACTAAAGACGAAAAAGGTGTGTTAGTGGAAATAACAAACGTTTACAAAATCAGAGAAACGGATCGGACGTTTGACCTGTCTACCGCGTCGGTCGGTTGCCTGGGGTTGAGGCGGGATAGGTTGCGGATCAAGGGGTACAGAGGGTTCCGGGCTATCCCGTGCTCAGGAAATCACCACGGGTGCGGGTGCTTATGCGAGAGCATCAGGATGGGCTGCAAGTGGCTCGTCAAAGAAAGCCACTTTGAGGCGGTCGATGGACACCGTTGTTCGGTGACCATTCTGGTCTAAAGTGAAATGTTCCGAGTCCGTTGCAAAACTGTAAAAGGGCCGGTGTACGGAGGCTGGAGAGGGCGCCGCACTGCGTCGGTGCGGAGGTAGACGTGCGTGCAGGTAGAGAGTCCGCTGTGCATTTGCACATCTCTAGTCTGTTCACGGAGCGGGGTCGGGCGTAGTGAACGCATGCGTTGAGCTAGGGAGGACGCAAAGTTAGGCGGAGGCATACCCGACGATGCGGGAGGTGAAACGAATTCTCCTGGTAACTTGAGCGTCGTCCCGTAAACCAGCTCTGCTGGTGCATATTGCAAGTCAGCTTTGATGCTGCTGCGAATGCCCAAGAGAACGAGCGAAATGTTTTCGCTCCAGCTAGGGTCAGAGGAGCGCAGCACAAGGCTTTAAGCTGTCTATGGTAGCGTTCAACTAACCCATTGGCTGCTGGGTGATACGCTGTGGTATGAATGCGGCGACAGCCTTAAAATCTGCAGAACGGATCGAATTGTGAAGCTTCGAAAGGCGTTCCTCGGTCATTTGTGATGGTGGATGGGCATCCGTAGTGCGAGACCCTTCGGTCCAAGAAGGCCCGGATGACAGTCTCGGCTGTGCAGTCTGTTACGGGGGTGACTTCTGGCCATCTGATGAAGCGGTCGACACATGTAAGAATGTATAAGAATCCGCGTGATGGAGGCAAGGGTCCTACCAGGTCTAAGTGTACATGCGAGAACCGAGAGTCCGGGGCAGGAAATGAACCAGGAGGACTGCGGGTGTGACGATGTGGTTTGAAGCGCTGGCATTGAAGGCAGGCGCGAGCCCAGGTCCGAAGATCTTTGTTTACGCGTGGCCAAACGAAACGTTCGGTGACCAGTTTCGAAGATGCACTGTTACCGGAATGTGATAGTGAGTGCAGTGCGTCAAAGTCTGTGCCTCTGAAGGAGACGGGTACGAGATGTCTAGGACAACCTGTGGAAGTGTCACAGAGGATGGTTCCTTCCGTGGTTTGGAGAGGAACAGGTTGCACGTGCAGCGAAGTGGACTGCAGAGTGCGCTGTATCTCTTCGTCTTGAGCCTGAGCCGATGCCACTGCGACAAGGTCCACGGTAGGCAAAGACTTCAGTGTGAGGTTGACGCGTGAGAGAGCGTCGGCGACGGGATTGTCGACACCTGAGTCATGACGTATGTCAGCAGTGAACTGCGTGACAAAGTCTAGGTGTCTTGTTTCCCGCGGTGAGTATTTGGCGCTAGCAGAGTTGAAGGCAAAGATAAGGGGCTTGTGGTCAGTGTAGACCGTGAAAGCGCGGCCTTCAAGTGTGTGCCGGAAGTGACGAATGGCTAGGTAATCGGCAAGCAATTCTCTGCCAAACGTGCTGTAGCGGGATTCCGCTGGCTGCAGGCGCTTGGAGAAGAACCCAAGGGGTTGCCAGTGCCCACCAACGTGTTGTTGGCGGACGGCTCCTACCGCGACGTCTGAGGCATCAGTCGTAATAGAAAGAGGTGCAGTCGATTCGGAATGAGCTAGGAGGGCTATGTTGGAGATAGCATCCTTGAGCTCGGCGAAGGCTGTTTGTGCCGTGTCAAGGAAAGCGAAATTAAGTTCATTTCCTCTGAGTAAGTCAGTCAGTGGCTGCATAAGCTGAGCGCAGCGCGGAATGAAACGTCGATAGTAGTTGACCAAACCACAAAATCGATGAAGGTGCTTGAATGAAGTCGGAGCTGGGGAGTTTTTGATTGTCTGGATCTTATCAGGAAGGACTTCGATACCAGACGATTAAACGAGGTGGCCTAGGCATTCTACCGTTGATTTGCCGGGTTCGCACTTAGTCGTGTTGCCTGTGCCACCGTGTTGTGTCATGCGCTGGAAGAGAGTTCGAAGATGCTCGAGGTGCACTTGTTCCGATGAACTGGCTACTAAGATATCATCGAGGTAGGAATATGCGAAGTCTAGGCCACGAGTGACATCGTGGATGAAGCGTTGGAAGGTTTGTGCGGCGTTGCACAGTCCAAATGGCATCCTTAAATACTCAAACAAACCGAAAGGAGTGATGCCGGCTTTTTTGGAATGTCATTGTCTTCCACAGGTATCTGGTGATAGGCGCGAACCAGATCGATCTTGCTGAAGATCGTCTTACCTGTGAGGCATGCGGTAAGATCCTGCATGTGTGGGATGGGATACCTAACTGGGACGGTTAGGCGATTGAGTGCGCGGTAATCACCGCAAGGACGCCAGTCACCAGATTTCTTGGGCACCATCTGTAGGGGCGAGGACCAAGGGCTGTCAGAAGGGCGGATTATTCCAAGTTCAAGCATGTGCTCAAACTCCGCCATAGCCACCTTTAGTTTCTCAGGCGATAGTCGGCGTGGACGGCATGACACGGGTGGGCCATTCGTCCGTATGTGGTGCGTGACTTGAGCTGCCACGGGCAAAGCTGCGTTCATTGGCTGGACGAGCTTGGGATACTGAGAAAGGAGATTAGCGTAGGCTGACGAGGTCTGGGGATGCATAGACTGGGGATATAGATGTGACATCGGCGGTGATGCCACGTACACTGAGTTTTGTTGCAGCGTCGACTATCATCTGGCGTTTCGCATCGACCAAGAGGTCGAAATGCCCGAGAAAGTCAATGCCGATGATAGCAAAGGGGACTGCAGCGACAGTGATTACCCTGAGGAAAGTGCGCCGAAGACCTAGGTTCAAGGTAAGCGACCGATGACCTTAGGTGGCTAGTGGGGTGCCATTGGCGGCACTGAGGCTTGTCGAGAGAGAAGCGGTAGGCTCACCTGGCATAGGGGGAATGACGCTGAATTCCGCCCCGGTATCAACTAAGGACTGGGTATCGGAGTCACAATCCCTAATGTAGATGAGACGACTTTGAGCTTTGCCGACTTTCGTGGCCAGTACAACCCGGCGTGGCGGATCATCTATAGCGGAGTAGCTGCACGGCTGTGGCATCACTGTGTATCTGCTGATCAGTCGACATCACACTTCCAAGGTTGCTGTAACGGGAGGTGGTTACCAATACTTCAGCACTCATGCTGATTCGCGACAATATTGAAGGTTGCACCTCCGGTGAAGGCTGAAAGAGACAGGCAGTTTTGCTTGTGTTGATGGTGAGCCCGAATTTGGCCGCTGTCGAAGCCAGAGCACTAGACATGTGCTGCAACTCATCCGCGCTGTGTGCAAACAACGCACAGTTGTCAGCAAACAGCAACATACGGATAGTTGTCTCACAGACTAGAGTTCTAGCACCGAAACGACGGATGTTCAGCAACCCACCATCAATACGGTGCTCCACACGAACACCATAAGCATAAGCGGCATCAAAAGCACAGGACACCATTGCATAAGATATATATTAAACAGGACAGGAGCTAAAACACAGTCTTGCTTCACACCAGAGACAACTACAAAGTCGTCCGAGGTCTCTCCACTCAGCTGCACACTCGCTCGAATACCCCTGTGCGGAAATTCCATTAAACCTACAAACTTACGCGGGCAACCAAACTTACCCAACACCAACCACAATGCCTCGCGGTTCACCGTATCAAAAGCCTTGGTGAAATCATCAAAAAGCGCGTACAATGGCTGGTGTTGTTCTCTGCACTTCTCTTGCAACTGACGAGCCGCAAATACCATATCTATAGTGCTGCGACCCGAACGGAATCCGCATTGCTCTTCCGCCACATTCGGTTCCACTACCTGACTGACTAAACGGATGAGCAGGATTCGGGCAATCACCTTGCTTACACAACTTAGCAAGTTGATGCCGCGATAATTCGTGCAACATTGCTTGCTACCTTTGCCCTTGTACAGTGGTAGCGCAAGGGCATCCTTCAGCTCAGGAGGCACCTGCTGCTCAATCCATACGCGTTGCACCAAGTGGTGCAGCGCAGTCAACAACGCGGGTCCACTGTGTTTCAATACTTCACGCGGGATCCCGTCGGCCCTGGCACACTTACCATTTCGCAGGTGAGCAAGTGCTCTCTGCGTCTCATCCAGTGTCGGCGTGTCCGCCAGCTTCGCCTTCACATCATGCTGCTTCAGGCCGTTAAATATAGGCCAGTCGATCTTTGAACGGTTGTTCAAGAGACAGTCAAAGTTTTTTCGCCAGATCTGCATTATGTCTGCAGTCTGGGTGCAGGTGGCGCCTGAACTACTATAGATCAGTGTCCTCAGAGGCTCCAACCTCGGTCCATACACCGCCTTCAAGGAGTCAAAGAATTTCTTGTGTTTGCGGCTCTTGGTGTAGCATTCCATCTGCTTCGACTTCTCTGTCCACCATGCCTTTTTAATGCGACGGAGCTCTCGGGTCAGTTGCCCTTGAAGTTTGCGAAACTGACTATTCTTTCCCAAGTCACTGGGGTCTGCAATATGTGCAGCAAATTTTGCATTCTTCTCACACACCAATGTGCTAAGCGTCACATTGTTTTTATCAAACTTATGGGGAAGCTTACGGTTGGCGCGCCCGATGGTCTCCTCGGCGGCACGACCATCGCAATGGAGTATTAATGTAGAGCATATATATGCGGTTCATGCGTTCAACTAGTCCGTTTCCCTCCGACTGGTACGCAGTCGTACTTGTCCTCCGGGTACCGATAAGGTGACACATCTGGCTCATGGACATATTCTCGAAGTTGGCTCCGCGGTCTGGGTGTAGCTGATGGGTGATCCCCACCTTGCCACCCATTTGCTGAAGAAAGCTACTGACACACTCCAGATGTCGACATTTAGAAAAGGAACTGCTGCACTCTAGTTAGTAAAGTAGTGAACTATATCAGGTACGTGACCACGGCCTCCAGCAGTCTCTGGCATTGGGTCCATTGTTTCGATGTCTACGATCGCGATCTGAAAGCCGGTCCTCATTGGTTGCAGTGGACCAGGACGAGTGGTTGTAGGGTTTTGATCCTTGCACAATCAGCGAAGGACTGGCAATAGAAAGCAATGGCCCGCCGTAGATGGGGCCACCAAAACGGACGTCGAATTGCAGCCGCCATTTTATTCTGTCCTGCGTGTCCTAACACTTCGTGGATCCTTGTGATAATTGTACAAACAATACTCAGTGATTGTTTATGGTTATTCTTTTCACCTTTTTGGTGTAGAATACACACCCGTGAAATTCGAATTCCAATTCTGGTGTCCTTATTCCGAGTCGTGACTAGTTTGGGTGGTGTTCAATTATCTTCCGATTCAGAACATCATAATTGGCGTCGCAGTCAGCGTTTATTTCCAAATGAATACAACCGTCGAATTCTTAAACGTAAATGTATCTCCCCGGGACTTACAAGAATACATGGAGAGATTCGAGTTATGGTGGCTCACAAAAGATGACCCTCGCGAAGAGCTTAAATCTGCCCACTTTTTAACTGTTATTGGACGAGAGGCGTATACCCTTATAAAAAATCTGGCTTACACACAGCTGCCATCGAAATTATCATATGACAAGTTGCGAGACCTCTTTTTATCTCACTTACTACCGAAAAATTTCGTGGTTGCCATAAGAGTAAAATTCAACTTGTTGATCCGTCAACCTAATCAGTCTATTAGTGATTTTATTCTCTAACTTCAATCTTAAGCATCCTCTTGTGCGTTTGGAGACAAACTTGACGAATGCCTCAGAGATCGCCTAATTGCTGGAATAAATAATCCCAATTTATATCGTCAGCTCCTATCACTTCCATCGCCGACTTACAATCACTTAAAATCCATCTGTTTGCCTTATCAGGATGTTTCTGATATTACAAGAAGCCAGACGACTGTTGATCATCAAGGCTTGTTTGGCTCAGCCAGTCGCCGAGTTCATGCCGAGAAGCGAAAACCGTGGCAAATCAACTCTTTCAAACCACACAGAATTAGTCTACCTCGCACCGAGAAATTCAGACGGTTTAAAGGGTGGTCAAGCTGATAGAAAGATTGGACAACGTGTCTCTTGTGGAAAGTTGCATTCACGGTACACCTGCCCGCAACGGAATTCCATATGTCATCATTGTGGGAAAGTTGGACATATTCGTAGTGTTTGTCGCCAGTTCAGACGTTGTAATGTTGTGAAACAAGTTGATGATTCCACAGAGAACTTGCCCGGCGATTTTCATTCGCTGACATTGGCTGTGAATACTAGTGGCCATTTATACAACACTTCACGTTTCGGAAATGGTATGTCACATCGTTTCATAGTTGACACCGGTAGCGTAGAGTCTCTTATTTCTAAAATGAGTCTCGATCATCTGCACCGTGACGTTCAGTTTGATTCTACACTCATCACTATTAAAGGTATTACTGGTCACACCATTCCGATGATAGGATGTTGTACATTACCAGTGATAGATAAGCATTTGAAACTTATGGAGTGTAAATTTGTTGTCATTCGTCAAGGCTCGTCCATACTCGGTCTTAAAGTTATGCAGGCACTTAAAATAAGTGTCAATTTTCTGTCACAAACTGATACTGACACCCAAATTCGTGATTTATTACACGATTGTTCGGTTACCTCTGGTGGATTGAGAATTCCGCCTGTTAAGTTGGAAGTGGCCGGTGATCCAGTTTTCTGTAAACGACGTGTACTTTCTTTTGGACTTAGAGAACCTGTTCGAAAGGTACTTACGTCTCTTTGTGAATCAGGAATTCTCGTCCCAGTACAGAGTTCACGATGAGCCACACCTATTGTCACACCATTAAAGCCGGATGGACAGACACCGAGAGTTTGTGGTGCTTACCGTGTCACTCTTAATACGAAGCGGCTGCAGCGTAGTTGTGTTACGGAAGAACCTGATTCTATTCTCTCGCGTCTACACGGATCCAAGATGTTCTCGAGGCTAGACTTAAAAGATGCATATCTGCAGATACCACTGACTGATGAGTCTAGTGAACTGACCACAATCAATACACCTTTTGGGTTGTATCGCTATAGATTTCTTCCCTTTGTTCTTAATGTGTCGCCAGCCATGTTCCAAGATGTGATGAACTCCATTGTGAAAGATCTGAAGGGTGTTGAGGTCTATCAAGACGATGTTTTTGTACATGCTATTAACAAACCGGCACATTACTACCGATTACTGGCACTTTTGACTCGCTTCAAGGGTGCTAATGTGAATATCAATCATAAGAAGTGCTTAATTAGTGTCCATGAAATCAGTTGTCTTGGTTAGCAGGTTCCGTCTGAAGGATTCAAACCAGATCCTGATCGGATAAAACCATTGGTTGATGTGCATTCCCCCACCAATGTTCATGAGCTACGATCACTGATTGGCGCTTTACAGTACTATTCCAAATTCATTCCTAGTTTTGCATCCATTGCTGATCCTTTATTCACCTTGTTGAATGACAAGAGTTTTGTTTGGTTAGACAGACATGAACATGTTCTTCGGAAGCTTTTAAAAATTCTTGCATCTGGTTGTGTTCTTCACACCTTTTTTCCTAAATTACCTACAGTGCTTTTCACAGACGCTTCACCCACTGGTATTGGGGCTGTGTTAGAACAGAATGGACACCCGTTCTGTGTATTTCCCGTCGACTAAGCAATGCTGAAAAAGGATGTGCTCAGACTCATCGAGAAGCTTTGGCTGTATACTGGGCAGTCCCTAGACTTCACAAATACTTGTTTGGCCTCAGATTTACCATTGTGACAGATCATGAAGCTCTGAAGTTCATTTACAATCCTTCCAGTTCTTTAGCTAAGTCTTCAGCAGCCATGGTAAAAAGGTGGAGTGTTGCTCTTAGTGCGTATAACTATGTAAATAAATAAATAAATACTTTATTCTCGACTAAGCGAGGCACGCCCATGGAGGCATGATCAGATATGTACGACTGTACAAAGATTTTATGGCAACTGTGACAGTAATAGTAGAAAATTGGTCGTATGTCCATGGTAAAAAAAATAAATAAATAGATAGTTTATTCTCAGTTTCATAGAGACGCACCAACTTAGGTATGATCAAGGTTTAAAACTGTTGTGTATCACGATGATACTCCGGGTTCAATCGTGTATAGTTGAAACGGTGTCAAGAAGAGTTGATATGTGAATCTAGTCGACTTGCCAGTATGTAGTTGTGGGCTGTGACTTTATTCAGTGGCGAGTCACATCCGCCACGTCGCAGTGTTGTTAAACAGACATTTGTGGCTTTTTATAGGGAGAACGCTTGCCAGGCGAAAACCCACCACGTCCTGCAACACTGCCGTAAAGCATTTTGAACATTAATGTTGAACTGGCAAAGCCGCTTGACGACTGGTTTCACCTTCGGTTTTTCGCGGGGTAATGGCTTCTAATTTCCTCTGTTAGTTGGACGGGTATTTTGCTCTGGGTCGCCATGATTTTTGGGGTCGCTGGAGGAGAGGGACATCGCGATTTTTTTCTTGTTGTATGTCTAGGTGAGCAAAAATTTTAATTTTTCCGCTGTCCAGATTTTTCAGATGTATACTGTATGTGATTATGAGGATATGTCCAGTTCTCCATACTGGATAAGTGTTATGGTGATTGTAGGTTGGTCCTTGCGGAGTTTTACCATCCTCCATGTCAGTCCTTGTGGGTTGTTCCGTCCGTCTTGGGCCAAAATTGTTCCTCAGTCCAATCCCAGATCTCCAAGATGTCCCGGACCTCAGAGAAAAGGGAAAGTGGGAGACAACCGGGAGAAGACCGCAAGAACAGGCATGGAATTGAATATTGTTAATGACTTGTGTTATAACATTTGGGCTTGAGACAAAAGCATGTACACTGTGCAACAATAATTATGCTGAAAATGTCTTTTGAGTATCCTATAGAATCATTAGCCGTATAGGTGGATTGCTATCGCCTGCGTAGAGACAAGAGCGTTGCGCCAGTAATAAAGTACGAGTATCCGTTTGATATGAGTCGATAGTTGCGTAGGGATAGAGCAAAGAGAGTTAGAATGTTGGTAGTGATTGTCAGGTGCATGCACGTAGTTAGTGTAATCCGAGAGGGGGGCATAATAAGCGAAAATAAATAGGTTGCTGCGAGAGTCTTAAAGCTCAATTGATGGCAGGGCAGCGGAGGGATTGGATGCAGATATTCTAGAGGAGTAAGGGTTATTCAGATACGGGGTGGCTACTAACAAGCACTGGATCATCGGATATGCATGGGGCCAATTGCCATTAGCTACTTCTGAAGAGAAATGCAGAATTTATGACGACCGACAGACGTTGGCGCTAGGAGTGACTCAGTCGCCAGATGCAGCTATTCCAATCGGACGCTTTGTCACTAGTGTATGCCTATAGGGTCGATGAGTGTATCTATAGGCCAGTGAAGGTAAGTGATAGGTCAACAGATCAGCTAAGCTGTGACGCAAACAATCCAAGAGAATGAACATCGTAAGGGGGAGCGAGCTCCGGATATCCGCAGAGTTAAATGGAAGCTATGGCGACTAACTGCTGCTAAGCAGAGATAGTGGCTCTAGGAAAGAATGAATCAGTGGCTGCTGTAGCCATAGTATTAAGACGTCTGTCTACTACTGGATATCTACAGCTTTGTTGAAGAAGTCAACAGGCAAGCGAGGTTTAAGAGTGACATACGGCAGAAGAGAATGAACGCTGGAGAGTCAAGAAGTGGCTCCTTGTAGGCTACATGGAGCCAACAATGTCTAGCTATTGTCAAGAAAAGTTGAGGCGAGTAAGATGAACGACGGATAATGGCGCGCTAGGAGAGAGAAGAGTGACCAGCAATAGAGTTTGGGCTAAGCCTTCAGTAACTAGTGGATCCTACGGTGGCACATAATAGGTAGGCAAACCATCTGAGCTGTAAAGCAAACATTCCAAGTGCATGAATATTGTAAGAAGGGAGCGACTCCCACAGAGCTCCGGATATCCGCAGAGTTAAATGGAAGCTATGGCGACTAACTGCAGCTAAGCAGAGATATTGGCTTTGGAAAAGAGTGAGCCAGTGGCTGGTGTAGCCATAGTATTAAGACGTTTGTCCACTATTGGATACCTACAGTTTCGGTGAAGAAATCTACATGCAAGGGAAGCTCAAGAGAGACAGACGGCACAAGAAAATGAGGGTTGGAGAGTCAGGGAGTGGCTACTTGTAAGCTACATGGAGCCAACAATGATTAGATATTGCCAAGAAGAGTTGACCAGAGTAGGATAACGGCGCGCTAGAAGAGAGATGAATAGCCAGCATTGGAGTTCGGATTAAGCCTTTGGTTACTAGTGGATCCTACGGTGGCATATAATAGGTCAACAAAACATCTGAGCTGTGACGCAAGCAATCCAAGAGGATGAACATTGTAAGAATGGAGCTACTCCTACAGATCTCCGGATATCCGCAGAGTTAGATGGAAGCTGTGGTGACTAACTGCTGCTAAGCAGAGATATTGGCTTTGGAAAAGTGTGAGCCAGTGGCTGGTGTAGCCATAGTATTAAGACGTTTGTCCACTATTGGATACCTACAGTTTCGATGAAGGAATCAACATGCGTGCAAAGCTTTAGATAGACAGACGGCAGAACAAAATGAAGGTTGGAGCGTTAGGGAGTAGCTACTTGTAAGTTACATGGAGTCCACAATGACTAGCTGCTGTCAAGAGGAGTTGTTGCGAGTGGGACGTACGGCACATAACGGCGCGCTAGGAGAGTGAAGGGTGACCAGCAATAGAGTTTGGGCTGAGCCTTCAGTTACTAGTGGATCTTACGGTTGCTCATAATAGATCAACAAACCGGCTGAGCTGTGGTCGAGCACAGAAGTGCGAAGCTCATTCCTCACGTCGACTACTTATCACGTACTGCAAGGATATTTGAAACCGATTCTGAAATGAGTTGTTTACTCACCCAGCCGCTTCCAATCTCTCGTTCTGCCCTTATCAATGATACTAAAAGGTATTATGGGTCATTGCTTTCTGCTGTCAAACGTGGTTGGTCGGTTTCTCTCAAACGGAAGTTCCCACAATTTTATGTGCGTCGTGATGAATTGTGTGTTACACCTGATGGATTACTATGTGTAAATGACCGCATTGTTATCCCGCCGACTTTGAGATCAGCTATTCTAACGGATTTACATTCCGGTCATCTTGGTGTTGAAAAGATGAAGTCTTTAGCTCGATGCTTGTGCTGGTGGCCTGAATTAAATGCAGATATTCGATGAACTGCTTCTGATTGCCCGAACTGTAAACACAAAATTTTACGGCAACCGTCAAAGTGGACACCATGGCCGATGACATGCGAGCGCTGGCAAAGGGTATATATGGATTATTGTGGACCATTTCTGCAGAAGTACCATGCTCTTGTGGTGGTGGATTCTTATTCAAAGTGGCCGGAGGTTTTCCGGACTGATAAACCAAATTCTGCTTTTACAGGCCGTGCCTTGAGAAAAGTGTTTAGTAGCGAAGGAGTTCCATTACCTGTGGTAAGTGACAGTGGTTTGCACTTTTCGACTTCAGAGGTTACTAATTGGCTCCAGAGCCTTGGGTGTCGCCACCTTTTTACCGCTCCACGACATCCATGTTCTAATGGCCTAGCGGAAAACTTTGTTGCAACCTTAAAACGTTCTATTACCTCCTGTGCTCCTACTTCTTTTGATGAACTTGATCGTTGTGTTGATAACTTCCTTCTTCAATACCGTAATTGCGTGCATTCCTCTACTGGAGATACACCTGCCAAACTTCGTAAATCCAGACCATTGAGGTCAAACATGCTTGGCTTGGGGACTGCTGAAGTATCTTATTTCAGAGGCAAGGATTTACGTCCCTCATCTGGTATCATTGTTAACAACATTGGAAACGGCATGGTTAGAATTTTGGATCTCGATGGTTGTTCTGTACACAGGCGGCATGTTGACCAGATACGATACAAGGATTCCGGTCAGTTGTCATTCGATTCAGTGTGCACTGAAAATACTAATGTCGATTCAGTTTCAGATCCTCATGAGTATTCTGAGCAAAATCAGCTTCCAAGAAGATCTGCCAGATTGCAACAGAAACCACAGCTGAATTACAGAAACCTGGAGTTGCATTCAAGCTGCGGAGGATGTGATAATTGTACAAACAATACTCAGAGATTGTTTATTGTTATTCTTTTCACCTTTTTGATGCAGAATACACACCCGCGAAATTCGAATTCCAATTCTGGTGTTCTTATTCCGAGTCGTGACTAGTTTGGGTGGAGTTCAATTATTTTCCGATTCAGAACATCCTAATCCTTCGCATCACTTTCTGCGTTGCAGACATCGGTAAACCAATTCTTCACAAATATAAAAGCCCGTTCTGGAAATACATGATGACGTCGATCACCCGTAAATGCAACCATAGTGACCATGGGCGTTTGGTTTCCCAACTGGCGCCCTCCAGTTCTTGATGCGTTTGTCGGTCTCCATCATGCATAATGCGATTATACAAGTGACCCAGTTCAGGGTCCGTAGACTGCAACTGAATCCATTCCTCCGTCTCCGGGGCGTCGAGGATGACGGCAGTCCCGCAGGCGGTTGTGCACGATGAGCTTGGTCCCTGCTCCTCAACGGGCCTTCGTGTTAAAGAGTCGGCATTCCCATGTTTTTGCCAGGACGGTGCTGACACTCAAAGTCGTATCCTTGCAAGTGTTCATGCTAACGGGAGATCTGTCCCTCTGGTTCCAGAAGCTTTGAAGCTAGAGCAACGATTGGTGGTCGGTACCTACAAAAACTTGTGGCCGAGCAGATGGTGCCTAAATTGTTTAATGAAAAACATCAACGCTGGCAGTTCTTTTCTTGTTAAGCAATAGTTGCACTCTCTTCGCTTTTTGCTGGCCTATGTAGTAACCGATTCCGTTCCTTCTAGCGTACGTTGTGAGAATGCGGTGTTGCTGCTGTCGCAGGCATCTGTGTCCAGATTGAAAAGACCTGCGGATGGACGCCTGTCAGTCTAAGTTATAATAGGTGTTTCACAGAGTGCATCCCGAAGTGCTTCAACTGCTACTTGCTGCGCATTTCCCCAAACGAAAGTCTGATCGGCTTACAGAAGTTCGTTCAACGGACTAGCGACGTTAGCAAGCCGTCGAACGAAGCGCCGATAGTAACAGGCAAGGCCGAGAATGCTACGCACTTCGTCAGCGTTTTTCGGAGTCCGCCAGGAGCGGATCCGCTCGATCTTCGCTGGGTCGCAGCGAGTTCCAAGTCCAGCCACGAAATGACCCAAGTAGGCAACCTTTTCTTCTAAGAATTGGCTCTTTAAGGGTTTAAACTTTAACTCTAGTTTCAATGGTCGTTCCAGCACGGCATTAAGGCCCTCATTGTGTTTCTTCTGTTGTTCTGCCGTGCACAATTATATCGTCCGGATAAACCAGACAGTGTTTCGGTAGCGACTCTGCTACAGCTGTGTGCATTATGTGCTGAAACGCCACGGGTCGTGTGTTAAACCGAACGGCATCGTCTGGAATTCGTAGAGACAGGGTGGAAAAATGAACGCTGACTTCCACCTTCTGTCATGGTCTAGCTTGACCTGCCAATAACCCGAGGTCAGGCCTAACGTAATAAACCAATGTGAGCTACTGTCGGCGGCCATTGTGTCATCGTTCCTAGGTAATGGAAAGGAATACTTTGAGTGAGTGAATTTAGCTTATGATAATATACACTTAACCACAGTTCTCCGTTTGTTTGAAGTAAACGATGGACGATGCTCGAGGCGAGTTTGACTGCCGAATAATATCGCGTCGTAACAGGCTTTCGATTATTCGGTTGAATTCCTCCTAAAACCGGACGGTAGGCTTCTGGCAGTTTGAAGAGTTGGTGGTGCGTCGCCTGTGTCTAGGTGATGTTGTAATTAGTTGCAGCTTCCCATATCGCCATCTAACCAAGCGAAAGCGCTGGTATTTGTTTAAAATTTCCTCAATTCACTGCGATAAGAGGCGGAAATTCAGCATAAACGCGTTGAATTAGTCGTTGCACGGTGGTCTCCGCTACCGCGTAGGACACTACAGAGCGGTTCACCGAGACAAACGGTAGCACGTGATTGGCAACTTCCAGGGTTTTGTTGACCAATCGACTTTGTCATTGAACCGGGAAACGAAATCCACTCCCGGCCCGTCTTAAGAGAGGTAGTCCAATAAAAACCCGAAGTGTCGATGTCATTTCTCTTAGCTTAATCGTTGCTGTTGTCAGACCAGAGGATTTGATAATTGTCAGGTTGGCTGACACTAGGTTCACAGAACTGTCTTGGAAAATAGTAGCAGCTGCCGGACCTGTACACTTCCGGACTAAATAATACATGGCCTCGGTATCAATAAACAGCTTGACACACCTCTTCCATATCAAGCGAGAGATAACGGGAACTGCTAGCGGAGTTACGCCAGAAACGGTTGGCACAGTAAACAAGCACCTTCTGGACTTACTACGCTGTTTGTGCTCGCCAGTGTAAGCAGCCTTCCGGGATCTCTGGCTATGGGGCCTTCTTGTCGCGGAAAAAATTGAGGTTGATGACCAGTCCATCGAACTCTGTTGTCGGACATTCTACAGTAGAGGACGTGCTTGAGCGTAGACCACGATGAATGTAGCAGGTATCCGGAAGAGATTAACTGACCACAGCACTGATTATTTTTCGATTGCGAATGCAGTTGCTCTACGCCATTGTAGCCGGCTGCAATATCGACAGATGCCGCTAGCGCTCGCGGAGGCTTGTGGCTGGACTTAGAAAGCAGCTCGGGGTTCTTCACTCGTGCACGAAGACGGTGAAGGATTTGTTTTCTAATTCTTCTTGTGATGTGTCCGGAAAAGCCTTTGCGGCTTGTTCCAGAAGGAAGGCAGCGTATTTCCAAACGTTTTCTGAAGGCAGCTGTTGGTGATCATAAAAAGATTTAAGAAACACGACCGACTTAGTTGTAACCACTTAAAGCGATCGTAGGGTGGACCAACTGCCTTCGGGTATGGCATCCTGCGGGAGCCGCAGAGCCCACCGTTGGCGAACAGCTTCGTGGCTTAGAAAACTCGCGATATATTTCCGTTGGCCACTGTGCGCTACGCCAGCCAGGTACTTTTGTATTCGAGCATTCCAAAGGTAGAAGTCATCGCCAGGCGTAAACACAAAGGTCTCACACAGAGCAGGGGCTAATTTCTACGTGATACATTGTTTAACCTGGCAGGGTCGCCAGTTATGTACTATTATTCCGGGACGGGGTTCCAGGTTCTTAAGTAACAGACACGTAGAGTAGATTACGATGGACCTGGCGATCAACAATGGACGACAAAAGGAATGTAGGCAACCGGAAGTTAAACCCAACCACCTAGTAAGAACGAATATTGACCAATATCGTATCAAGTACCTGCCGACAAGCCGACACCAGAATGTGGCCGAATATTCCAGAGGCAACCAAGCGTAGATCGATCAGACCGCATTCTATTTCAAGATAATATGAAAGGCGCTGGTTCGGCAGGAGGTTAAACCAACATGGCGCGTCGTTAACTGACTTCGCGATGTCGAATAAGTATTCTTCAGGCGAGGGCCTCTGCAGTACAACTTTGAAATAGCGGTTGTGTTTATTCTCTACAAATTGTTCTAATTTTCCGCTGATATACAGCCCTACGTAACTAAATATTTTATCTTTGGACATCACAGAGTAACGATTTGTACGTGCACGACTACGTAGACTACTTTAATGTCAATAATATTTAGGTATTGTTTTTTTAGCATTTATTTTAAACCTTGTTAGAAATGCCTTCGTACATTAAAATATTACAAACAGTTTTATTTTTGTTGCGAGGAAGCTTCATGGTGTCATGTCAACTCTGTACTGCCGAACACGATGCAGCGCAAATTCAAGTGAACACACCATTGTGAATGCAAACAGTCTCCGATATCACGGTTTTTATTCTAAAGATTACTGGAGTAGATTGGTCACATTGACCTTGGAAGTTAAGTGAACAAATATCTGTCGGCTTGATATTGCAAAAGTGGTATGTCTATAGTCGCTATTGTAAACTATGGTGTTTGGTGAAAAAGGCAACCGCTAATTTAAAGGCGCTGCCTATGGTCGAAAGTTGTACAAAAGGCCAGCGAATTATCCGTTAACTTAATGGATTTGTCTTTTTAAGCTGGATAAATTTCTGTCCAAATTATTTGGTCTGTTATTCCTACCTGAAATCTTCTATTAATATGCACTTGTATGTAACGCTTACGGTGATTATATGTGTTAACTTTATCTCTTTGGTGGAATTTTTGCTTAACTTCTGAACATTATGTAATTTGCGCACTTTCATTGTCACCCAACTCACTTCATGTTCGATTTTAATGAAGTGTTATGTACGCATAACCGTATGCTTTAACACATATGTTTGATTTGATTTTGTCGCTTCAAGTAATTGGTTGTTATTTGCTATCCCCTGTGTGGCTGCGCTGAATGTGCATGTTAACAAGGTGCCCATCTCTTTGTTACCCACTACCCCGTCCATACTGGCTCCACAAGACAGTTGGTCTTTTCTGGAGCGGACCGGGTGCACGGTCCTTGTGGCCGTGTTAGGCTCGAAGAGTGGTTCCATGCACCCAGTGCGGAGCGGACTACGGTCCAGCCACCGTCTTGTGTGCGCTTGATTACCCCAAATACAGCGTGCTTGTGTTTGTCTTTGAAGGAGTGTGGACAGGCTTCGTTTATGAAAAGTGACTCCCATTCACATGCCTTTCAAGCTTATTTCTTCTGGTCTACACTGGATATGGTATTTGTCGTTAGAAGGGTAGTTTGTGCAATGCAAACCACACCATGCACCCACTATAGGCGCAGGCGTCCAGGTGGCTGGTCCTAGTGACAGGTAAGTCAGTAACCGAATGCCGCTAGCCATGTATATGCAAGTGGAAGCGCTAAGTAAACCTGTAGAGTGTGACTGAATTTGTGCGTTTGTTTGCTGTTTTTACCATCGTATGAAGGGATCAATGGAGATTTCCGAATCGGATGACGTTTTTGCGGTTGGGTAGATACTGTAGAAAGGAAAGGGGCAGTTACTTTATTTCGTGTCGGGTCACGTGCTCCACATCTCACTGTTGTTAAACAAACCATTGTGACATATTATAGAAAGAACGCTTGACTTGCGGAAACCCACTACGTCATGAACTACGCGCTGGAACAGAATTCACCCGGACAGTCCAGCTAGGAACATGTGGACGTTATTCGGCTAGCCACCTAGCTAGTCGCTTCCTGTGAAGTCCAGCTCCATGACTACGTAAATCGAGAAACTAAAGCAAAATAATGAGAGCAAAGATTCTTGTCTCACACCGCAGGTGATATTGAAGGGCGGTGAAATCATTCCGTAAGCCTACACCTTACTCAGGGTACGAGTTAAAGCACTCGGATAATATTTACCTACTTTTCTGGCACATCATTGCTTGGCGGATAGTCCCAAAAGGCACCTCAATCTGCCCAATCAAAGGCACCCTTGATGTCGAGGAACACGACAACCGTGGACCGCCAATATACCTGACAGCGCTGCAACAACGACGGAAGGTGAAGATGTGCTGGACGCAGTCACGGCCTGGACGAAACCCGGCTTGTTTTACACGAAGCTTGCCTCCACGACGGTTAGTCAGTCTGTGTTGTATGGCACAAGCAAGTAAACTGGTGGCGATGGAGATCAGCTGGTTCTTCTATGGTTGCCGCATTTCGCACGCGTCTTCTTTGAATACTGGGACCATACTGAAGCGTTCCCAAGCTGTCTGGACAGGTTCCTGCTCCCAAAGTTTCACTATTAATTCGTACAAATGATAAACAAGTGCGGTTTCTCTTATTTGTAGAGAGCTAGTCGAAGCTAATCTGGTCTCGAGACGAAATGCAACTGCAGTAGTCCGATCTTACGTTCTACTTCTTAGCGAGAGGACGGATACAACGAGACAGCCCATGGAGCTATGCGCACCCTGGCCGGAGAGGTATCTAAGGATTCCGATCAATTAACTTGCACTTCAAACTACTCAACACAACATTCCAAGCATTTTGACAAGTATTCGATAGGCTGTTCCCTCTAATCACATATATAGTTTCACTACTGCCAGGTGTGCTACCGCCTGTTTCCCATATCAAACCGATTAACTTCCAAAGGCTATAACGAGCAGCGGTCACTGCTATTTTTCACGCACAATAAGACTATCATGGTTCGCTAGCTTTCTTCAGGCTAGCACGACGTTTTGTCCTCAAATCCTTGTGAGTTTTGTATTGTTTACTTTCAGCCGGAATGTGCCGGCAAGCATTGATAACTTCCAGAGACTGCGAAGAGACTCAATATCTATGTTGGCTTTTGGAGCTACAGCATGATGCTTTTTTGATTCTAGTAAGACCTGTAGAACAAGCGACTATGGACCTCTCACAGTATTCTGTGTTCGCTTGCGCAACCGGAACGCCAGTTTATTGGATACACATCTACAACAACTGGTTTCGCTAATTGCCTAGCGTCTATTTGCTTACAGTTTCGTGGAGGGCCTCCGCCAACACGCACCCGCAGGTCAACATATACAAGTGCATTGTCAGTATCCGCCCTTGTGCTCGAAATCGAGCAACATGTTGGACTTAGCCACTCCGCCGGCCACTGAGCGCAATGTAGTCCCTTTGCGTCCATGGCAGGTTCGTGGCTTGTAGGCGTCAAGCTACCGTCCGGCTTGGGCTGTGTCAGATCTTAACGCTCGGAAGCAATAATAAATAAATAGCATACATAAATACTTTCTTCTCTAAAGAACCTTGACACCAATAAACTAACCGCCCGCTGTTATTACTACGGGAACCTACACGATGATGACCATCTGGATATAGCTCCGCAGTGGATAACTCCCCAAGCTCAGCGTTCAGATCCCCACCAAAACTATATTGTCAGCGCTACATCTCTGACGAAGGAGTTCGTTCAGTTGGTGATAAAGTCTTCTTTTACCCAGTCATTGCCAAAATCGTTGTGGTCGAGAGCCAACATATAGTTTTCCCACGCTACTTCGGACCTCTGAGCGTGCCAAATGGTCTCACCTCATGTATGTGGCTACCGTTAGAATCCAGTCAAGCAGACCAGCTTCGGCCCTGGGACTCAGGGCCATCCAAACACCGGCTAACTGGTATTAGAAGCTACAAAGTATGCGGATAGGCGCAATGAGAAAGTACTGCTAGTGTCAACAGAAGAGGATTGTGGCCTGAGAAACGAGCTACAGTCTTGTAGGCAGGTTTCTGGTAGGCAGCAGGTATCGAACGGGTGGGTCCCAAATGTTCAGACATATGCTGCCTGTTGACTGAGCTGTAGCAATATGAGTACGCCGCGTCATGTGGGTCTGCTAGGGGTCGAAAGCTTCTACTGGAAGCCCTTGCACTTAACTAGATCGCTTTAGTTTACTAAACGTGTCGACGGGGCAGGAGTGACGCACGCGTTTGCATATGAAGTAAAAATAGAAGGTGGACAACTAGCAACACCGGATAACCGAGATCAAAACAATTTTGGGGTTGAAACCGCGGGTAAAAATGAGGTTGGAATGGGTCGCAAAGGGTCAAAAGGTTACAGGAGAATACAGGACGGAAGGGCTTGAGCGGTAGCATCGACACCCCTATCTAACTTGCTCGAGGCAATCCACAGGGCGTTTAGCGCCTAGTCTTTAGCAGGAGCCAGGTGGGGGATTCTAAAGAACCGCTTGAGTTGCAATGAAACTTCTGTTTGTGAGGCAAATGCATCCCTGTTGCCTGGCTACAAAAATCGACACAGTTGACCCTCAAAGCAGCTTAAGCTTAAATCACAGCCAACAAGATCCTCCCGCGACACAACTGAAACGAGTGGCAAGCACAATCACGTTGTACAACAAGCCATCGAACATAGCAATCAGTTCATCAAATGGCGTCGGTCGCCTAAGTGTAGTGTGAGGCATAAGGAAGGAATACGGTATAGACAGTCCTTTATTAGGCTGGCTGAGTCCCTACCTAAAAGAACCTACGCATTCAGTTAAGCTTGAACAAACTTTAAACACACAGATCTCCGTTTTCAGTGGCGTGGGGCAAGAGTGCGTGCCTGGCAAACTTTATTTTTGATTTCTTTCAATGACCTCTGCAACAGTTTGCAGCACGGTCGCCCCTTTATGTTTGCTGAGGACGTAGCATTAGTATACGCTATTCCATATAACAATGAACTATTCGCCAATGGTAGAACTTATGAGGATTTTAATGCAGTTGAAAAAGGGTGTGCACATTGGCAAATGACGTTCTCCGCAATAAAAGCTAATGTCCTGACCCACAACTTTCTTAGACCCGATGGGTCCCCAACATTAAAAGACAATCCTATCCAACAAAATGTAATGCAAACAAACCGAAGATTGCGTTACTCTATTAGTCTAAACTTTTCAGTGCAAGTTCATTATTGATTGGCAAGAGTAAGGGGATTATCCCTCCACATACGCTGTTACATAAACACTGCAGATGCAGTTAGAAGTCTATAAGAGTCCCATCCGCCCACATCTGGAATACTGCTCCTTTATATGCAGCAACTTACGGATTTTGGACTGTGTTCTGTTTGAAAAACCTCAGCTGCGGTTTACGAAGACGTTGACCCAATCACATCAAGCTCTGAGTTATTGGCGAAGGTGTGAACAGCTTAAAATTCAACCCCTTAGGCAAAAAAGCATTGTTCATAACCTGTGCTTCTTACATAAAATGATTCATAAAAGCTGCATGGTCCTATCACTTGTCTGAATCCAAGCAGCGCATTTGAACCTAAACTCGGAAAATAGAGCCACTCCATTACCCCGCTGAGGGCGAAAAAGTGACTGCGGTTCCACTTCTCATCAGTCGTGTACGGAAACATATGGAACAGGTTGCCTTCCAGACTAAGAGGAATCAAAAACTTGCAGGCATTCAGGAAGGCAAACCGTATCTTCTTTTGTATAGAATATGTAGGGTATGTTTAATATCTGCGATTCACCAAGCCACTTTTTCGGGTCTGGTTTCCATATGGTTTGATGGCGTCTGAGCTCTGTTGCGTGATATATATTTACCTTGGGCTCAGAGCTCATCCACATGCTTTCTCCTTACCTTCTTAACACTTCAGAAAATACCGCGGTATCTGTCGGATTATTTACCTGGGTTTTTCAAAACTGCGTGCAAGTGCATGTAGCCATTTTCACTTAGTTTTTGACTTGATTCGGTTTCCTACAGTCAGTTTTCTAAAGTCAGCAAGAACCAACTTGTACCTCTAACGCTTACGTCTACTCTTCTTTAATGGCTGCTTTGCCAACGATTATAAAGTTCAAAAACGGTACAGCCTAGTCTACTGACTAACAGATTCGCAAAGCCGTTGGCACTCCTCAACTAGGACATGGCGAGACATTAACGGATCTATCTGAGCAAGTATGTTTCACTTCCTACTACTTATCTACACCTTTCTTCCTTCGTCTTCAGCTTTACTCTTTAACACATTCCGAATGCTTCGACCACCTGGTCCGTGAAAAATTATTAGGCTTTTGATGTTTGATGTACGCCAAGTAAAGGCATTCTACCAGACCAAATCCTAGCGTAAGGTGTTTAATAAATAATGAAATAAATTTGTATTCACAGGGTTGAACGACGCACGCTAACGAGGTATGCTCAAATATGTACAAGCAAATCTGCTACTATTCAATGTGATCAGCTTTGGTCTTGACAGGCGGAATGAGCAGCCGAGTTGCAAAAAAGATATAAGGTTGTGATAACTGTACGACCTCACAGTTGATTCCCTGTTAAAACACAATGTTAATGTAAATGCAACAATGTCGATAATCACGTTATCTGATAATAAAATTTGTACCATGTAAACACTGTACTGGCCTGAAGTAGATCTCTTGCGCTGTTAATCGCAGTCGGCTGCTCTCCACTTCCCTCCTCAGGAGTATGAGGACTTCTTCCTTTGCCGTAGTGGGTTTCAAGCCCATCCAGTTGAGGGAGGTGTTCAGTACGTGAATAAGTATCAGAGTTGCTAATTTTGGACCACTCAATTTTTGTAGGTTTGATCAATACCAGAGGAAGTATTCGTGGGAAACTTGGAAAGAAAACCGGTCAACATAAAGCTAAAGAGAAATGCAGTGAACAAACACAAGAGGAAATGAGCGGAGTGCAACAAAACGTTAGGTGTTGAAATGTTATGCACACTGTAGATTTGTCGTTATATATGTTGCGTAAATATAGTATTCGTATGAATGGAGGACACAATCTGTGAAGGTTCGAGGTGGGGTTGGTGGCCCGTGTACAAATGTGTACAGCTGTCGCGCTGCGTCGCGTGTGGTTACTACTTCTAGCAGTGTTGCGAGTTGATAGTAGCACGGGCAAGGTAAGTGACGAAAGGCCAGCAGAACGCTGGACCATGGATAAGGAAAGTTAACATTAGTAGATACACGGCTAGTGCCTTGCGTGGAAGTGATGGGCTGCCAGTAGCAAGTGGTGCGCAACTTAAAGGCATGGGTCAGAGGCGGTGAAAACGGGTGACTTCAGTCCAGTTAGAGAAAGACAGTAGCAGGCTGAGCGGCCATTCCCCAGCTTAGGATCCAAAGCAGGATAATCTAGTAAATGGAAAATGAACGTTAGAGGTTGAACAGCCGGTGCGCTACATCACGTATTGTAAGTAAGCCGGTTGGCTAGCAGAATAACCACCTCGCAGTGCCAGCTGGGTGGTTCGGATTAACCCCGTTCCAGCAAATAATTCGACGACAGTGTGCCAGCAGGTGGTGGGTTTTCGCTTGGCAAGCGTTCTCCCTATAAAAATCAAAAATATCCCATTAACAACACTGTGAGGTGGCAGTTGTGACTCGCCACTTAATAAAGTCACTGGCGCTTGCATTAAATGACGTAGCATTTTATGGCAGCAACGGAATGCTCATCCGTAAAATCATTGCAGATCCACGGGCGACAAGCATCCCTTTAGCATTGCCCACCCGTTCTGACCCCAACAAAAGCAATAGAACCTGTACAAAGCGAAGCAACATAGTTGCACACGCATACACGTACACATAACTACACTCATGTATCCACACGTATAACACTTCGATGACAATCCTATTGTGCCTTATTTGAACCCCTGTTGCACAATTACCAGGTTAAAGCGTGTGCTGGCGTGCTTCTCTTAACCGAGAATAAATGTTTATTTTTTTATGATGTCGGTTGAGAAGTGAGCGGACACTCCATTATTGCAGCGTCAGTGGCTATACTGTAGAAGGGGTGTATACATCAGTATGTACGTAACTACGGCGCTACGTTGCGCAAACACATTAACTCTCTCGAAGGTGCGACAGGAGGCTAGGAGAGGTGAGTGTCTATTGTTGCTATATATATATATATAAGGCATCTAAGTTTACCATTGTAAGTATCCATGCCATGGTCTAGTTGCCGAGTTTATACGTATTTCTAGTAACCTTAGTAGATGTTAGTTGTTAGTTAGACGCACTTGATGCGTTTCACTAAGCCTAAGAACGCCCTATTTTACACCTCACGATCCAACGGTAAAAACTATATCTACCACAAAGATAATATGCATAAATATATTCCACCTGATCGATAAAGTAGCCACTGTATGAGCTATAATCTCTGGAACCAGGAACTGCTCTGCACTTGTCCTCACTTGGCCCCATATCCTTAGCTTTTCTAGAGTAATAGTGTGCCGGTCACTATTGGAAACCCCGGTAGGCAGGCATCATGAAAATCGGATACACTTCTCCAAGTACTTTTGCTAGTAAAACAGTGGTGTTTTCAGATTATATTTCACTAGTACGGTAGCTAATCGGCGGCAGAGGCTCGGGCGATTTGCTTTCTGGATATGCAGAAAAATTTGACCACCACTTCGCGTTTTATTAGATAGTGACTCAGCCATTCTAATAAAGGACTACCTACCCCGTAAGCATATAACTTATGGATCAGGCGCATATGTAATACCCTGTCAAAGGCCTTTTTCTGGTCAAACTAAAGAATCACAACTGACAGATTAGAGCCAATGGCCTTGGTGACTAACTGGACGAAGTCCATCTGACAGGTTGCACAAAACCGATTATTTATAAATTCGTGTTGTGCTTCGTTTATGTGCTTGCCTGCGTAGAGGTAATTCATGAAAGCACTTTTTATTAAACTGTCCGTCACTCATTAGATAATAATAGTGTGGTTAATTGGGCGCTAGTTACCAATTTCTTGTAGGCTTCCAACCAAATGCCTTGGCATATCGATGGAACGTTTCTAAGCCGTCGCTTGTTGACCTTACTGCATTGGTAAAGTGGCGTATTAAAAGAAGCCTAGGGCTATCTTCGCCACCATGCTGAAGCGGACTGGGCCATATTCCGTCTGGACCAGTGTTCGAGGGCGACTTAATGGTTGAAATCGCAGAACGGAGACTATTTATGTCAAGTTGCATAAAAGACAGGAACTGGCTACCGGTTCCTTGCAGCGGCAGAAATGTTGAACCCATGTATTCGTTAAAGTAGGAGCTGACGTCTTATACACTTCTTGCTTCCCTGGAAGTGTCGTTGAGGCAACTCTTTAGCGTAGAGAACTGTCGTCACTCTGTTGGGGTCCGAGAGCTCAGTAGCCAGGTGAGATACTTAGCTTTGTTTGCACTATTTTTTGTCATTTCCAGTTTGATGTGCTTCTGCTTAGATTTGGCAGAAAGCTGAGTGGCAACCTCTTTCGCTCTCCTGCTCTGGGCAACCTTGAAGGCTTTGTTGTGGGATGGTCCAAGCTGACGCATTCTGTTATGCATATTGGGTTGGGTTACACTTTTATATGAATGCCTTATTACATGTGACATGGAGTGAGCGAGTCGAGAGAGTAAAGTATTTCCTGCATAAAACAGTTCAACCGACCGATCCACAGAAGCAGATATAAAGCATGCATCCAACCTTCTTGAGCTGGAAAATACAGCAACGTTTGTCCAGTTAACGATGTGCATCGGGCGGTATACTACGACTGCGTCGGTTTCTGTTGGATAGGCATTAGGTCGCTTTAAGTAAACCGAGCAACGCACTAATCCTTCAGCACTACTTGGGAAATCCTGGTCAAATGACACTCGCGTTGATGGGATGCCGATGGTAACTATTAAGACAAGGATAGGTTTGCTCTCTTCGCAGCAGCTGCATGTTGTCTTCAGCAGCCCACATATATACATGCCAGTAGACTTGCATACGTCGTTGTTGCAGCAGTTGGGAACCAGTTTAAAACGCGCAGTTTGTAGTCTCCTGGGACTAATTTTAATCACACAGAAGGTTTGACGCCGGTACAAAAGTAACCATAAGTGGGGTGTCACCCTTAGTCAAGGTACCGGGTGATCTATAAACAAAACAGCTCTTACCGTCGATCACAGGCTATCAGGCACTATCCATACTGAATCCATCGCCTCCGCTGCGTCAATGCTTTCAACCAATCTTCTGGGTAAGTAATTTTAACCTAACTGACGCATCCGTCACCTTGTTTATGCACAAGTGATTGTATAAACGGCTAGTAGTCAAGAAATGAGTAACCCGCTTCTGTATCATAAGGGGAAAACCATGTTTATGTTATAAATATGGCGTCAAGTTCGTTGAGGACAGGCAATGGAACCAAGGTATGCGTTCTATTATTTAAGGACACGGCATTTATAAGTATGAGTAAGAAAGAACACTTGGGGTCTACTGGTTTTACAGATGACGCAATGAAGCTTATGACAGCTACTTCGCTACTTGCAGTAGTTGTAGGGAGTGAGTAAAAGAATAGTTCAAAATGTAGTTGGGCGATAAAGTGTTTGCTGCTAGGATAAGCCAGTTGTGCCTCATCTACTACTTGTCTAACATTTCGCAGATTGCGGGGTAGGTAGCAGTTGGCTGTTCGGCCTATGTAGCTGGACCGAAGGTATAATTATGAAGGGTGTAGCAGGTGCACAGCAGTCTGATTGCGCGCGAAGTTGAGCTGAGCTGTGTAGCTTTCTAACTGTAGTGCTTGCCGTATGTGATTTGTTTGTGGTGACGGTACATGTTGCCGTTTCACTAGTATTTGTGGCGGGATTTAATGCAGCCCGTCTTAGTGGGCCGAAATACAATCGACTTAACTTGGTATAATCGCGGATTTGTTCACAATTTAATATTATAGTGCACAAGATTCTATTATCGTCTGTTCTCAGTTTGATTGAGGTTGGGACATTTCCAGGTCCTTTTAGTTATTCTCTCAACTTTACCGAGTTTTTCGCAACAAAGTTGACTTCAAGGAGTGTGCTCCTAAACTTGGCCATCGATATGCTATCCTGGATATTAAACGCAATTGTGCTGAACCCCACACTGCCCAAACCACTTCGCGGTGACTACTTGTCCACTGGTTTTGATATATTTAATGCAGGTGTAGGCGGCATAGACTTCATAGCTAAGTGTATAGGTGTGCTCACACCGCCAGCCCGTTTAGCACTAAGCATCTTCGTTGTTTTAGACACAGTACCGTCTTAGGTGCCATATATCTGTCGTCCCATTTTGGGTGATGTTCTGGGCTCTCGTTCGCTAAAATTTGTGCTATGATTAAGATTCTTCACAGCCCAACTTATGCTTTGGTTCAGTGACCGAAATTGAGCTGGCTCTGCAAGGTTACCTTGCGAAGTTGTTCACCATTAGCTATGAGATACGCGATACGGCCTCATCTTTTACGAGCAGCTGGATGGGAGCCGCAAATTCGGTTACAAGTTTAGTCGGTCATTGAACCTGCAGTGCAATCTTTGCAATGCCATTAACCGCAATGATTGCACGCCCAAATGCGTTCACCGTTAAATCGTCAGAAACATTGCACAACAGTGAGCTACATGCGCCATTACTTCACGCAGCATTATATGGTGCTATGGCCTCCGCTTTTCCTATTTTCAGAGTGGGTGTCATTGCCCCCAGCGGCACAGATGAACTCTGTGGTGTGAGCCATACCCGGTGACTTTTGGTCCGAGGCACCGGCGGCTATGTTCTCTGCGTGTAGGTTATGCTAGGCTTGCTTCGGTCGTTGTAGACTTTTCCAAGCATGTCCGAGGTCACTTTGCTATTTAAAGGTTGCGTTAGCGTTTCGTCAACCAGTGTTCCAGTTTTTTTATATCGGGTCGAGTTTTATCAGCAACTGAGCTAGTTCTGGTGCAAGTGGGACTGGAACGATAGAACTTTTCTTGAGTTTTGCTTCTACAACGTTTCTTTAAACCAGGCGTTGGTAGAATTTGAAATACCCATGGGAATAAGACGAAGGCCACATCACACGCTGGCCAACCGACTAATGCCTACGTATACTGCTCTAGCGCTCCTTGCTGTGCAGGTTACGCGAAGTGAGGACGGGAGAAATGTAAACTCAGAAGGTAAAAGGAGAGCTAGTATAGAGCTAAGCAAGTAGAATACAAGGGCAACCTAGTCGATAAAAAGCACTGTAAACTGAGGGTGTGTCAGTTGGAAAAGAAAACCTTGCGTTGCGATCCAACAGCATCCAGCTGACGCAATAAACACTCAACCGTAAATTTCCTTGCAATGAATAAATAAATAAATAAATAAACGTTTATTCTCGACAATGCGAGACACACCAGTACAGGCATGATCATGATTAGCTAACGTAGTGTGATCAAAATGTACAGAGTACATATTTGGCATAACAGTGAATGTAAGTGTATGGGTGTATATATGTATGTAATTGTCTATGAATGTATCTTGTATTTTTGAAGGTGCCGCAGAATTCTTGACTGTTTGTTATCGGTAGGAATGTGAGAATAAGCGATCGATGTCCGTGAGTTGGATACCATTTTCCGGATGTCCACGGCCCAGTGACCTTGTTTTGTGGCGAGTCACATCCGCCACGTCACAGTGTTGATAAGCAGACATTTGTGGCTTTTTATAGGGAGAACGCTTGCAGGGCGAAAAGCCACCACGTCCTGGAACACTGCCGCCGAACTATTTGCTGGAACGGGTTAAACCCGAACCACCCAGCTGGCACCACGAGGAGGTTGTTCGGCTAGCCAGCCAGCAACCTATAACCCGGCGCGATAGACAAGTTTCCGTCTTACGCTTAACAAACTTTTTTATACAGTTTCCTTAGGTGTCCACAGAGATCAGATAACTTAGCGGAATTAAATGGTCCTGAGAAGCCTGGACCAAGCTTACCGTCAAACTACGATATGTGAGAATCAGGTTTCCTCTTATGCTTTGGTAGTGCATGCAGAACCTTGCAAACTAAACAAGCGTTTTGCATACGTCTGTCCGTCCCCGATGACTCTGCACTATCAAAATTCCACCATCAGTCCATTTCGTTTAGTATAAGGGGTTGGCAAGCCTGGATACAATAGGCCTGGGGTGGTCGGACTAATGCCGAGAAAGGCTTCACAAACCAATTCGCTGTTAGGACTCTGCAAGAACAGCAAATAAAACAAAATATACCAAACCCCTGACAAGCAGCTACTTTCAAAATGTCGCCAGAATAAAGTGCTGATAAATGTACGACTCCTAAATCAACCTGCTGAGTGACAACAGGGATTTCACCACCGCAGAAAACATATCGGGTTAGAACACTAGCAGTTCCGATTCGTTGAACAGAGAAGTTGGCCCTAGTTATGAGCGTCAACCATAAGGAAGGGCATCCACATATCCTATCCAAGGCAATCAGGCTATCCGCAAAACCCCAATGGACATGCACGAGGTTCCAGAGCGTAAGGTTGCTAGCGAACATTAGTGACGACACTTGTACCTCCCGGCAAGTCCTTTACATAGAGCGCTAACAACAATGGCCCAAATACGGAGCTCTGATGGACACCAATAAGGACAGTATGCCTGAACAAAAGGCTACTCCTCACCAGTACACACTGTTACCTCCCGTCCAGGATAGCAGACACCAATTTAGGGGCTCGACCAGATATCCAGTAAGATCTCGAACTTACTGAAGTCTAAGATGAGGAACAGTGTCAAAAGCTTTCGAAAGGTCTACAAATAAAACGTATACAGCGTGGCCGCTGTCGACCGCTTCGGCACAGCTTTCACGGGCTACAGCAGATTCGCCTAACACTGAACTCTTTTGCGGAATCCTTGTCGCGCAACATTGTGAAGGTCAAGTCTATTAAGGTGGTTCTTCACTGAATCTCTTAGCCGCTTTCAACCAACTTGACTATTAAGCTTGTCAAACTGACAGGCCGGTAGTTCACGAGTAGACGCTGTCACCGCCCTAACAATCGAACAGGTGATTGTCTCCTTCCCTGCTGACGGCAAGACGCAGCTGTTCATCGATATTGCTAACACACATGTGAGGGTACCAAGCTGATTAGCAGCCAATTCCTGCAGTAGCTTCGGATGAATTGAATCAGGACCGGAAACTTTGGAGAGATTAACGTCTTACCTTAGCTCGAGGAGCCAAGTCTCCATTGCGTTAAACCCAGTTAAGCATGCATCCTCTGTAATATTAGAAGCCAATGCAACATGTGGTAAGGAGATCTCCCTAGCAAAGCCCCCATTATGCTGAGCAAATTTTTATCCCAGCCTGGTCATTATACGAAGCAGTCTTTCGGACGGGGTTAAACAAGCTCACGGCACCCGCTAGGTAGAGCAGTTCTACATAGTTTTGTCTAGTTACCAGTTTACCGTCTGGCAATTGTTTTGCATTTCATTTTCTTTTACCTGCTAGCACCTTGTAAAATAGAAAACGTTATTCGGAAGCCGCCATACAATAGCGAATAACTCGCATATCCCTGCACGTATATTATTGCTTTTACTTTTAATGTATTCGGCGGTTGATATTTGTTCATCTGGTCTATTTTTGCTCTACTTTTCGCAACACCCTAACCATAGAAAGGGTTTTTGATTTTGAGTTTAAGCCGTTTGAAGTTTGGTGCCAGTGAACAAACTTATCGCAAAAGCAGTTGGTTTTATTTTATGCTTAGTTGTATGGTACTAGTTAATTAGGCCGCCTTGGTATATCTCTTAAAAGCTGCGTTTTATTTTTAGTTACGTTCCTAGAAATTACTTTTTAATTTTTTTCTGATTTCGCCGCTTTTATTGCTTTTCGTGTGCCCACCTTTAAATGGGAGCTATGTGCATGCCGTACTACTTCAAAGAATTTATAGTAAATTCGGGGATACTTGGATCCTGTTTCCAAAGAACCGTGCACAAATACGGCTCTGCGCGTTTTTTCTTTACTAATAAAATTGAGCAACACTAAGGTATCCTGAGGGAGCAGGAGGAACTTCACGGTAGGCGCTTACAACTCTCTCAACTGTAAACGTAGAAAAGCCCGTACAATCGTAATTGTAATCAAGAAACCTATGCTCTTACTGTTTTCACTCCCAATAAAAGCGCACGGGATTTGCATAAACGTTGATCTGTTCCCTGGCGAGCACATTACCTAGCAAGCCTAGAGAAATGTCGTTATATATATATATTTAATAGTGCTCTGGATTAATAGTTTACTCCCACAAACCGGGGAACCTTCCGAGTGCTACACCGCTTTCACTCCGGCGGGATGTGTAAGCGGTCCTGCGAAGTGCGTAAGGATTGCCCGTCGCGAGCCAGCCTTGTGTGAGACCAGGTTGAGAAACACGATGCAGCTGCAGGGAGCGAAGCATGCAAGCATAACCTAGCGAAGTCCCACCCTCGTTCTTCCTACGTTGTCGTAACGGAATAGATGGTTGTGCAGCCAATTTATAAAGTAAACGTAGCTGTGTGAGCAGGACATTTGTTGCGGTTCCAATTGAGCTGCGAAGATCCAGCTAAGCGTGAAACGAAGGCACAATCAACCCATGGGGTGTATATGTACAGCAAAAGAAATGGGAGCAAAGCAAATGCGTAGCAGTACACAAAAGCCTGCGGAGCGAAAGACTTAAGAAGCTGTTTCTGTGTTTTCAGAAGTTGTTGCTCCTTTTAGGTAGCTCAAAACTTTTATCCTTCATTTGCACTTATGGAAAGGGTTTGTATGAGCATGCAAACGTGAGAGGCACGTTCTATATAATATTGCAAAAGGTAACAATGTCCCAATTACGATCTGTGGGGTTAAGCTTCCTACCGCGTGGAATAATATTAGGACGAGAATGGGTGCTGTCTATTGCGGTTGTAGGAGCCGCTGATGCGTATTGACTGGTCTGGGGTAGAGACGCTGGCCTTGGCGGCGTATGCTGTGAAAGTGTCTGTTTCGCCAAAGAGTTGGAGTAGTCGGTCTATGTTGATATTCTCAGTCTTTTAGTTGTAGTCGGTGATAAAGGTCTGGTTGCTTCTGCCTACGACACTATGGTCCAGAATTAGGTTGAAGTGGCTGGCGTACGCTGTTTATGCGAACGAACATGCGAGTGCAAATGGCAAGGCATCCGTCCACGTTAGTGGGCAAGCTCTGTACTCGGGGTTGCACGGGCTTCATTTGTGGCTTTGATGAGATAAGCAAGCTGCATAATCCCCGTATTCGAAAGTAATTAAATAAATAAACTAATTGTTTATTCTCGACGAAGCAAGGCACGCCGTTTGAGCAGAATCAGAATGGCGCAATATTGTGCATGCTACAATAATTAGCGGGAACAAGAGCAGGTATAATACGGCTGAGCCAGTAGGGTCAAATTAAGGATCAAATTAAGTTTATCTTCCCAGTGCGCCATGTAAACTTAAATATTAGCATGATAGTAGGCGTAATGTATGTTGGTGAGGGAATGGTCCGTTGAGGTTGCGTACATATTGCTGGTCAAATGAGTGAATGTTGAAGAAAAATGGAAAATTTTTTAGAATAGTGGAAGGCCACTGATCAAACATGTAGACGTAGTCTTATGAGAGGATGTAAATGCACAGAACTTGTGAAATGTGATATTCGTCAAGTTGCAAATGGGTGATTGGAGCCGTGGATTTTGATTGGCGTATCACATCCACCACCTCTCAGTGATGTTAAACGGACAGTTGTGGCTTTTTTGTGGAGTACGCTTGCCAAGGAAGTCCCCACCACGTCACTGTGTTTAGTACTTTTGGTGAGACAATTTCACCAAGTAAGCGTTGTGTTCATCCAAAAACTAGCGAGGAGGGAGTGGCGTGCAACTCCGCCTTGATCCGGTGTCTTATACTTAAGAGAACTAACGGAAGTGCTTTATGCAAGTGTGCTATAATGGGTCCAGTGATACTTTCAGTTTCCATCTAAACCATTCTATCATCCCATTAGCTTCTCGGTGGTGCGCGGTGTTCAGGCTGGGATAGTAAACATGTATGTCGATAAAATGACTGCAGGGTCCGCCAACGTGTACTTTGCTGTCGGTGATGGCTACGCTTGGGTAACCAACGAGCTACCCTGCGTTCTAAAAATGCAGCTGCAACTGTCTTAGCTGAGCAGTTGGATATCGGGACGGCTTTGAGCCAAAGGGTTAACCGGTCGACACAGGCAATTGTGTATACGTAGGCTTCGCATAGTAGCAAAGGTCCAACCAGCACAAAAGGGACATATGCAAAACGAGAATCTGGAGCAGGAAAGACGCCAAGTGAGCTTTTGGTGTGTCTGCATACCTTAGCACGCGGAAATGCTAAGCACGCGCGTGCCTGAAGGCGTACGTCACGGTAGACGTTAGACCATACGAAACATTCGGTTACTAGCGCCTGCGAAGCAGGTAAACCAGTATGAAACAGGTTGTGTAGAGCACTGTAAACGAAACTACCGGTCGGGGAGAAGTTTGTGAAATGTCACAAAGATTGGTCCCGCCAGAGGAAGCAAGTTGGGTTCCGCGTGTTTGCAGCGAGGTGTTGCGTCGAAGCTTACCCAGGTGGGAAGCGGCTGGTTGGGTGGTGGCCATGCTGATATGATGAATCCATGACAGAGCGTATGCGACGGGATTAAGAGCACCTGAGAAATGTCGTACACTTGTCATAAACTGAGGGATCTAACCTAGCTGTTTCGTTTTCTGCGGAGAATACTTGTCGGTCGTGCTCTTGAGTGCGTAGCTCAAAAGCTTGTGGTCAGTAAAAACGTCTAATTGCCGATAGTTGAGACACTGGACAAAGTTTGATACCCATGTAAATAGTAGATGTTATCGTGGGTGTTGTAATGGGATTCCGCAGACTGCAAACGTTTTGAGGAGAAAGCTACAGGTTTTCAGCCATGGTCGAGGAGGTGTTAGAGAATTGCGCCGACGGCGGTGTCTGATGCGTCACTCGTAGGAGAACGTGCAACTGTTAGATCTGGATGAGCGACGAGCGCTATGTTGGAGATAGCGTCGTTGCGCTTCTCAAAGACAAGGTGGCGTCGTCTGGAAAGAGAAAATAACGCTGATTTGCGCGTAGCAAATCAGTCCTTTGCTGCATTATGCTCGTTTAGTTGAGAATGAATGGTCTGTAATAAATAGCCAGTGGAAGGAATCAATGAAGATTTTTGAAGGAAATAGGAGCTGGATAGTCCTTAAGTGTCTGGTCTTTGTCTAGCAAGACTTCAGTACCAGAGGTGTACATTCTGTGGACAAAATGTCGGTGGAGCTTTGGCTAGGTTCGCATTTGTCGATGTTTACGGTAACCCCGAGTCGCGTCACGCCTACAAAGTGAGCGCCAAAGTGTTACAGATGTGCAACGTCAGAAGATCTGGCGATTAAAATGTCACCTTGATAAGATTAAATGTCCTCGAGTCCGCGCGGTACCTCCAGCATGAAGCTTTGGAACATTTGTGCAGCGGTGCTGGGGCCGAAAGGCATTCTGAGCTACTCGAATAGACCGAACGGCGTGATGACCACTGTTTTAGGAATGTCGTCTGACGCCACCTTTACCTGGTGATGGGCGCGAATTAGTTCGACTTTGCTAACAATTGACTTAACAACTAGAACTAAGGTTACATCGTGCATGCGAGGACGGCGGTACTTCTCCGGGACGATTACCAGGTTAAGTGCCCAGTAGTAACCGCAGGGGCGCTAGTCAATGGATGGCTATGCTACCATGTGTACTGGTGATGCCTATGGACTCTTGGACGGGGGATTCTTCCCAGTTCGGTGCTTTACTCGAATTCCTCCCTGGTTGTTTTGCGATTGTCCAGGGCTAGTTTGAGAGGAAGGGCCAAAGCAGGTGAAACTTTAGTGCAGAGTTGAGGCTTGACGTTTGACCGTTCAGGAAGCAAGGCATTCAGAGCGCGGAGTTTAGTGCGCTTGTGTAAAGGTCTATAGCATACTGTGAACTTTGAGTCAGAATAAGAATAGGACGGATAGCGAGCATGTTGGAGTTGGTTCTGATAACACTGAGCTGTGTCCGATAGTCGAGAAGCGTAGTCAATTTAGCGTCGACAATAAGGTCAAAGGGCTGAAAAAGTTCAATGCCTATGACGGCGAACGACAAGGAGGTAACCATGAAAGGTCAGGGAACGGTTTGACTGAGACGTAGGATGAGCGTTAGCAAAACCACGCCGAAAGTTGCGATTGATGTGTTATTGGCGTCACACAGTCAGGACGGCGAGGGTGAGATCATCTCAGGTAAGCTACGGAGTATAACGCTTAATTTGGCTCCGGTGCGGACTACGGACTCAGTACCGGAAGTTTACATCTTAACGCGGTTGACTTGATTCTGGTGTTAGCGGGTCAATCCGTTGCCGGCCGAGAAGTCGCCCGGCTTCTCGAGGACGCGCGAGAGTTAACGCAAGTAACAGCGGCTGTACCAAATCGTTGGCGATGCCAACAGCAAGCCCGCCAGTTGCTGAACTTGCAGCGTTTGGGGGTATATTAGGATCGGCTGTGACGCCGAGAATTCATAGTGAGCTGTTGGACTTCGCAATTAATTGTCTCGATTTGTGCATAAATAGTTTCTATTGCTGACTGTAAGCAAGTGCTAGAATTGCGATGGGATGCGACAGCGTTCACTATTATGGCGCCGGCTTGTGGCCGTGGCTGTTTAAAGACCCGATCTGCTAAGTCAGCTAGTTGGCTGGGTAATACGGAGTTCACGATGGCTAGAATCGCTTGGGTGGTTTCCAGTAGCCAATGTAGCCACAGTACACGGAGTAAGGTCTCGTCCGTTGTTGATGAATCGAGGAGCTGTTACATCTCTTAAAGCAGCGCTAAGGGCAGTTTTTCGTCTAACTTCAGATCCCAAAAAGCTACTTTAATCGGACATTCTCAGAGGGCCTGCCACGCCAACTTGTGGCCTCCTTGAAAAATACATGGCGGTTTTCGGTCTAAAAAGTGAGAACGGCTAGCACTTGCATTGATACCCCTGGCGGGGCTAAGACATAAGCTTACTGTACTATGTTTAGTAGGTATTTCTTCTGTGGTTATCAAATTCTGCCTCACATTGCTCGATTCACAAAACGGATCCATGTCCCATATAGGTGGGACAGAGAGATACCACGCGAAAGGAGTCAATACCTTATGGTCAACAGAATCTATGGTTTACAAAATGAATAGAAAATATGTGCTAACTCAGAGAACAGCAAACCGGAAAACATTAAAATGTAAACTGATGGAAACCGCCGGTGGAAAAATTCTAATTATCCGGCTTTGACGTTCTTCCGCGTTCGCCGTCACAAATTTAGGGTGTAACCTGTATTTGGGACCCGGAGAGCGATGCTAGAAGACAGAACGAGTTGCTGGGAATCTTTGTACATCGTAAACTTCCCTGTTGTCTTGGTATAAAAACGACACCGTCAACGCTCTAGCTAAAGGAAGAAGGTCACACAGCACATGAGGAAATCGCGCATTGAAACGGAATTGAGTGCCCAACAAAAGGACGAAGCTGAACTCAAGCAATCGGGCTCAACCACCAGTTCAACAATCCGCACTGGACGCCTAAGTGTGCACTGGAATAGTGTGTTTGTTTAGAAGTTTACACTGTCAAACCAGGGAAGATCCAGACCTTTACAATAGCCACTACTCCTCAGCAACAGGCACATGAAAATAGTGGCACGTTGCATTTAATGGGACATAGCCGGGGCTATACACGGTCTATAAGGTGTAAAGATATAGAATCGGGTCATTTGGAATGGCTAACCAGCCTTAAAGCTGGTTCGGTTGGCGTATTTGCGTTATCTTCATCGGGCCTACGTAGCATTGGCACTGAATGTACGCCGGCTCGTAGTGTGCCTCTCACCCACGCCCACTGAGACAGCTAGGGAAAGGAGAGTAGCATAAAGAAAACGAGTCTCCATCAACATGCAAACCGGGAGCCTTAGGGTAGAGGAAGAAGCTGCTGCACCCTGGGAGCAACGTCCGCTAGATGACTGTGGTTAGTCTGGGGTATGGTATTCCAAACTGCAAGTAGTTGTCTCAGCGGAAATCACGATGCAGGTCAGGAAGGCGACGGTCCAGTCGAGTGTTGAAATCATGCACAGAAGCTTCCAAGATTACGTCGACGGGCAGGGCGTTCCACGGTCGCCAGAGTCGCACAGCAAAGAAATATTGCCAGCAGTTTACCTGGCTGTGCTGATGTGTGAGCCAGCGTGGGTGACCACGGAGTTATGAACTGAGTTGGGCTGGTTAAGTAAGTGACAGCGAGACTGTATAGGATTTGGAAGGGTTTCAGATGCAAGGATCATGTTGAAACGAAGCCGGCGATACTTCATGTGAAAGAGACCAAGGTAACGCAGCCGTTGTTGATAATCCTAGTGCCTGAGTCCCCGTACTCGTTTTGCCATCTGACGTTGTGGGGGTTTAGGTAACCCTTGAGGTTGGAGCAACCAGAGGCTCCAAGCCGGTATGATTAACTCTAATTGGGGACGTAAAAAGAAATTTAGGAGGAAGCGGAAATACTGCGAGTCGATTTGGCAGAATACACGTTTTAAAAGTCCCAGCATGCGGTCAGCAGCAGAGGCTCCATTTCCGCTGGAAGCAGTTACTGAAACATTGATTTAGGTGATAGTTTCCAAAAGGCTTTCAGCTGTCGAGACCAGGAGAAGAGACTCTTGCAGGAAGTATATTGGAGAAGTGGAAGAGCGGGTGGAGAAAACGCGACATTTCGTAGAGTTAAACGGCTTTTTTTTCCAGAAACCATTGACGCTGACGGTTGGGGTCTCTCTGAATTGCGCGCGTATCGTCTGAAGCATTGATTGTGTGCCGCAGCTTCGCTTTGTTGGCCTAGAGAAGCATCAGAATTGATTTGTGTTGTGTTGTTATCGATGAAGTATAGGAAGAATTCTGGTCCTAGAACAGACTCCTGTTGAACTCCGCATGTCAGAACTGCGATCCCTAGACGCGCACTTTGGCAGTACGGTGGTAGAGGTAGTTCCGTATCCAGTTCATTAAGATCCCGGGTATACTGTAGAACAGCTTGCGCATTAAGATGACATGATCGCCTTTGTCGACAGCCTTGGATAAACCTAAGAGGATGACTTGTGGATCTAGGCCAGGTGTTTGCAGCAGTTGTCTGGCTAGCCCGTGCGAGTAGCAGATTACTCAGGCCTTGCTACGTAGTGGCACAGTATGAACTGCGAGAAATATGGGCAATAAAAGAAATAAGTTACATCAGTTTTGCCATGTAAAATTCGGCTGAGAACTATTTTCCCAAAAATAGTTAAAATCACCGAAAATGCAGTTCATTGCTAATTTAAGTGAGGTCTACTGCCCTAGGCCGTCTTTAGCTGTACTTTCGAATAACAACAATGGAGGCCGAGTTCAAATATATCTTTCTTGGACATTTGTTCCATATCTTTGATGCATTCTATCTGATGTTTACGTTATTTATGTATCACAACAACGTCAATTTTATCTGCTATAGTAGCAAAAGTAGCATCATAGCATGAAGTGGGATTGCATCGTTTAGGCTTTTGCTGTAAGCGCCGCAAAACAAGAGGCAAAGGAAATATCGTAAGTCTAGTACGTGGAGGATGATCTTGTTACCCGTTTAACTCAGTTCTCGAGGCACTGATTGCAGTGCCCGCGTCTACGTTGCTCAGGATGACCGTAGGCTAACGATTTTAGCATTCGATCTGGCTCACAACAGTCTAAGCAACCGCTGCCTTTTCCTAAGGCGTCCTCTAAACCAGCGACTTACGGAGGAGGCATATAATCAATCTGCTGACTTATTTCGATGCAACACCCGTAACGTGCGGCATTAAGCAGTATACCTATAATGCATTCGATAAACACGTCACCAGCAACGACGGCAGTAATGTACGCCGCCGGGTGCGCTGGTTTGTGTCATGTGGGTGAAATCTCATGTTATTATTGATAATCAATATGCGGCAGCACCCTTCAGAACATGGAGCAGGATGGTTTCGTACAGTTCATTTCTGAGGAGGGCTTACGTACGCACGTGTGCGTTGCTCCTAATCAGCAAGTTCAAATGTTTCGGCGGTTTCCGTGCGTTGTGTGCGTGGATGCAACGCATGGTACAAACATCCTTGGGTAAGTAAGGTATTTGTATTTATATTTCGCTGCAGGTTCAAGTAGTACTAGTTCTTGGTAACAGACGGCATGGGTTACGGCTGACCAGTTATTTATGGTTCTATGCGTAAGGAAACGTTCAACTCGTTAGTAGAATTATTTCGTTCATTTCGTGATGCCATGGGCCGTGATTTCCCCGTAAGTCCTTTCGTTATAAATAAATAAACCAACAGTTTATTCTCAAATTCATAGAGATATGTCAAATCAGGCATGATCAAGATTTACAAGCAGCTACGTATCACAAAGATTCTTTGGGTTTAATCGTGCGTAGTGTAAGTCGTCAAGACACTATAAGTGCAGTGAAACGGTACAGGTAGTCGTGGAGTATTATATTCTAGCACGTATCGGGAAAATGTTGAAATCTGAGTCCAGTAGACTTGCCAGTATGTAGTTATGGGCAGTGAGTTTATTCAGTGGCGAGTCACGCTCGCCACGTCGCAGTGTTGTTAAACAGACGTTTGTGGCCTTTTATAGGGAGAACGCTTGCCAGGCGAAAACACATCAGTCCTACAACACTGCCGTAAAGCATTTTGAACACTGTTATATAACTGGCAAAACAGCTTGACGGCTGATTGCACCTTCGGTTATTCGCAGTCAAATAGCTTCTAATTTACTCTGTTGGCTGGACAGGTTGTTTGATCAGAGCCGCCTATATAATGTTGCGGCCGGTTGAGGATGGGAATATCGCGAATGGTTTTCTTGTTGTGTGTCCAGGTAAGCACAGTTTCATACATTCTGCTGTCTGGATTTTTCATAATTGTGTTTTTCTTCCGTAAAGATCAGGAAGTGCCAGAGCTGACCAAGGACCTTCTTTCCGTTCTCCATCATCCAATGATCCAATGCACCTTCACCGCCTGGATGGTTGCTACGATTGCAGTGAGACATCAACCCAATGAAGGTGACGGAGCTGTCGAAGTGTCCGTTCTGCTCTCTATCTTCCTACTTGTTTAATGAATAAAGCAGTAACTGATTTTCGGACGGCAGGAGTTACACTTCCATCAGCGTGAATGAGGCCACTTTCTACAACGGCAGATGACATCAAACTTCAGAATTATAGGGCGTCTCGAATTATTTTCCTTAGCCACGCAATCCTTCGTTCTACGGAGGTTTTGAACCGACAAGCATACTGCAGGCACGTCCATTAGATTTGCAGATAGCTTGATGTATACGGCTCACGACGACAGTTACTTTTCTACCTGTTATTGCAATTAATCCTTGGGTGCTTTGAGTGGTGGAGAGCAGAAAAGAGACGTTGGTAAACTTTCGTTGCACCCACTCAATTTCTATACGGTCACTCTTGCGCGAACTGGTAAACACAACGGAACAGTACACCAAAAGTAATCGGGCGCAGGACTTGTAGAGGGCTAGCCGTGATTTCACAAGTAGTATGGATGTGCAAATCAACCCGATGGTTGATCGAGGTTTTGAGGAGCTGTAGCTCACCTGCTCGGCGAAGAATAGCGAACTGAAGCAATGTACACCAAGCTCCCATGCTTGTAGTGGACCTTGCAATTCGTGAGCCGTAAAATTTCAGCGCGTCGTGTGGCACAATGCAGTGGTGTGATATAACTTTACGGTTTGCAGATGAGAAATCCGTTTTACTGGCTACACCAATGTTCCAGCGTTGTAGATTCACTCTGCACACTGGAGATTCCGTTATGCAGGTGACGGAGTCGAATGCAAAGACAACTTTAATGCCATCTGCGAATGGAAACGGTTTACCGTGTGAAATGGAGTCAAATACACCATTGATTTAGAGGAGGAACAGCAACGGTCCTAAAACAATGCCCTGAAATGCTCCACTGGTTACCGGTCTTGGGTCTGAATCTTTGCGTCTTACTCGAACCGACTGTGTGCGATTAGTAACATACGATGTGAACAAAAGCAATGGTTGGTTAGGGATACCAAAGGATCTACGTTTGGTCAGAAGGCCAGTGTGATGCACTCGGTCGAAGGCTTTCCTCGTGTCAATAAAGATTACAAGCAGCGCAGCTCCAGTGTCAAGCTTACGTGTCACCTTGTCCAAGAATTCATGCTGGCAGGTCTGATATCACTTAGCCGGCAAGAACCAAGGTTGGGACTTGTTAATGAGGTGGCGCGTTTACAGGATGTCAAGCAAGGTTTCCTTAACCAGTGTCTTCATCACCCTCGATGCAAACGGCGTATGACTGATGGGGCGGTAATTGTTAATATCTGGCCGGCATCTCCGATCGCATGTCTCCAAGCTGTTGGGAAGGCGCCTTTAAACATTGATAACGTAAATATGCTAACGAGCAAGAGTGGAATAGCAGAACCACCTTGTTGCAGAAGTGCAGAGGGCAGGCCATCAGGACCAGGGTGGTAAGTCGACTTGGGTGACTTGACTGCCATAGTAACCGGGCGTATGTCAATGTCGACAGTGGATAGCTCGTCGTTGGTTAGCCTAGGTATTTTCCTAGGTTGTGTCGTATGGAAGTCAACGAGTGAGTCATGAAGGCGCCTGTTAACAAATTCACACAGGACTTCTGGGTCAGTAACTGCTATGCCGTCGGACAGCATTAACGAGGTTATGAATTTTGCCGTTCCACTGCTTCTGTCTTGAACCTGAAGCACAAGAGCTTTGGTGCTAATTTTGTCACAGAGAGCACTGCGACCTTTAGCTAGCCTAGCATTTGCCTGTTCCACCATTCTGTCTGAAGCTTATAAATACGTATGAGAAGTCAGAAGTCAACTGCCTTTCAGTATTTGGCTAGTATTTTCTTGCCTTTTTCATTTGCTGCATGCGCCAAAGCTACAATCGGTGATGGTTTCGTAAACCATCGGGATGGTTTGGGTATAAGTACGTCTATGCAGAATGTTAGATTGCGGTAGGTTTCGTATATTGCAGCTCCGATATCAGTGGTCTGGAAGAAGCAGTCCCAATTACTTGACCTTAGGAAGGTTGAAAAGCTTTTCCAGTCAATGTGTTGCATTGGCCTGGACTGAGGAGCACGTTTGGTCGGTGACCTTTAGTTTTGCTAGACTGAACGACAGCTGAAACACTTTGTGGTCGCTACATGGGCTGCCACCCTGTAAACTAGCGTAGGCGTGGGAGTCGCCGCCTGTAAGGTAGAGGTCAAGGATATTGGACAGTCTAGTAGGTTCCCTTACGTGTTGGATCCACTCGTTTGCTATGCCCGTGTTCAGGAATGACGAGTATTGAGCACGTGCTGTCTGGTTGTGCCGTTGGATGTTTGGCATGTTGAAATCTCCGCCTGCCATTCTATGTCTCAATGGGCGTTCGGGACACATGGGTAAAGAGCTCAACCAGTTCGTCTACTTGTGTTTCAGTTGAATGTGGGGTTATAGACGCAGTTAATAAGCAGATTTAGGCCAAGTGAGCTATCGTGTGACTAAACACAGATGGATGCTTCATGATTTCCAATATTAAGGACATCAATGGCAGAAGCGTTTGTGTTCATGTACATAACTGAGGCAACCTACACAACCGTCCTTAGAACGGCCAATGCTAAAGACGCGGTAGCTAGGGATGAGTAGGGGCGAAGCAGGCATTAGGGGTGAATGCCAGGTTTCAGTAGTAAGGACCGCTGGTGAATAGAAGTATATGGGGCTATATGATGCATTACATGTCTCACGGATCGCGAATCAATGAGGACGGCGTGCTAACTTGTTCGGATTCTTTGATGGTTAGGTACATTTGGAGAGGCAGTATCCTTGTGGTTAAGGCAACTGGAGGGTAGCCGTATGGTAAATTTAAATGCCCTTCTCCTTGGGTAGAGCGCGATTTCGTGTGCGAGAAGCACTTTGCGGCGACGTTAGTCGGGAGATCTTTGCATTATTCAGATGAAGTCTTTGTGAGTCTTGTGCAAGGTGTGGTAGGACTTGGTACTGGTGGTAACTGGCCATCGACGTGCCGAGAGTGGAATTGAATTCTGCAGAGGCATTCGCCGAGGAGGCTGCTGTTGCCTCAGGAGGGGCATCTGCAACGATCAGCTTGAAGAGGCCTTTTATTATACTAGTGTCTACTGCGCTGCGGCGTACCTGAAGGGCGACATTCGATTCAATGAGGGACTTGCTGGTGGGGCAATAATCAATTGGGAAGCGAGTGAAGAGCAGCAGTAAAGGAAAGCGCAGAAATGGTGTATTGGTTACTGATGTGCTAAGATGGATGACGCACTATAAAGGCAGCCGCCTCCAAAAAGGCGGCTGTGGCTTTGGAGTCGGCGCCAACAACCGGAGAGGCTGGAGGTGGCCGTGCAGTGGTTGATGTCAGGAGTGTGAGTTGGTGGTTGTTATGGCGTTCCATCTAAGGCAGGGAGAGGTTTGCAAATTTTGACAGACGGATATTGGGAATTGGTTTGCAGGTTACCAAGTTGGAGTGGGTAGGAGGCACCGGCGAGACGGATATCAGTGGTGTTGTGTTGCTTTGGATGGGTTTAAGAGATGTTGTGGTTGAATTTGCCCAACGTTATGCGTAGATTAATATCGAGGAGGTGAGCGAAGTTCCATATCGTCGCAGTAAAAATATTGTATTTATTGGGCATCAGCATACTTGTTCGAACATCGGTGTTGCCAACGAAATTCGATTGGTTGCTTTGTATAACCGGTAATGGCACCTGCTCATTACTCACCATCTTCAATGTATTCTCCTGCTGCGCTCAGTCCCGCAGAGGAAGTGACGTCTGGGGGCCTTGTGGTTGGGCGGCGGTAATTGCAGGTGGCAGTGTGTTGCCTCGGAGACAGTTGTGCCTGGGATGAGGTTGGCTTTTAATGAGGGCAAGGAGAGAAGATGAAAGCTTGCGTTGCATTGGACGAGTGTACAGCGCCAGCTATATGTGTAGGGGTTAAATCGTTAGCCCCGTTCCTGCTGTTGTCAGTGTGTTGCAGCTTGACGTCTGAGTGTTTGATAACAGCAGAAACTGGGTATCGTTACTTGTAACCTAAAGTCGGTGGGTTGGCGCACTCAAAGCGAACGGTAGTGTCTAGTGAGCGCAGTTCGTTTGCAGCAAGCACTTGACTGTTTGCTGCATAGCAGTTGAGCACAGCAGACGACTTGTGTAGTTGCGAACGGCGGGTCTTACTAGGCTCATCGGCCGTTGAGCAAGCACGATGCGAATCACAGTGACATGTGAGTTGTATCGAATGATGCACCCTTGGGCAATGAGGTGCAGGTACTCTATTAGCCGGCACTGGGTCACAAATCTCGGAGCTGGTAGAACCTTGGATTTGCTGTGCGTGCCCTTAGGGTTAAGACCGAAGGGGCAGTATGGCGTTGTTTGTTAGAGAAGAGCCACGTAATAATTGGGGTTGGTATGGGTCGTGGCACGCACAGGATGTTAATATCACAAGGCAAAGACGCGCTTAGGTTTTCGTGACCATTTTCATGCCCTTCAGAGGTAGCCATGTGTTTTTCTATGCCCCTGTTGGAAGTGGTAGACCCGCCCAAACTCCTATGAGTAGGACCAATTGCTTTCTTAGGTTGGCTTTTGTATGCTCGTTGGATGACCCTTGCTACTGGCTGGACTATTGTTGGGAGCTGTGGAGACAACTCAAGGAATACACTAGGAATTGTCGCGGAGTGAATAACAGGGCACGCAGTTGCAACCACAGTAGAGCCAGTTCGCGTGTTTGACCTGACTTGCCTTTTGGCACTTTTTGGTAACGCAGTTGCTTTTTGTAAAGGGGTTTCACCTGGATTCAGCAAAAATGGTCCGATGTTGGGGCGTAATCTAATTTCTCGTTTTACCAGAAAAAACTTTCAGCAAGCTTCTGGCCAGGAAAGCTGAAGATAATTAGGCAGCTTCGTTTGCTGCTCCACTTCCTCGGACGCTTACATGTGTAAAAGTCAGGTGCTAGGTGTCCGCTAGTAAGTAACAGGTTTGAGTTTTTCCGGCGGAGCTCTATCTGGGACGTTAAAGATTCTTAGGTTATTTGACCGCTTGGCTCGTGCACTAACTGCCGATGCGATAGAGGACAAAAATAGCAGGCAGCTTTAAGTGTGCTGGGGTTACAAGGTTCGTAAAGGCGTATAAGACAGGCGAATGGGGTGAGTGTCGTCAGAGTCTCATTAAAAGTGGTAAGTTCTTGGTTTGGCGTACTCTGCTGGTCTTCTAAGTGCCGTACCTTTGTGTGTAATCCTATCTGTTGGTCAGACAACAATACACTGCAATTTCTCTACATTGCCGTGGATGAATCGTCGATAGGGGTAAGAGACTGCGCAGTATGCTTCAAGAACGTGAACGCTGAAGCTTTCATTGCAGCGCCCGCTTGGGGGACAGTAAAGTCGTTGGTGAATGCAGACTAGTTCAACGTAGCAGTCCTACTTTTAGTCCAGGTCTTTGCACAGGTTGTTTTATCTGACACTCCATTTCTTTTTAACATTAAGGAATAGCAGGAAGAATACGTAGTTAACCGAGGGACGGAATGTCACTATAACGCAAGAGAAATATTCTAACTATTCTACTGAATAGTATTAGATGTCAAAATAAGCAAAAAAGGACGAAAACGCACAGTTTCAAACTGCTCGCGGTCAAAGTCTATTGTGAGTACCTAAAGCATTTTGATACAGAGCCCATCGTGAAAAGCTATACATTCCCATAGAAAATGATCAGATAGATAGCCGTATGACAATTGCTAAGTGAAATATTCTGACATTGCATTGCAGAAATGAAATAGTATTCCTAGAATATTGGGCGATGCGAGAACCGTACTGTTGTGATTACTTATATTAAAAATTTTCTGCGGGGTGCGTCGCCAGGGCTACACTATTATCCTTGCCCCATTTTGATGTGTGGCCCATGCAAGTGAGCGTATTGTCGTTAGATTGTTTCCAGGCTTCTGCGTTTTGCATTCCGATATATCATTAAACACTATTTGGTGACTACGGGTGCAAACTGAGCCAAGGGTTATTCCGGCAGCTGAGCAATTGTTGGCACTCTCGGTAAACAGCGAATAAGGGTTCGCGCCTCGTTGAGTCTTAACTACAGTGCTTAACATCCGCTAAGGAATTTGGACGAGATTGTGCTAAATGAGTTAATTTAAACATCTGCATCCACTGAACATCAAATTCTAAGCGACACGTCAATGTTTTAGCTTCGTAAGATGTTATAACAGATTGACGAGGTAAGCATTCCTTGTAAGTCAGTGTACGTCCAGGATGCCAAGAAGTAGAAGAGAACAGGAATAGAGCCTTCCGCGAAGTTAAAAGCAACAGGCGCGCCCGAACTTTTCTGACCTGGAGGAATGGATATATTACGCGCGACTATTTAAGGCCAAATAAAAAGCATTGTTAACATGGGCCGGAATGGAATAAACCCGTTGTTGCTATCTGAGATAAATTAACTCCGAGAAAGAAATATTTTTATGAGGGTGTGTTGTAACATCGGCAGGTAAGTAGCGACAATTCAACTAACCATTCGGTACCTAGGCTGCTCCAGTTAAATGTTATCCCAAAGTCTTCCATAATAATGCACAGGAGGAAGAATGACGAAAAACGCAAAACTAAAACAGTCCGACATAAGCAGTAAAAGGAGTAAAGGATTTATGAGTAAAAGCGTCATGACAGCAAGTTGTGAACACTTGGTTGTATGCCCACGATGTAGTGGATGACGTCTTACCACCTTGAGCTCCCCAATCATCCACTTTCATTGTCATTACTGCCTTAACCCCTGAAACTTCAGCGGTATCCACCGCACTCAGTTTCTAGGTAGTAAGAATAGAAATCCCAGTATAAGATGACTTCCGTCTTTAACGATATCTTTTTGACCTGTTTACATTCTCCCACGGACCATTCCGCTTTAAGACTGCCTTATGGGAATCATAGACGATATCACAAAAGCATTCTGTAATGGATAATTGGTAACCAAACCCCCATGAATTGTCTCTATCAATGACCCCTTGCTTTCATCTTATCCATTAATGCAAGCACAACACCCAGGCGGTCTCAGTCAGGTCAGTCGCACGCATCCTACAAGTGCTGAGATTAGAATTCTGAATGCCAACGGTCTTCAGCCTTTTCTGCTTAGTTCCTGACTTGCTTCAGTTCGCTCGCTGACACCTTGGTTCAAAGGCTGCATGGAACAACTGGTATTTAACCCTCCAGCTTCGCATCATCAATGCTTACTTTGTCAATGTTTAAAATTTTTAACAAACAGTACAGCCTAGCCAACTGACTGGCCGGCTCGCAAATCCGTAAGCATTCCTCATATAGGATGTTGCAGGGCAATAACGAATCCATCCCAGCAGTCCAGCTTCAGTCCTTACATCTAGGCTACACCTTCATTCCTCAGACTTCAGCTTTACTTTTTTGCAGCTTAAAATACTCAGACCACTAAGTTCGTGGAAAAAGTAATAGGTTTACGAGCTTTAAGGTGCGCCTAGTAAAGTCATCCTACTAGACCTAAATCTTTTCGAACATGTTAAACACTATTGTTACTATCAATAGATTTAAGGTTACCATTAGGCTTGTCCAAAAGACCGTCTAAATACAGGCTTATATATACCTCTATGTACCTTTGTGGATGTCAGTTGCAAGTTGGCCTTAATGGTTGCTGTTTTATTGGACTTGAGTACCCGCTACTTTACTCCGCTGCTTCTAACGACAATCGACAGGCCTACCGCAAAATAATATACATCTATACCTTCCATCTTGTCGATAACGAGACCGCTTTAAATGTTATACCCCTTAGAATAAGAGATTTTGCTCTCCACTTATCCTCCCTTGGCCCCATGTGCTTAGATTTAGATGTTATATATGTGCCTATCACTATTGACAACACTAGTAGGCACGCATTATGGAAACCAGGTCTTCTCTTCAACCGCTTTTGCTACTAAAACACTCAATTTTCAGCTTCTATTTCACTGACAAGAAAGCTAACGAGTAGCAGTGAGGCCCCTGTCACCCTGACTGACAGGAACTCCAGAAAATGTTGACCATCACTTCGCCTTATCGCGGCCGTCCGTGAGTTATTTAGCTTTTACTTGGCTCCAAAGCTTTACGTGCGTTATGCATAATGGTGAATAAACAACCAGCACCCACTATTTTGTTGCTTATTGTCCTACACTTGAGTTACATTATTCCTCTGCTTAAAGTGCTAGAACAGTTGTTTCCAGGTAGGTCACCAAGGAACTATCTGGTGCGACATTACAGTACTACTTAGCATTGCCAAGTTGATAAACACGGCTGGCATTCGCTTCAGAAGTTGAAATTAGTGAGAAGTAGCTCGAAATTAAGCGGAGCTGCAACATAGCGTGCATCAACACATAAAGCCTGAAGCTTCTCATGTTCAACCAAGCTCAACCCCCGAAGTAGAGTTGGTAATGCCCCATCAACGCAGACCAAACCAGATTTCAAGCTTCGAAGCCTTTTGCTAACTTTTCGGGTGCTCATTTCCTCATTGGTAATGACAGGCTTCTCTGGATCACTTGAAATGATTACTTAGCCTTATGGATTGAAAAATCGGCTATAAAAGATGAAACGCAATATTTATCTAAGAAATGTGTGCAGCTTTAAGGCCAAAACGTGTCAACTTATCCTGAAAGTCTCCTGCATTAGTCAGGTAGACCTAGCTCATGCAGCCTTGATATAAACTTACAACCATTTAGAGGCACAAAAATAATAACCTATATTCCTATTGGTGTATGTGGCACAGCATCCGCTGAAAATGCTAAAGTGAGGCCTTCTGACCGTGGGTTAATTATAAGATATCCTGAAGTCCCTTGCATATACAAAGTTCTTTACTGGATTCCAAGGATTTTCGCGCAGGAGTGTCGCTTATTTGTTATGCTATGTATGCATGAATAGTTTGTTTATTGGCCACTTACATCGTACCTAGTTTTTGCGGGGTATTTCGGGCCTTATAGAGCAATTTTAGATGGGTATGACTATTTAGAACTTATACCGCTTCGCCAATTTTTACTTTACCCTAATGCTCAGGAATCGGCAGACCCAACGGTCTGTGCACATCACATGGAACATACCGTTGGCCTTTTTTATTTTTCTGCTCATCCGTAGAACCTTCGTTCGCACACTATGCCTGACTCATCTGGTTCTGCCTATACGGCATTCTGCCTTCCGACCTCGCTCGGACTGCTGAGATCTAAATGCTTTAGCCTCCGCAAACGCAACGCTCTCTCCCCCGCCTGCAGAGCACCGCTTCTCATGATTCATCATTAGTATATCCCCTTTTATCCTTAACACTTCTATCCTCTTGACGCTCTGTTAGCATTTCGACGTTTATAATACGGCTTTTCCTCCATGAGCCGATATCCTCCTCTCATCTCCACTCTTTCCGACTACTGAGCCCTTACTTTTGAACCTTCGACAGGTCCAAAGGTCTGTTCGCAACACCTCGAGATATTGGTAGGCTTTTCCACTTCTCCATAATAGCCTCCTCCCTTCTGATCACATTCTTTCGTGTTCGCTCTCGCTTTCTGCCTTCCTTTATCAAGTGGACGGATAACACATCGGGTCTGGCTCTACTCTAGCCTCGTCTGACCAGTCTCCTACTTTCTGACTGTTTCCAGACATCCGAGACGCAAACGGTCTAGGCTGTGCAGCCACAACACACTTGTTGCTTTCTCTCTATGAACCTACAATGTAGTCTCGTCTCAATGGACTCCTTTCTAACGACTGAGGCCTTACCGATGAATCATCGACAGATGCAATGGTTTGTTCACGATACCTCGTGACCACTGCACGCCTTTCCACTTCTCCCCAACAGATACTCTTCCTTCCAGACCACCTTCTTTCCTCTTTTCGTCCTCTGTTTACATTTCTTTTTCCACTGGAAGGAGAACTTTTTGCGCTTGGCTCTAACCTATCCTTGTCTGCCCAGTCTACTTCTTTCTGGGTGCTCCCAGACATCTGAGGCAAAAGCGGTTTAGGCTACGTAGTCCCAACAATCTCTGCCCTACATCCTTTGTGCTTTGCTTGCCATACTATCTACCTATTCGGACCCAACGCTTTGCCACCCTTACCTTAATTACATCACTTGGCATTATTCATCCTTGTTTTTATTAACAAGGATGAACCATCACCTGAAGAACGTCGGCGGCTTTTCCACTTCCCCTTAATAGAACCTGTGTTACCGACCCTTTTCTTTCCTTCCTGTGCTTTCTGTTGCATTTCTTCTTCATTTGACGCTAACTTACATGCGTTTGTCCTCCCTGACTTCCTACTTTCCTACCAATTTAAGACTGAGGTAACGCGTCCCTGTTGCTTCTTCTGAGTGATATTCTTACCCATAATCTGCACACCTCCTCCTCCTCTTTCTGGTTCCCAACGATTGGGCATATGCGCATTAGGACCGCACAAACTCTTATTGCTTCATCTTCATCCCTATTTTGAAACAAACTTTCATTCTCTACTGATCCCCGTTCGGCTCGCTTATCGTGGTATTTCGCCAAATGATACACATATATATGCTCTGTTTAAATAACAATTACATGTATAGGGTGCAATAGTTCAGTCATCGCCGCAACTGATTGACTGCATTCCGGATGCATTCCTTTAACTCTGTCTGGCTGTCTCTGTTTGTTGCCTTTTTTCCAGAGTTTGTCACAGATACGCGGACACCCATCCAAGGAATTGTTTATCGTTGCGACGATACATGGCACACAGTTCCTTTAGCTGGATATGAGCGGAAGGTTATTAACCCTTTTTACAACTTACTGATCGGACAAATCATTCGGTATCTTGCACGGATACAATTTTTCCGAGGCTTGAACCATTGGGTTCAGTTTGACTAACCCTATCCCTTCCACATACCTCTTGCCTGTAGAACGCCTTTTGACTTCGGAAGGCACATTCTCGTGCCGACGCAAAGTCAGAACAATTGGCCACTCTGAGCTCTTCCATCGGCTTTTATCGCTCAATTGCCCGTGGTTTCTTAAATTTCTAATCAATTTTATTACACACCCCTGGAACCCGCGATTCGTTCTTCGGAACCATATCCTATCCTTCAACACTTCAACAACAATTCAACATATTTCAAAATATATCCCTCGGTGAATTCACTTGGTTCCGTGGACGATCAACACATTGGATTCATAAAACGTTTAGCTCCTGACCTACCAATTAGGCACAGTTATTCGCCCAAAACAGGAGAGGACTCAGGAACGCAATAGGCACTCGCATAAATAAAAAAATAAGTACTGATTTTATTCTCGGCAAGGCGAGGCACGCTTTTACAGACATGATCATTTTGACAAAACAATGCGTGAGCAGGTGTGTGCAAAAATCCCATATATTTGCCAAAGCAGTGCTTGTTTGTGCAGGGGTATGTAAGTATGTATTTGTATGTGTGTTTGTGTTGCTGTGTAGTTAGCGTTTGTAACTGCGCTGCTCCATTCTTGAATGATTGCTATCGTCATCAATATGCGAGTAGAAGATTAGTGTCCGTGGGTTAGAAAGGATTATCCAGATCAACCAGCAGAAAATGGGACGCAACTTGACCGCGAATAACCGAGCATGCAAACTTTCAACAAGAAACATAGCCAGTTACGATGCCATTCAACGGATTAGCGGCAGTGTTTTAGGACGTGGTGGGTTTTCGCCTGAAAAGCCTTCTCCCTATGAAAAGCCACCAATGTCCGTTTAACAACACTGCAACACTGCAACGTGTAGGGCATGAAAACATTACCTGCACGCATCACCTCAGAGGACGCACTTGCGTTGCTCACCTGGACACGGCATCAACACAGAACAAAGAAATCACTCGCACTTCGCAATCTTGATAAACTCAAGGAAACCGGAAAACAAATCAAATCAATACAAGTCACCTGAGTCATCCAACTTCAACAGCTCCAACCGCCTGCGGTCGACTCCGAAGGAGACTACACAAACATGGGAAACAAATTGGCGAAACCTGACTGCGAATATCTGCGACGGTTATCGGTCAGATGCAATCTTGTCAGTCATATCACAAATCGGCAGTGTTCCAGGAAGTGGTGGGTTTACGTCTGGCAAGCGTTTTCCTTACAAAAAGCCACAAATATCTGCTTAACAACTGCGAAGTGGCGGAGGTGACTCGCCACTCAATAACGTCACTGCCCCAATCACACATTGGCAAGTTGACCATACCACATTTACAAATTCTATGCATATATTTGTTTTCGTACGAAGACGCCTACACATCTGATCAGTTGCATGCCACTATTCTTAAATCTTGTTGCAGCTTCTCCCTCATGCTTCACTCACTGGACTCGCTCTGTGCACACAATCTCCTCGGACTAGTTCCTCACCAACATACTCCCCATTAGTGCTCTGATTCTTATCACTACATCTCGCATGCTGTGGACATAGACCTTGTACAACATTTGGGCCATATGGGCCCACGTTACTGATGTCATCTGTACTACTCCCGCTCTTGATGCTGCTAATCATGCTACCATATACAATATTACAATGTGCTGATCACGCCCAAAAGGCGTGCCACGCAATGTCAGGAATAAAATATTTATTTATTTAGGTAAAAACGGCACAGCCCATAACCACACTGGCAGGTCAACTAGCGTCGCCATTCTAGATAAGTTCGTTACACAAGAACTTCTACATCTGCATACACGGCCGTCTCTTTCTACGCTTTCCCGCATATACTGTCGCCTTTTTACTTCTACGATATCACCGTTGACCTTTAAGTTACTTATGCACGAACACATTGTATTGTCATATCTCTCTTGAGCGCGCTCTTCAATTATCTTCCAATGGATCATGCAGGGTTCTCAATCTATTATTAGCCGAAGTCTGGCTGCGACATATGGCAGACCGATTATGTCCTAACAAACGGGTCCAGATCTCACGACAGCCAAATTATTGTTTCGCATTTTCACCATTGTACAATTCCAAGCATGGACATATGAAAAGTTTTCTAATGTCCCTGTTACAGTCGCCATAAAAGGTTTGTACAGTTGCACCTACCTGATCATGCCTCCATGGGCGTACCTGGCATAGTCGAGAATAAAATATTCCCGGTCCACTGCTCAACCACTGAGCAACCGAGGGCTGACGATTAGGTGCGCAAATTTTAATACATGACTTCTGCTGGGTGCGCGACGTATTGCCAATAAGCTCACAGTACCTGTCCTGGTGTTGCAGATTGGATCACTCACCCGTCACTTCACAATGAACCGAAGTACATGTTTTTCAGATGTCCACTGGGCAATGGTAGATTAATAGGGGATGTTTGTGAGAAGTGTAAAGTTCGTAAAAAGTAGAAGTCACGATTAAAATTCACGCACAATAATGTGCCTCGACGGGGAGTCGAACACCGGCCCAACGAATTACCGGTCCGCTGCTCTACTAATGAGCAAACGAGGGCTGACGATTAGGTGCGCAAATTTTAATACATGACTTCTGCTTGGTGCGCGACGTATTGCCAATAAGCTCACAGTACCTGTCCTGGTATTGCAGATTGGCTCACTCACCCGTCACTACACAATTCGTCGCGCACCAAGCAGAAGTCATGTATTAAAATTTGCGCACCTAATCGTCAGCCCACGGTAGCTCAGTGGTAGAGCAGCGGACCGGAAATTCGTTGGGCCAGAGTTTGACTCTCCGTTCATGCACATTATTGTGCGTGAATTTTAATCGTGACTTCTACTTTCTAAGAACTTTACACTTCTCACAAACTTTCAACATTAATAAATGTTTATTTATATTTCTTTTCTTTTTCTTAAGCTTGCTTTCAAAGCCAAAAGCCATTTTAGCGAAAAAATTATTACTTATTTCCTATACCGTCATTCAATTGCGAATAACTCATGAGCTGCTTTACGTTTTGATAGCTTTTAGGTTTAACGTAACCAATGGTTAAATCTTGCTCTGGGCGGCTTATTTTTACACTAGTTTTTGCGATACTCTAGCTTTAGCACTGGTTTTTCTTTTGTTATGAGATTCTCGCTGGTAAAATTTAGGCCCCATAGATCAAATTTAGTGCAAGAAATTTTGGTACATTTCTTGTTACTTTGTATTTTGTTAGTGAAGCACGTCACCTTAGTATGTCAAGTGCGATACGCTTTCCGTGTTTATTTGCATTTCTAGCAGTTATGTTTAATCTGTTCTTGTTACTTGTAATTCCGCCGCTCTTATTGCTTTCCATGTGCGCACCAATAAATATGACGACTGAGCGGGCCGAACTTGTCTAAAGATTTAACGGTACAGTTGTAGTAAATAAATGACTGGTTGCAAAGAAAACATGCACGATTGCGGCTCTGCGCAAATTTCACAACAAACAAAATTAAGGAGCTCAAAGAACGTCTGAAGGAGCCAGAAGAATCTAAGGTAGGCGCGTACAAACTCTTCAGCTGTACACCTAACAAAGCCAATGCATTCATAATTCCCAAGAAGGAACATTTACTCACACTGTTCTCACTCTCATGCAAGGGCATAAGGTTAACGTAAATATTGCTCTGCGTCCTTACGGGCGCGGCTTCTAGTCAACCTAGAAATTTACCTATTCATTTATTTATCTTATACTCGCGCTACATGAAACTTTTTTCATGGGATATAATTTGGGTCGTGGGACGAGCTAAACTTATTCGTTCGGTTAAGTCCACCAGCAAGGAGTGAAAAGCTATGATGTCATGGGATAAGCTGAAGAAGCAGCGGCGAATAGTTATGCCTCCAAATAAATGAAAACTGTGGATGCAAAGATGACAGCACGGTGACTTATAGGTTAGGGAGAACGAAGAATAGGGCGTGGACATGACAGATCGCACTGCTTTAGCAGGAGGACGAATAAGTTATGCAACTAGGAAATTCGGCACAGGAGGGAAAGCCTTAGCCATTCAATCAGACAATAAAATAAGTAGAAGCGGTTCAGTGCGGAAGGAAAAAGGCAAGAGTAGGTTTAAAATGCGCTGCTATTCAGCTCGTGGCCAGCGTCAGGATGGACGCACGGGTTTCAAGTGACATAATTGATAACCGCGACGTACTTTACATTGTTTAGTCAGTTTACTTTACTACTGACGTCAGGGAATGTAGGCCGTATCGGATAAGCCATACGGATAAATAAATAAGGGTAAATATCCATGCCTTTGCTAGAAGCTTTACCCGCGTGATAATAGCTCAGTGTTCACAACAGTTTCCTACTCCTGCATAAGTAAAACAAATAATAGGATTAGATAATCGTTGATTCTGAAACCTGTACTGCCTGTGAAGAGCAATAACTTGTTTCACAGGAGCAAAACTACGGGTTTGTTAACTTTTACCTCATAGAACGCTTGGGTTTTCACTTATACTAATTGCGTAATCGATTGCATCCAGCTCACGTCGACACCCAGGTAGACCCCAAAGGTTGTTTTCCGTGCGGTTGTGTGTAATTCGTTGGAATTCGCTTTACAGACTCGCAGTTAAGCCCTCTTCACGGTAGAGCAAGCCAAAGCCGTTGAGCTGGCCACGATTTTATTTATTCTACTCGGGGACAAACTTCCCCGTAATAAAAGATCCAGGTTCACATCACGCTCATGGATGAGAAAAGCGAACTGTGGCATAATGAGTAAAAACTTAAGGTTAAAGGGATCCTCGATAAAATAAATGATAAGTAAGATCTTTCTAAATTAAACAAGGAACTAGATCTGCCTAATAAGGTAATGAATTTTATTAAAGTGATTGTGGATAATGTTACCTATCAATAAGTAACCCGGAGCACCAAACGCTAAAGGTAACAGATGAACTGCATAAAATGCATGCTATAGCGTTAAGAAGAAAAAGATAAACAGTTTAGCTAGTCATAGCAAACTTTGTCTGCTAGGCACGATAAAGGCAAAGTGATTAGATGGTTGCGATCATGGGCATGTTCCGAATCGAGTGCGGATACCGACGTTACCTTCGCTTACGCACCATGACTATTCGTTTCACTAGCAACCGCAGAGAAATAAAGACAGGAAATATGTATTTATATATTTTTCCCTAGTTATTCACAAATCTATTGAAGCGCCGCTGAGCCATTTCATTTCACAAAAGTTGGTTCATAGTTTGGCTTATTCTTCAACACTATTTTTGCTGCAGCAGCAGCATTTAGTCCTATCCCTTAACGCTTATCCTCTGAGACGGCTGCACTTTCGTCACCCTTCCCGCTAACCACGCCTTCCTTCCTTTTTTGCGCAGTTCCACATGGCATGACACCTAGCTTCTCTACACGAGTATTCCTTTAGCAACCCATACCCAAGAAGGTATACACAAACATCTGACTCCGTAGTTAATACATACGCACAAAATGTGGTACACTCTTAGGTAATGCTCTTGGTTTCTAGCTCACCTCACTTCCGTCTTTCCGTCCCGAATCTTAAGTTTCTCAGTCCTTTACCCTGGCCCTTCTACGAGACCTGTATATACGGGTTGAAGAAACATAGGTTGCTCGTGATATCTCGAGTTAGTCTGTGCAGTTAATCCAGGTAGGTCCAAAGGCTCAGATGAACAGCCCGGAGCAACCTCTCTACCAACATGTCCTATCGATCTGTGTCTTCCAGTGGTTTGAACAAATGGGTTTACATCCATCGCACCACTATACCATCGCCTCTGAAGGCAATTTACCTACTTGCAAGATTGCTACTTACTTGATAAAACCTGGAGTTATGCCTCATTCACCTCGCTGTTGGAGCACTTCTTTTGCAATATCAGCATCCTTATCTACTAGGCGCAATTACACAATGGAATACCGGCCCACGTTGTAAGTGCGATCCGCCAAAGATCGTCTACCGTACAGATGTATATCGACTGTGGGTTTTGCTATTTCCCGGATATGTTTGCATTTCAAAGAATACAAAAAGCCCTTCGATCAGTGTTTTTTATTTGCTTGAACAATTAGAAGCAACGCCCGTTAACGATTGATACATTCCAACAAATATACGCCGTCTACTTGCAAGCGTTCTAATTACCTCTCATGGTTATTCCTCTTGGACCTGCCTGCCGAAACCCCTGGCCCGCGGGGTAGCTGCTCGCACGATTGTACCGCATATGAAATATCGGACCTTCATCATTGAGGTTCTCGTTCACCGGTTCCACTGCGCTTCTCACTCCGCGTTGTCCTTGCACCGTCCAGTACTGCTAGTTCCAACCGTTACTGATGAAGCCCTTCGCTCAGTCAACGGAAAAGTGGGTGCACAATGATTGCGATTTGCCATGCAGCATACTGTCCTCAAGTGGCGTTGCCCGTGGCTCGTTGTTTTTCAACTTGTGATCAACGGCACTGTTTTAAGACGTGGCAAGCCTTCGCCCGGCAAGTTTTTACTTTATGAAAAGCCACAGATGGCCGCTTAACAACACCGCAACGGGTTAGATGTGACGGGCCACAAAAATAACGTTATTGCTCACGGCTAAACATGGACAATTACCCTAATAAGCGAAATTGTCGAGCACAATTGCATACGAACAATACCTGAAACTTTCGTCCAGCTGGGCCTAGCAAACATTCTAGCGGGATCCTACGCACACGAAATAATGGAGATCAATCTACGGCACAACTCAGATCCTACCCAGTATTTCCGTAGCAGGAACACAATGCTTTTAACGCGCTACCGCGCTACCTTTCTATTTGACTCCAAGGAACATAACCACCGTCTTTGAAACATTCACATACGAAAAGTACGTACCATTTATCGAACCAGGTATTTTGCCAACACTTACCTCTCCCGCCTGGTATACCTACGCTTTTTGTGGTTCTGTGGTTCTGACAAACAGTTGATCATGCCTCTACTAGTGTTTCCAGTTTTCTCAAGAATAACGCTATTTGTTTATACATTTACGTAATACATGTGTTTGTATTTTCATGAACATGCCTTTGCAGGCGTGCCAGAACTGCTGAAACTTAAACATTCATCCATCCATTCAGCTACAGCTCAAGCAACTCATCCGGTGGAAAACGTCTATTTATTTTGACGGACAGCCTCGCAAATCCGATTGCATGTCCATATTTAAATGTTTATTCGTAACCAGGCAAGGAACCTCTGGCATAGTCATGGTCCTAATAAAACTGCAGCGAGTGATTAAGTAATGTACAATAAGACTTCATAGGATTGGCACATATGTATGCATTTGTGCGTGTATGCGTGCGTTGCTGTGTCGTTTGGCTTTGTAAACCTTTTGCAGCACCTTTGCGTAAGTTTGAACATTGATGCAGTGCTAAGGGGATGTTTGACCTACTCGTATATCAAACCACAGTAAGGATGAGCAAGGAGACTTTACTTTAGTTAGTAGCCAGTCACAACCACCTAGCCACAGCGTTATTAAGGGAACATACTTGGCTTGGTTTAAATAAACGATTGTGAGGCGAAACCCACTACATCTTGGAATATTGGATACTGCGCGCCAATAACAAACCCATCCGCGTAGACACACTTCATTCCCTACATTCTATCTTCACGTTTATCCATTTGTCTTCATTTAACCTATAAGCACGTTCCAACTACCAAGAGCGCTGGGTGTGTGCAAAATGAAAAAGCATTTGCCTTTTGAGCAAAGGCGGATGAAAGCATACTACCAGAGATAAGCCGCGTATTAGACATCAGAGACCATTGTTGCTGTCGTCACATATAGTTCAAACAAACGTTGTCACTAGAACGATCCAAACACATCGGATTAAAGTGATATTCGTCCAGAGGTGAGCTCTGCCTAGTAATAAATCCTACATTTACACAACTCTGCTTCCCGTCTCGCATAAACGTAACTGGCTGCTACCTAGATGGTGAAGCCGGCGTGCGTAAAACTTTAAGTACCAGTTGACATTGCCCAGATAAATCCCTATCCCCAAGCTGACAACTCTATCACTTATATTTGTAACCCTATGGACCTTGACAACATTGAATATTTGCTTTTAATCGAGCTTCCATTTAACGTATATCCCTAATACTTCCCTTACTTGTTAGGCTCCGGCTTTTCTCTCCCATTACGGACCACCAACCTACGATGCTCCAGCGACTTAACTCTCCAACTGTGGCTCCGAATTTTTGTACCTACGACTTCAAGTATCTGGTTATGATGCACACTATAACCTTATCATGTCTTACTTATCTATTCATAACTTTAACCATGGCTTTCCTCTAAACTTATGTCCCCATCTAGATGCTGGAGCGAATTTGAAACGGTACGTATTTTTTGCTTTGCTGTTCAGCCTTTCGAAAATTGCGTATAACCACTTTGTCGGTCTTTTTGTGTTACTAATCAGTAGATGGCCCACCAAAACTTATCTTCCAAACTGTAGCTCCGCACTCTCGTGCATAAGACGCCAAGTATCTGGCTATGATGCCTATCTATAAACTTATATCGTTCTACTTCCTCACCTATCTCCTTGACCCTGGCTTCCCTGTCCACCTATGGACCACCCACCTTTGATGCTCCCCCTACTCCTCCTTCACACTGTAGCTCTGAACTATTGTACGTAGAACCTTATGTAACGTGCTAAATTTCCCACTTATATCCTTATCGCAAAGCTGTCATCGCCATTTTTATAACTGTTCCTATGTGGACTACAATACCCTTCGGTATTCTCTCTACATCTCGCATCAATTTATCGCATACTCCTACCATTTCTATTACCTGTTTGGCTTTGGCTTTTCCCTCCCACTAGGCACCACCCATCTACAGTCTTTCAACGAATTATCTCTTTCATTGTAGCTCCTCACTTTTGTGCGTAAGACTTCAAGTATATGGCTATGATGCATACCTCTAACCTTACCTCGTCCTACATCTTATCTCTTTAACCATGGCTTTCCTCTCCACTTATGTATCATCTACATCTGGTGATCAACCGACTCATCATCCACACTCTAGCTGTGCAATTTGATGCGCAGGACCTCAAGTAGCAGGCCGTGTTTCCCACTTATATCCTTATTGTTGCCCTATAAATCAAAACACCAATAAATATTCTCTTTTAATCCAGCTTCCATCTACGAATATTCCTACTTATTTCTCTTACCTGTTTGGCTCTGGTTCACCAGTCCTCCTTTGCACAACCTATCTACGGTCATTCACACTGTAGCTTCGCATCATTGTGCGTAAGACATCAAGTAAATCGCTGTGACGCATACATATAAAACAAACTCTCTACTACTTCACTTATCTCTCCGAACCTGGTCATCCGCCAAATTATTAACCTCCAACCTCTGACACTCCACCTACTTACCTTTCACACCGCAGCTCCGACGGTTCGCTTAAGACTCCTAGTAGTAGGCTGTGTTGCCCATTTATATCCGTATCCCAAAGCTGCCAACTATTTATCTATATCTGTTCCTCTATGAACCACTAAACAATTAACTATTCTATCTACATCTCGCTTCCGTTCATCGCTTATAATTAAAATTTTTATTACCTTTTTGATTCTGGCTTTCTTCTCCTTTTATAAACTACCCAACTATGATGCCCCCGACTTCACACTGTAGCTTCGCACCCTCGTGCATTATTCTTCAATGAACAACGAACAATGATTTATCACAAGATAAAAGCAAGTGCTTGACACGTTCTGTAGGATGTTAACGGTGAATATTATGCAATTAAAATATGTCTGGGTCATCCGTCGAGCGTCTGCCGAGATGAATACTTTGATAATTAACATCAGTGTAAAATGAAAAAAATTATCGCGCGTAAACGTTCAGAAAGGCACTGGGGTGCAGTGATATTCGAGGTAAGGTGTGAGAAAATAAAATATGATCGCTGACTTAAGTCCATTTGATACATAAATAAATAAATACTTTATTCTCGACTATGCGAGGCGCGCCCATGTAGTCATGACCAGATATGTACAACTGTACAAACATGTTATGGCAACTGTAATAGTGACAGTAGAAAATTGTTCATATGTCCATGATTGGACCTGTAAAATGGTGAAAATGCGACACAATAATTTGGCTGTCATGAGATACGGGACCTCAGTTAATAATAGATTGAGAATCATGAATGATCCATTGGAAGATAATGGAAGAGCACGCTCAAGAGATATATGCCAATAGTGTGAGTTCGCGCATAATTAAGGCAAAGGTCAACGTATCGGAGGAAGTAAAAGGACGACGGTATATGCAGCTTCAGAAGTTCCAGTGTAACGATCCTATCTAGAATTGTGATGCTAGTTGACCTGCGAGTGCAAGGTTATGGGCTGTGACTTTATTCGGTAGCGATTCACATACGCCACGTTGCAGTGTTGTTAAACGGACATTTGTGGCTTTTTATAGGGAGAACGCTTGCCAGGCGAAAACCCACCACGTGCTGAAACACTGCCGCCAATCCATTGAATGGCAAATTGTAACTGGCTTGTTGAACGTTTGTTTGCTCGGTTATTCGCAGTCAGGTTGTGTCCCGTTTTTCTGCCGCCTGATGCCATAGCTGGTTGCCTATTGCTTCCCTGGGTCCTGTCCATTGGTAGGTCGGGTACTAAACATTCTTTTTAAACATGATGTGTTGATCCTTTGCAGAACCACGTGAAGTGTTCTCTGATTATGTATATTTGCCGGGGAGCGAAGAATTCGTGTCCAGCTACCGTTACTGGACATCGGTGGTTGGGTGCAGTTGGTTAGAGTGGAAGTGAAGCCATGATCTAGGTAAGTTCTTGTTGGTTACTTTGTCCCATCCCAGACGGAGGCAGTTCCTCAGTTCAATCCCGAACCTCCGATGTCCTCGACCTCAGAGAAAAGGGAGAGAGGAACAGGCCGAGAGAAGACCGAAAAGGACAGTCAATGTACCTGGCATTGGATCAAAATCCTACTTTAATACATTTACTTGAGACAACTAGTGTACAATTTGTAACAGATATTACGCCAAATATGTTTTCAATTACGCAGAAGGCATGGCTTAATGGGTAAAATACTTTCATGTGCATATGGATGAAGAGCAGGATTCCGGTAAGAAATTCATGAGGTATAAGCTAACGATGTTCGATTTCTACCTGAGACTAGAAGGTGAGTGTGTAGTCACGATTGGTTGTTATCGGAAACCAAAAGATACAGTGACGATGTGGCCGTATTTTTTTATGCTCCATGGGATAAGGGTTACCTAGGACACAATAACTAACTGTACATGGGTATATGAAGATAGGAAGCTGAGCATACTAGAAGCACGCTGAGATTAAATGGATATGAAAGGAAAACTAAGTGATTAAGTTAAGTCGATCAAAAGATAGCGATAATGGACCGGGTTTCAGTGACCAAAAGTGCCTGTTGCGTTAATCATTCTAGTTACTATTTATTTATTTACTTACAATGACTCGCTGCAGCTGAAAAGTTGTGGCGTAGGTAATACGAAGAACTGAGTATGTTACTAAGGGAGAGAGTATCGACGGCTAGCAATGGCGTTTGGGTGAAGCCTTCTAGTTGCTAGTTGATACTACAGCGTCCCAGAATAAGGCAACAAAAAGCAAATGTATGGGACGCAGACAGTCCCAAAGAATGAAGATTGGAGGAATAAAAAGGTGGCTTTTATCAGTCTCCGGAAATGCGCAGTCATGGTTGGAGCCTACGATCACTAACTGTTTTCTAAACGAAGGCCGAAGTTAAGACAACCGACTGACGTTGGCGCTAGGCAACTTTATTAGTGACCAGAGGTAGATATTCCAATAAAACGCTTGGTCACTAGTGTACGCCTACGGGGTCACGGAATGCATGAACACAGCAGCGAAGGATAGTGTACAGACCTTGCAAGAGAATGTATGGTGGAGAGACGAGGAGTGAATCCTAGCGAGCGCCGGATATGTGCAGAGATGGATGGAGCCTACAACAAATCGCTGCAAAAATGATGAATAAGACAAAACGAACGACATATAATGAAAACATGCTTGGCGCAATCTACAATAGAGGAGCTTAGGTAACAAAATGTTGGGAGCTAAGAGCAAAATCTAATCGTTTGTTGTAAACATCCAAGGTAGGAGAGGATACAACTGAGTCTGGGAGTGCGTTCCAGGGTTGCCAAACCCGAAGGGAAAAGTAATTCCGTCGACACTCCAGACGGCCATATTGTTCCTTCAACTTTAAGCAGTTACCCCTGAGCTGCGTGTTGTGGCTAACGTTCAGCAAATGGCGACATACGTGGTTGGGGTCACTCAGTATGTGATACGCTAATTTGAGATTGCCGCGCAGTCTTCGATAGCGTCCGCTGAAAATTCCCAGCAACTTCAGTCTTCGGTGGTAAGAGTGATAGCGCAGGCCCTGCACATTCTTTGTTGGTCTTCGTTGTGGTGCCTCTATCGCTTCTAGGTCACGCTTCAACCAAGGTTGCCAAGCTTGGATAGCGTATTCAACATGCGGTCGCACGTAGGAATTGTGCATCATTGGGAAGATTGATGCGTCAAATCTCCCGAATGCCCTTTGCAGCATGCCGACGAGCTGGTTGCCTCTTTTCGCTGCCACCTCAGCCTGTTTTGAACAGTTGAGGTCGCTCTGTACGATCACTCCAAGATCACGTGCCTTGGAGCTATTCTGCAATCCGTTTGTCCCAAGCGAATAGGTGTAGTTATGTTAATGGCGTAATTGTACAACGCGACATTTGTCTGCGTTGACCGGTAGGGCGTTTTGAACTGGCCAGTTCGACACTGTGTTAAGATCGTGCTGGAGCCATTCATGGTCGTCCGGTCCTCTGCTCCTTCGCCATATCTTGATATCATCAAGGAAAAGTAGGAAATCGGAAGTAATTGAGCTCGCCAAACCGTTAATGAACACCAAGAACCGACGAGGTCCAAGAACCAAGCCTTGTGGTACTCCACACGTCACATCGATTGCATGAGAAAATGCTTCTCGGACTCTCACCACTAGCCGTCGTTCTTGTAGAAAATTGCTAATGCAACTCAGTATTGGATGGCCAATGCCGTAGTTCCGAAGCTTCTGTAGGAGAATTCGATAGTCTAAACGATCAAACGCTTTTGAAAGTCCAGGTAGATGATATCGACTTCCACTCTATCATCAGCAGCTTCTGTCCAGCTATTACGTGCAATTAATAGGTTAGTAATACACGAATGCTTTTGACGAAAGCCATGTTGCTCTGGTGTTACTAAATTGTGGCTTTCAAGCTATCGCATCAGAGCGTCTGCGATAAGTGATTCCATCAACTTGGATTGCACGGAAAGTAGCGTTATTGGACGGTAGCTGGCAGGATGTGTGCGGCTACCACCTTTATGGATAGGAGTGATGAATCAAATATCTGGCTATGATGCCTAGCTATAAACTTATATCGTTCTACTTCCTCAACTATCTCCTTGACGCCGGCTTCCCTGTCCACCTATGGACCACCCACCTTTGATGCTCCCCCTACTCCTCCTTCACACTGTAGCTCTGAACTATTGTAAGTAAAACCTTATGTAACGTGCTAAATTTCCCACTTATATCCTTATCGCAAAGCTGTCATCGCCATTTTTATAACTGTTCCTATGTGGACTACAATACCCTTCGGTATTCTCTCTACATCTGGCATCAATTTATCGCATACTCCTACCATTTCTATTACCTGTTTGGCTTTGGCTTTTCCCTCCCACTAGGCACCACCTAGCTACAGTCTTTCAACGAATTATCTCTTTCATTGTAGCTCCTCACTTTTGTGCGTAAGACTTCAAGTATATGGCTATGATGCATACCTCTAACCTTACCTCGTCCTACATCTTATCTCTTTAACCATGGCTTTCCTCTCCACTTATGTACCATCTACATCTGGTGATCCACCGACTCATCTTCCACACTCTAGCTCCGCACTTTGATGCGCAGGACCTCAAGTAGCAGGCCATGTTTCCCACTTAAATCCTTATTGTTGCCCTATAAATCAAAACACCAATAAATATTCTCTTTTAATCCAGCTTCCATCTACGAATATTCCTACTTATTTCTCTTACCTGTTTGGCTCTGGTTCACCAGTCCTCCTACGCACCCATTATCTGCAGTCCTCCAACGACTTATCTTTCCCAATGTATCTCCGCACTTTTGTGCTTAACACTTCAAGTATATGGCTATGATGCCTAGATATATCCATATCTTGTCCTACTCCTTCACTTTTCTCTTGACGCTGTCTTTCCTATCCACCTATGGTCCACCAACCTCTGTTGCTCCATCGTTCTTTCTTTAACTGTTACCCTACTATCCACAGCACCATTGATATTTCTCTTTTCATCTCGCCTATATTCTTCGCATATTCCTACAATTTTTGCTATGTGTTTGCTTTAGCTTTCCTCTCATCCTCTGCACCACCTACCTACGGTGCAACAGCTACTTATCTTTTACAATGTAGCTCCGCACCTTTTTACTTGGCACTGCATCCATGTCTTTACACATTTACAGGAATATAGCATCGCAGGTTCCTCTTTTCCTTCTAGCCTTAACAACGGACTTAGTTTATATAAATTGACGCTATTCTTTTCTACTGAAAGCTTGGCATGCTTGTCCAGTACTCACTTAAATAAGGTCTGATTCTTCTGCGTACTACATCCCGAAACTTCCCTTTTGGCCAGCACTATCCATCTGACTTACCTATGACACCGTAGAGCTCAGCCCTCGGGGGCTCGCATGGTCTTATGAGACACCATTGTTTCCTTTTATTTCACAGTTTGCTAAACTGCTCTTCTGGCATCTCCACGGTTCTAATTGCTGCAGCTTTTGGTCTAATTACTCACCGCCCCAATGAGAGACTTCTGTCACAAATGTGTACTGCACCTTATTTCCTTTGATGCACTAATCCACCTTTCATGACACCAAGTTTCTAAACACAGATTTTCTAATTACATCCTTAATAGTAGAAGGCACATTCAAACAGATGACGCCAAAATATATAGATACACATACAAAATGAGGTAAAACGTTTGGCAAGGCTTGAGGACGCCGGCTCTCCTTACTCCTTTCTTTACGTTCAAAGTCCTTCTTTCTGTGACCTTTTCTTCCCTCTCTCCCGCGCGACCTGCATAGAAATTACTGAATATACTTATCTGAAGCGCAGTATCAATAAATATGACCTATAGACGTACATGGACAGCTCATGCCACCACCTCGGGCATTTCGTCCCCTTGATATGCATTAGCTAGAGGCTTTAACAACTGCGTTCAAATCATTTCTACCTTCGGAACGTCATCTTAAGAAAGCTTTACCTACCTTCAAGCGCTCAACTTACTTGCGATGTCATGGCATTATGTTTCGTCCACGTCGCCAGTGGATTATTCATTGTACAAGATCCTTCATATCCCTGGCGTCAGCATCCGATGGATACGTTACCCACTTCGCCAGTGTGGTCTGCCATCAACTCCAGGCATCTGGAAGATTATCTATTATGGAAGCTTTTTTGATCCGCACCTTCCACTGGTTTGAACAATTGGGTTCAAATCACGGTGGCTATCAGAACACCACCTCAAGAAATCTTCATCTACCGGCAAGTGTTCAACTTACTTGCGATGTCATGGCGCTGTGTTGCGTCCACCTCGCCAGTGGATTATTTATTTTACCGGGTCCTTCATACGCTTGGCGTCAGTATTAGATGGATACGTTACCCACCTCGCCAGTGTGGTCGGCTATCAAATCCAGGCTTATCTAGCATGGAAGCTTTTCGACCCGTACCTTTCGCTGGTTTGAACAACTGGGTTCAAATCATTATTACCTCCGAAACATAACCCAAATTGCTTCATCCCCCTGCAAATTACAAACATACTTGCAGTGACATGGCTTTATGCTCCCTACACCTAGCCAGTTGATAACCTCCTGAAAGCCTTGATTTGTATCCCTCATGGCACGTCTGAAAAAAGAATTTTACCCCCCTGCAAGTGTTCAACTTACTTGCGATCCCATGGCGCTATGCTCCGTCCACCTCGCCAGTGGACTACTTCTTCCTGCTACCGCACCCACCTCGGCAGTGTGGTATAAAGATTTTATACCTCCCGGATGAATATTGTCTGTGGTCTATACTACTACGTTTGGCCATACCTGCTTCACAAGACCACAGGAAGCGCCTCGAACGTTCTGAACATCCTCTCCATGCAAGCGTCCCACTTAGCTGCAATTGTTATCTCCCGCGGACCTATCAGCGACGCACACCTGAACCGTGGGTTATGTACACAGAAAAGGATATTGCTTATGAGTTGAGCTCCATAGCTGAATAACGCAGCACCGCAATCTACACAGCTTATCTCCGAATAATACCGCTGTCCACAACCATTCCTGATGAATCCTAGATAAACCATCCGCTGAGTTAACACAAAATCGGGTGAACAATGACCGCGATTAGCTGATCGGAATATCGGTTTTACAAAATCGTTAGTCATTCGATGTTATATACATTGTGGTCAACGGTAGTGCTCCAGGACGTGCTGGATTATCGCTTGGCAAGCGTTTTCCCTATAAAATGCCACAAATGTCTACTTAACGGCACCGTGACGTGGCGGATATGACTCGCCACCGAAATAAAGTCACTGCCAACTGCTTCACACGAAGAAGATCTCATCACCCATATTTGCCAACACATGTTTCTCAATCAGTATCGGACTCCTACGCCTATTAAAAACAGTGATCAATTCCCGGAACCATTCAAAAACGCACCCATCACTTCCAAAACAGAAACACTTAGTGATCGTACAGCCCTTCGACGCCAACTTACACTCTGACGACACTGCTCAAGCTCTTCATGTGTAAAATTACGCGCAACTTTCAAGCTCTATATTTTGCCAACCCGTATCTTTCTTGTGTGTGTGCACCAGCTTCTAACGTTTATATGGCCCTGTCAGCAACTTGATCATGCCTGTATTGATGTGCCTCGTTGCGGCGAGAATAGATTATTTAGTTATTTATTTATTTAACAAAGAGCACAAAGGTTGCCCGTAAAAGTCCCGACGAAAAGCAAAGTGGACACGGCACGTAAGGCTTGACAAACCTATTCAACCATCCATATAGCGCAACTTTGCTTTTACGAAACTTAGTTGCATGAACAGGATGGTTCATGTGTGTTTTGTGTGCCTAGGGTGATCAGAGAATAAATATTTATTAAATTTTAATCACGAATATCTGTGCATACGTTACGATGGCCAGAATATGAGTGTTCCTAATATTCCAATTGCGGCATAGACGTTGTAAGTCTTTGCTCCACCTCTTAGTATGTTATGCGCGGACGAGTAGCATTTACTATTAACGTTTTCAATATCCTTGCAAGAGCCTGTTATTTATGCGCATTTTGGTCTGATCAATCTTGAGCACAGTATCTGGCTATAGGCTAAAAATATCATCAGTTATTTATTTATGCATGTACTAGTTCGTCTTCATACTCCATCACCACTTCAGTTTTGCCTGTTAAAGCAGCAAATGATGAAACGTGTCTCTTGTAAAGTGCGATCGGCTTAGTTGTGCCAGTGTTCTATAAGCACTTCTAAGTCACAAAGGAAACGTGGACGCGTTTAGTACACTGTTTTATTATGCTCATTCTTTTAATTCACTTGATCCTAATAGCGGTCCATGTGTGAACCGTACTAGAACTATGCACCGGCTGAAGGACACAACAGTTGATTAGTCACACAATTCCGCAGTAATCCGCTTTTCTTGGGCGGCCTCCAAACCATAACTTTTAGACCGAGGAAGAGTTTCTTCAGTATGTGGTACTTTTCCGTTACAACACACCACCGACTGACAACGGAAGTTTGTCGAGGTTAGGTTCTAACAGAAAATGACAGCGATGGTGACCGATGTTTGTCGTACAGAGTGCCCAGGTGCTCAGTGTAAGAAATTATCTATACCTTTACCAGTTGCAGTCAATTTACGTCGGGTGGTCAGGTCCATAGAAGTACATGGACTAGCGAGTCATGTTAGTAAAGAGCCGATGCAAGTACGTTTTGTTTGCTGAGGTATAAAATAAATTTCTCCCCTATCTGCATGTAGTTAGCGTGGAAGTCACACGTGGCTCTAAAGAGTTAAAGTATAAATCTATCTAGACATTAAACATAGCGTGCGGCTCCAAAAGATAAACGTACTGATAACAGACGACATGGGTTATGGTCGACCAAACGTTTCTGCTCATCTGCGTTGATAATACTACGCCTCCTTGCATTTGGTATTGGAATAGTTTAAATATATAATGAGTCCTGAATCCTCTGTCGGCTGCATTATGATTGATAAACTGGCTGCTTAATAGCGTACAGCGCTCCAGTTTTTTAATTCAAGGGTATGTTGTGCTACTTCCATACCCTTCAAATTATCATGAAACATGCAAATGCTGACTTGCTCATACGTTCTGCAGACAAACATTTGACTGACTGCAGCTGCGTTTGACCTTCACGTATATTTTACTAGAACAAAATGCTTGCAGCTCTTTCAACAAGCAGACCCTGTTATGTGCGTCGTCACGCGACCCACTAATTGTAACTATAAGGCTCGTAGGCTAAACACGCCAAAGGTGGATGGTGCAGGTTGGGAATACAACAACTAAGGGCGCGGAGAATTCCAACTTACGGCTGAAGATGGTGACCCGCGCCTCGGAACACCCTGATGTAGGTTAGGGAGCATTTGGATGCAGCACTCAAAACGTTAACAATGCGTGTGACGTATTTCTACAACAGTAGTCAGTGGTTAGACGGCAGCGCATAACTTCACCGGGCAAATGAATAAATGAAGTTATGCTGGAGTTCATCGCGGCACACAACAAAATGCAGGATCACATTTTACAAGCAACACTGTCGAAACAAGCACGTTGCGTTACATGCGATGGGCTACTGAAAGGCATAGAGTTGGCAGAAATAGGAAACTTACCGGTAAGGAAAAACTAGTTGATGCGAAAATCATCTATACTAAGGTGCGTGTAGTGTATTGAACAAGTTCAAAAGGTTGAGAAGGAAGTGGAGATGGAGCTTGTAGATAGGAAGTGTCTTAATAATAGTTTGCCGCTAAACTACCTATGCACTTAACCACTGGACACCACTTGGAACACCCAGATTTTGTGCGGCGTACTCAAAACTTAAGGTTAGCGTGGTATGCGAATACAAATTACTTGCGCTGCTGCAACTTATGAGATCGCACCAGAAAGACGGCTTCAAAATCCTTTGCACTAAAGGAACCTATACCTGCCGTTTTTATAACAATATGTGATGGCCAGGTGTGCATTCACTGACGGCCTACACGCAGCTCGTGTACCCGACGAGTAAGGCGTTTCTGCTGTGTGCAGACATTTACAGACCAAAACGTATACGCAGTCGGTGGCTGGCGTCACACAAGCAATGGAGAGCTTCTAGAAAGTTGCGGCATTTAAAAGCTTTACGTACGTATCTATCGACTCTGTATAAACGCATAACCGGGCGATCAGGTAAATAATGCTTATGTTGTTCATCAATTCGTATTTTCATGATTCCAGCAAGTGTTTCTGCAAACAACCAATAACTTGCTTGGCCTTTGTTCGACTCTCAGCGAGAAAAAGCACCTCCACTATACTTTAATAGCTACCGCGTCGGCATTTTTCTTTGTCGTGCTGAAAAGCGGTTGTTCGCTTGGCACACAATTTACCACTTTATCATCAAGTGTAAGGTAAGAAATCAGGTGACCGTTGCACGGACCGCTAAAAAGCCTCGAAATCCGTATATGTGCGCATGTTATAAGCGTTTATCTGCCCTTTTCCTTTTATCCTTTCAGTTCCTTTCACAATTGCCATACACTATTCAACAAACCCGGATTTTAAAGTAACCACTACTCCATCAATTAGACGCACGCACGACGGTGAGCGGAAGCTTGCCCTAAAGTTTCCACAAAGGATGATGCTCTCGCAGTTCAAGGTGTTTGTCAGCAACAATTAAAGCAGCCTTTAGCATCCGCACGTAGATATTTTATGAATTAGCTTAAGTTTTGTCGACAAGTGTCACAAGTCGGTTATCGTGTTCCTTACAGGTATATACATTTTGCGAAATACATCTTCAAAGTAAAATGTTTTGGGCACAACATACCCTGTTTTGAACAATTTTAAACTTCCGTTTGGTTACAAGCACACTAAAGCGATTACGAAGAATAAGAAAACTGTATCTGAGAATAGCCGTCATTCAACTACTGCAGAGTAGGCTGTGTTTTACGCATTTTATTTCCAATCATCCAAGGGATTTGACTTAAGTCAACAGACCACCGTATAGAAAGTGTGCCCAATACACGGACTTGTTGGACCAAACCGTTCTTCTGCACAGACTGCCTATTGAACAGTATTAAACACAACTGTTAACCACTTAAGCGCTTACCCGTGATTCCAGCGTTTAGGACAGCAGATAAGATCAGCGACACCGTTGATACTAGTTTAATAGGCACAGGTGCGTTCTGTAGGACTAGTAAATAACAGTCCGCGACGGTATGCTAAAGTAAGCGCGGAAAACAGAAAGCAAATGGAGTCGGACACCTCGGATTGTGTTCGATGAGCAAGACGAAGACGTGGCCGGATGAAGCAAGGCACGTGGTACACGTTAGTATAGGAGCTTACAAGGCGGTCGAATGTCGGGCCGGTTGTAAGGAAGATCAAAACAAGAAAGAGTAATGTACAAATGGTCAACAAGTAAATAGTACGTAAAAGACAGCGCTTATCATTTTAGGCGCTGCAGAACTCCTTCCTTCGAAGGCTGAACACAGAAAGCCTCAGATATCAAATCTGCCAGATGCATCGAGGTTCGTCAGGCAAAATCGTGCCGAGTGAGAATGAGTGAGCGTATGTGTCAAGTGAGGATTCGCTGGAAATCGGAGGCCGCTGTGCAGTTTGTGTGCTATTTTTTATTAATTGCAAGGGAGAGTTCATTTCAGCGAGCTGTTGGAGCGGGTTTGTCGGACACCAAAATGCTGGCTGGCCCAGGAAAAGACTGACAGGTCTTCAACCTCCGCTGCTGCCGAACGGTGTGCTGTGGAGTGGTCGTTTCCTTCGCCGCACCCCGCCCCGCGCCAAAACGACCCTCGTCCCAAGAAGAAACGATCACCGTTCCACGAAGAAAGGACAACCGTCTTGCGGAGAAATGACCAGCGTTCAAGTCAGGGTCTTCGCAAATAGTGTTCGTGGAGGCCGGTCGATGGAAGCGGAGGGTTGGGGCGCGTAGAGACGTGAGAATAAAAAACAGGCACAGAAAAAGCCAGAAAGCACGAACGAATGATCCGCGCCTTTAAATTTTTGGTTTTCGAATATTTCCTTAGAAATAGCTTTTTCGGAGGTTTTGGATATTTCGATGTTTCAAAACGGTAATCGACCAAAACATGGGAAATAAATACAATCTCTACAAAGTTAAGGGTATTTACGCTGTACATAGTCGGAGAAACGAACGGGTTAACAAACCTTTCGACCACGGCGATTGGTCGTGGGAGGAGGCGATTTACATTCGGGAGATATCGCGACCGCTGACGCTCGTAGACAGAGATCGTGGTCTGTTTGAACTGCACTAGGATCCTGTAAACTGAAGCGGTGTGCTTTGACGTCACATGAAGCACTACTAGACCAAGTAGGCCTGATTTCTTCCGTGAAGGCAAGTTTTGGACGGTCGATTGTGACCACTGCGCGTCGAACGTCGCGGTCAATAGTTTACCTTTTATTACCGCGGTCTAGCACTTTGCTGGGGACCTATGAACGGCGACTGAAGTGGCTGTCGAACAACGACTGTGCGAAGAAGGACGTGTGAGCAAGTAGACAGTTTTAAGGGCACTGCGCTGGTGTCTTCTGCCACGGAGGTGCGGGTGGACGTAGCTCAAGCATCTGGTGGGCCAATCGATCAGTGTAACTTCCGTAGTCAAAAGAGGAAGTAGACGGGGCTGGTGCTGCCAGCTGTCCGGGCATCCGAAGCGTGCAACCCTATACTAGCTGCCCTGATGTTGAATCAAAATCGGTTTTGACAGTGTTTTTAAGCTCAGAAGTACGAAGGGAAGTGTTTTAGACCATGGAGGACCTACGTGCACCCATAGCGCTGCATTCAACTGGCAGTGAGAAAGCTCCAGCTGGCCGTTAGCGGCCGGATGATACGCCGTCGTCTAAAAGTGGTGACGGCCTAAACCCTTAAAGCAACATGGCAAATGTCGACGAGAACTGGGACCCTCAGTCGGTAGTCACGATGGCTGGAAAGCCGTATTGAGCTACCAAGCACACCAGAAAAGGTTTTGCTACTGCCTCCGAAGAGCAATATTGGATAGGGACGGCCTCAGGCCATCTACTAAATCGATCCATACAGGTCAGTAAATACACGGAGACTTTCGAAGGCTGCAGGACCAACTAGGTCGACTTGCAAAAGAGGAAAACGGGCGTCTGGCGTCGGAATCGTGCCTACTGGGCTTCTCGGGTGCTTGTGTACCCTCAAGCTTTCACACGCAAGGCAAGTAGCTGCCAAGGTACGGAAGTCCTGGTTGACATTACGCCGAACAAATCGTGCGGTTGCGAGGTCAACCAATGCACAAACGCCCGGATGAGACAATCCGTGCAACGTGTCGAACACGGTCTGCCGAAACGCGCCTGGGGCGTCTGGGCGCGGCGTGCCCAGAGATAAATCGCATTGTGTAGTTCCGTCTCACGGTGTCAGTGGAACGGGTCGTATGTCCAGTAGGAGAGACCTGCATAGTAGCTCAACCTCAGGATCGTTGAGTTGCGCTGTGGCCATGGCTGCCAAGTCGATAACGGTGCCGACGTCAGCGGAGATAACTTGCATGCGGGAAGTGCATCAGCTACGGCTGTGTGCACACCTGAGACATGCCGTATATCGGTCGTAAACTGAGCGATATAGGCAAGATGTCGCGACTAGCTAGGAGTGTACCGGTGGGTAATCGAGCCGAGCACGTAAGTCAGGGGTTTGTGGTCGGTGAAGATAACAAAGGAGCAGCATTCTAAGACGTGTCGAAAATGACGTATCGCCAGATTAACGGCTAGTAGTCTCTACGGAACGTACTGTGGCGAGATTCCGTAGGTGTTAGGCGTTCGGAGAAAAACGCTAAGGGCTGCCACGTGTCGGCTACCCGTTGCTGCGAAACAGCGCTGGCTGCCACGTTCGAGGCGTCAGTACTGAGGGACAGCGGTGCGGCCGGATCGTGATGCGGTATAGAAGTCACGTTGGGGATAGCGGCTTACAGCGGCTTAAAAGCAGTGTGTGCTGTGGCAGGGAATTCCGATTTCTTGTGTTTCTTTATGGGAAGGTCCGTGAGGGACTGCAGCGGCGACGCCTATTTTGGTACGAACTGTCGGTGAAGTTGTCACGGCCATCAAAACGCCTGACCTGTTTGAAAGAGTGTGGCGCAGGGTAGTCGATGATTTCTGTTAATATTATCCTGCAGGGGCATGACGCCTGCAGTTCAGATATGCTGGAAGAGGAAGTTTACGGAGTCGACACCAAACGGCCACTCGCCTGCGCTGATCATCAACCGGTGTTAAGATAAATGAACGAAAGGTGTTCGTACGTGGTGCGTGTGCTCTTCTCGTGAAAAGCTCGCGATTAAAATATGGTCAAGATTAAACGAAGTCTAAGCCGCGACAAACTTGGTCGATGAAGTGCTGAAAAGTTTGCGCGACATTCTTTAGACCAAATAGCATGCGCAGAAACTCAAACGAACCAAATGGAGTCGTTACGGCAGTTTTAGCGATGTCCGCTTCGGCTACCGGAGTTTGGATGCATGCACGTGCCAAGTTGAGGCTGCTGAAGATAGTTTTACCTGTCAGACTGGCAGCGAGATGCACTATGTGTGGGACCGAATAGTGTTCGGGCGTGGAAACCGTATGCAATTATCGATCGTCGTCCCGAGGACGCCAGTTCCACATGACCTTCTTCGGGACCATGTGCAGTGGCGACGTGCAGAGGATACTGTACCGTCTGACGATACCAAGCTGAAGCAGGTGGTCGAATTCAGTCGTGCAACACGTAGTTTGGCAGGAGCAGGACCTCTTGCTCCTGCGCTAACTTGCTGACCACGCGTGACTATGTAATGAGCGACCCCTGTCGTGACTGACGGAAGCTCTGCAGCGGGTCGTACAAGCCGCGAGCATTCAGACCGTAGGTTTGCGTAATCTGTTGGCACGTCAGCGATCCGAAGGCCGGGGCTGATTATTGGGGCGTCCGTAAGAACGCCTTCGACACTTATTTCGGTTGTCTAAAAGTCTGTGGTGACCAGCATCAATAAGCAACCCATAATGTCCGAGGAAATCGTTAGCGATAATTGCGGCGGGTACAGACACATCCAGGAAGACCCACTGGAAACATCGGCAAAGATTGCGGTCCGAATTTATCATGCGCCTGCCGAATGAAGCTATTGGCAAAACGTTGGCCGCACACAGGTTGTACCCAGGATCTCAATGCTTGTCGTTCGCGGTCGCTGGGATGACGCTGACTTTCGCTCCCGTGTCGAGGAGGAATGGGATGGAAGAACGTAGATCTTTGCCGTAAAACAGGCGGTTTGCTCCGTTATTCACGGATACGTTGTTCGTGCTATTATGCGGGCTATTCGCATGCCCTTAAGCGACTGGGTCGTGCCTAATGCAGGGAGCCCGACAACCTCTAGCTCTTCCACAGTATTGGCGGTGAAACCAACATACTTCTTTGACGTGATTCGTCTTATCTGACTACGAACGTGCGGGGGAAATGTTTCGCTTTCATGCCGAACGAGACATACTCGGCGCGAGCAAAGGCGAGTTGCAAAGAAAGGTAGCCAAAACGTGATCAGAACTTGACCGCGGCACACACTGCTTCAAAGCCTTCATTGCTGCTGTCCTGCTGCGAAATAGCGCTATTGCCTCGTCTTTAGGGTCAGATCGGCCGGCCGACTGGGAACAATTATGGGATTCGGTTTTCCTCGATGAGAATACGTCACTGGAGCTACCGGTCGCCTGCTGCGTGAATCGTTCAAACGCACGGTCTGCCTTGGTAGCTAATGCTTACAAATGCGTATGGAGGAACATGGGCAGCATTACCAAAAATAGCTCTGGGAGACGTGAAATCCACAGCTCCTTTAGCTCTTCTTCCCTCAAGAATAAGGGACCAGCGACTTGCTGACTTTCGCAGAGCATCGCTAACGGTTTGCAATCTCCAAGCTTGAGACTATTGTGCTGTTCTAATCAAGCCCGTGCGCAGGGCTGTAGCCTTTTAATGTTGCTTGGTTCATCGTTTCATACTTTGTTTCATTCGATGGGCAGGGTAGAATATCCGCAACAAGCGTCACAACCGACGAAGTAAGGCGTGGAACGAGCTGCATGTACCTCGGACGGTCCGCCGTAATGCCCTCGTTTTCCAGTTCGATCTCCAATATCGTAAACCACACTTACGAGCTGTGTTCATGAAACCCAAAGTAAGCATGTTTAGGCCGGAGAATTAATCAGCTGTTACTATCTGAAAGTGCGTTGGAAATATACGGGATGAGGAAACATGATAAACGTACAAAAATTACACAGGAAACAAATAAATACACGTATTTAATAGAAAAGAAGGACGAACTCACCAAAAATACAAATGTGGACACTAAAGTTGAATTCGCGCGTGCGATTCGGGGTCACTAATTTGTAGGACTAGTAATTAATATTCCAGTCCGGTGCATGAAAGTAAGCGCGGATATCAGAAGACGATTAAAGCCGGACGCAGTCAATGTAATTGAAGGGTTATAAGAAGACGCGGACAGATGAAGCAAGGCAAGAGGTACAAACTAGCATGGGAACATACAAGGCGGTCGAGTGTGGAGCTGGTTTTAAGGAAACTTAAAACAAGAAGGTATAATGTACAATTGATCAACAAATAAATAGTGCATAAAAGAGCGGTTATATTTTTTGCGCCACAGTTCCGTTAAGCAACAGGCACGCGGGCTTGCGATAAAAAGATTGGTTTAGTTCATCGGCTCAATAGAAATAGTGAAGTATCCCTAGCACTCCTTTGCTCGAAGATCCAGCTAATGACCTCGTACATTGGATTATGTGTTCATTGGAAGTTACGGCATCACAGGAGTTTTATGAACGTTTGTTTAAATATTACAACTAGATCCATCCATTCTTTCGCACGGTTAGTTCATGATAACGAGGATCATGATTAACGCAGTATTATGTGTATTATATTCGCACGCTATGTTATGACATTCAAATGTTTTACGGTTTATCATGCAAACTTTTACGCCACTGAAACGGATTTCAACTGCTTTTTACCATGGCTTAATAAAAGACAATAAATAGCTACCATTATTCGTAGAAGTGTTTCAGTTATTTTACAAAATATAATATCGGTAAACCACTCACCTAATTGCAGCTGTCATGAATCACCAGGCTCTGTGGAACGTGCAACTTTACCTTGCAAAAAGTAGCCATTTAACCAATATCATTAATGTATTCTACATTAGGAGCCGGGACCGTGTCACAAATAGTTGCTTTTCGGCTTCCAGCTTGGGGAACTAAATTCCCCGGATGACGTATTTATCAATCCTGAGCTGAGCAGATGACAATACAAACACTGGTGACGCCTTAAACGAATAGGGAAAATACGAGTGAAAGACGAAAACGTTGGCAGTCAGATGCGTGTTAATTGCTTTCATTACCTTAAGGATACATACGGAATATACCAATATTATGGGTGATGGAAAATGCCACCATACAAAATGTCTGTTGGTAAGCAATATCATTCCAGCTTTATCAATACAACCAGATAACTAGTGTGACTAGTAGAATACAAGGTACTCTTGACCTCTATTACAATAGTTTATTACAGCGCGCAATTGGAAATGGCTTGGCGTGGTTTTGGGAGCCTGCGCATCACCAACAGCGCACAATTTGGAGTTAATATACTTTGGATTACATGATCGATGGACGCAATGATGCCGTTCAGATGCAGTGCATTTTAATTTCGACTATTTTTATTTTTTAATTTAGTTGTTAAATTTACCTTGCTGCGTTATTTTATCTAGAGGATCAACCTGATGAAAATTGGATGGGAAAACTGGTGTGGTCATATGCTACATACCAACTTGCTAATCCTAATATCAGCAGCTAATTCACTTTTATGTTTTGACGTTTAGGTGCTTTATTGGAACGTAAGCTGGTATTTCAGCGATTTTCCCTGCTTTTTCCTCGCATCGTTAGTCTTTTAATAGTTGCCCACTCACTGCCGTTTACTTCCGTGCGTCATCGTGTCTGTATTTTTGTTACGTATTCGTTATTCCTTAGACACTTATTAATTTACATTCGCTTTTTCTTCTCTTACTTCACGTAATTGGCATAGCAGGGACAGCTAATGTAAGGAAGATGGTCGACGAGAGTGTTTTTTCGGGTGTTGCATTTTATATCCATCAAGAAATCAGAACAAGTTCAATTTAAACATCAATGATAAGGAAATTTCCATGTGTGCTTCTTTTGCAGTGCGTTTTTGATTCAGGATGGAGTTCGCGGGTGCGATTTGAAACCGAGAGGAGCTAAATCAATACACACGAATTAAAGCACGGTCAGTTAATAAATGCTTGCGCGTTCAAGTTCAGTTCGGACCGGAACGATAGGATAATCCCGTGAATATTCCTTCTTTCGCGTGTCGTCGGATCGGGAATCGACAGGTCTGCTTGAGATGTTGAAAAGCCTAAAACAAAGACCGCATCACACCCTGTCCAACCAATTACTGCCCACATTTTCCTACCCAACAGTCCCTGCCAGGCCGGTTTATGTGAATTAAAAGAGTGAAGGGTAAACTAAGGAAATAAGAGGAGAAATGTCAGCTAAATAATGATAATACCAGTGTGAGAAGAAAGTTAAAAAAAGAACGAAGGAAAGTTGAAGACACAAGTCGGTTAGGAGAAGGGGAAGATTTGGTACTGCCACCCAAGACCATCTAACTGACGCTCGAAACCCTCTACCGTAGACTCCCTAACCACATGTACCGGAAGCGTTCCAAAGTTCAGTAACTCGACGCGACGAGCGAGTTTCCGTCCTTACCCGGTCAGAACGCTGTTTGTGCAGCTTCAACGGGTGACCTCTGGAGACTAGGCAGCTTGCGGGACTAAATAGGCAGGACAAGTCTGGACCAATCTTCCCCGTTAAGATACGGTAAGTGTGGATCAAGTCTCCTCTAATTCTGCGGTAATGCATTGAATATATACCCAAACGAAGCAAACGTTCGGGATACGTTTACCACTGTAATCCTTGCACTAACCTTGTACCCACTCGCAAAACCCTCTCCAGTTTCATTTTGTCCCTGACAAGACAAGGTGGACAAGCCTGGATACAGTACTCTAAGTGAGGTCGCACAAAAGCTGAGAACAGCTTCACAAAAATATTGGCCGTTAAGACACCGAAGGAGCGGCGAATAAACCACATCATACGAAGCCCTCTACAAGCAGCCTTCCTCCAATTTTCCCCAGAGTGAAGCAATGAGGTATGGGTGATATTTAGATCAACCTGCTGAATGACAACAGGGAGTTCACTTCCACCAACTACATAGCGCGTGGGGGACTAGCACCTCCAATGCGGAGGACAGAACATTTCGCCTGATTTATGGGCATCAACCATAAGGTTGACCAATCCCAGAGCCTATCCACGGCACTCTGAAGTGCCTCAGAGCCACCAGGGCTATCCACAATATGCCAGAGCTTGAGGTCATCAGCAAACAATAGCGACGGTACTCCAAGCTCCTGGGGTAGGTCATTGACAAATTGCGAAAAGCAACGGCCCTAGAACCGAGCCCTGCGGAACGCCACTAAGAACAGCCTGTCTAAGCGAAAGGCTACGCCCCACACTTACACACTGTTCTCTGCCCTCTAGGAAAGCAGAAACCCATTTAAGGGCGGCTCCAAATATCCCATACGATCTCAACTTTAATGGGAGTCGTTGATGTGGGACAGTATCAAAGGCTTTCGAGAAGTCAACGAAAAGCACGTCGATGGCGTGACCGTTGTCTACTGCCTCAGCTCAGCTTTCACAAGCTACAAGTAAATTTGTCAGACATGAAAGTCCCTTACGGAATCCGTGGTGGGCCGCACTGAGAAGGTCAAACTTAATCAGGTGATTCTCCACCGAATCCCTGACCAATTTTTCGAACAACTTAACTATTACACTTGTTAAGCTGACAGGCCACTGGTTGTCCCCGCTGTACCGGCCAAGTGAATGAGAATAATGGGTAAGTGACGAGAATCAACGGAAACAGAATAATGATAATTATAGTACAGGAGAGAATGTGTGGATAAGACAAAAATAGTGTTTGATGTGAGAACCCAAGGAAATAGATGTAAAAGTTAAGAAACAAACGAAAGGCTCTAAAACGGCAACCGAAGAGCGTCGAGCAGTTGTTCAAACTCCACCTTTGGTGCATATACTACTTGTAGCGATTCATTCAATCCCCAAATGTGGTTTTTACAATTGGAAGCTTTTTCGCATACGTCGTATTACCTCGCAGTCAATAATGTTCGCACATGTCACTGCCTTTGCTTCCTACCTACATCGCAACCGACCTAATAGATTTGCTCGATCCGATTCCAACAGACACCTTACGAAAAGCTGAAAGCCGCCGTATTAAAGTGCACCACGGCTTCCGACGAAGCTAGACTTCGAAGGTTGCTTTCCGATGTTACACTAGGCGATCGCACGCCGTCACGACTCCTCAGGCACTTACGGACGTTGGTCGGTTCCTCTAAGATGGATGACAGTTCTGCGACAGCTCTGAACGAAATGTCTTCCGGTGAACACCTCAGCTCATCTCGCTGTGTTCACAGATGATTTGGTTATGCACAACTGGCCGAGACAGCAGACAGAGTTCATGAGTGCTTTCATAAAAAAGCAGCATGTCACTCCGTTTTCGACCGCTAATGCTGATCATAAGAGTGACCCGATTGAAGCCATTTCTGAGAGAAGCTGGAGCTCGTTATCTCGAGAATCAATTGGTACCGTGGTATAAGCCCTAGACGCTCCTCTCGGGGTAGATGTAGGCCTGCCAAAATTTTGACACGTCATTTCCGTTGGTACCATCACCGTTTTTGCGATGATGCAAGGAATTGTCGACCTCGTTGGAATCACCCAAAGGCCTTCCACAATCCGCAACAGGAAAACCTCCACATCAGCCAGTGATGGAGACAGCCGTGTCTGGCCACGCTTATATTTGCTTAATTTACGTCTACAACACCACCAATTCGTACTTCTTGGTTGACACTGGTGCCGAGGTCTGCTTTATTCCTCATGCTGCAAAAAGCACAATCTACTTCCAACCGGGCTGACATTGCAAGCAGCGAACAATACCAAGATCCATGCATGCGGCCAGAAAATGCCGACTCTCAACCTTGGTCTTCGTTGAAAATTTCCCTTTCATTTTCTCATCGCCGACGTACAACGTACCATCCTTGGTGTAGATTTCTTCACCAAGTTCGGCCTGATCGCGGACCTGCGTAACCGTAAACTATGCGATATTTTTCCTCTTTGTCCGTTCCGAGTAGAGTCAATTCGATCGGTCTTCGCTTGGCATTGCCCGCCGATAACGTGTTCACTGAAATATTGCCGGAGTTTCCTGCTATTTATCAATCGTCTAATGAGTTTCCTGAGCCTAGTACGAGATTGCGCACCATATCTTAACACATGCACTGCCAGTACCCGCCCGACCTCGACGAGCCCTTCCAGACAAGTTCGCTACTGCTAAGGCAGACTTCTAACATGCTTCGTCTCGGTATTGTTCGTCTTTCCAATAGCCCATGGTCCTCCCTGCTTCATATGGTTCCCAAAGCGTCCAGTGTCGACTGGAGATTTTGCGGAGATTAACGGTCTCTAAATAATGACACGGTCCCTGATACATATCCAATTCCGCACCTCCATGATTTTTCAACTAGTTTACATGGAAGAACAATTTTCTTCAGGATTGAGTTGGTGGGTGCATACTATCAAATTCCGCTTTCCCCGATGATATTTCGAAGACTGCCATAACCGCGCCATTGGGTGTTTGTGAATTCGTCCTCATGCCATTTGGTCTACGAAATGCCGCAGACTTTCCAAAGATTTATCGATCAAGTCCTTAGAGGGCTCGACTTCCTATATGCCTACATTGACGCTAACCTTGTGGACAATTCCAATCATGATGAGCATCTGTCACATCTTCGATCGACCTTCGAACGCTTTGCTCAGTAAGGCGTTACGATCAATGTTGACAAATGTGTTTTTGGCCAAAGTTCTGCTGATATTTTGGGTCACCGAATTGATTGCAAAGACATTCGTCCACTCCCGAGAAAACACAAGCGATTGCAGATTACCCCATACTGCAGGTCGTTACTTAGATTTGCTTTCAAGTTCGAAGGTATTAACGTTAGTGTGTAACCAGACTATTCGGCCGGTGGCCGAATGGTCTGCACGTTTGCTTTGCAACCAAAAGGTCACCGGTTCGAATCCGCGTAGGGGTGGGCGTCCTCGCGGTATACTCAGCCCGCGCGCGACTGGTGGTGGTCGCGCGGCAGCGAAGCGCCGTTACGGTGTTCAGCTGACACATCATCATCATCATGTAACCAGACTCCGCTAGCGGATAGGTTATAACCTTCTTAGAGTTAGAGGTGGCCATCAGCGACCTAAAAGTCCGGCGTGCAGCTGGCGAACAGGGTCTTCAATTGGTGGATTTTCAGGCGGGTCAGCTGGCGGTCCTTTTCCGCCATGCCAGGATCTATTTTACTTGCGCACGATCCATGGTCGGAAGTCGTTCAAGTAGTACTTAGCAACGCGCGTAGTCTGAGTAACAAGATGTGCTAGGTGCTTTTGATCGTAGACAAATCACGTCCAGATATACTTGCCTTCACTGAAACGTGCTTGTCTGAGGAAATCACGGATGGCGAAGTGTATATGCTTTGCAATGCACTGTTCCGCGTTGGCCCCTCCATCATTGTCGAAGGTGTGGAGTAGCTTTTTACGTAAGTCATCAGTTAGATGTATTAAGGACCAGCGTTTTTCGATCAATCGACGAATCTCTTGATGCTCTCGCAGTCGTGGTTTGCGCTTACTCGATTCAATTTTCGGTTGTGCTAATGTGTATAAGCCCTATGAGCACCGCCAAGGGGATCACTGACTTTATACGCACACACTGCGATCAAATGTCTGATGCTGGGCGACTTCACTTCCCCAGAGGTTTGTTTGACAGACCTATCTTGCAACGGCGCTGGGATCGCTCGGCATAAACCTGCTGGACTTGGCGCTGCAGGCATCACTACACAAGTTCGTGGACCTTTCCACTAGGTCCATGAGCAATCAGCAACCGTCCATGTCAGATCTTGTTTTTGCTTTTGTAAATGACTCGCCTCTTGATGCCAGCGACCACATTTGCTTGTCTTTTCAGTGTGCCCTTACCGAGCTATTAACGTTTGGCATCCGGGCATTTGGACTGCAAACGATGCAGAACAATCTCTGAGACGGACACTGTTCAGTCTTAGAAAAATTTCAGGCTTACCTCGTCGATGTTTTTACACCTCACGTCACACTGGCGAAAAAGGGAGTCGAGAGCGCAGCCTCCGTGGGGAAGAGCCTGCAGAAAACGTCTATATGTTGTCGAACTGATCCGTTGACCAGCACGTTTGACAGGTATCAAGTAGTTCGGAATAAGCTCAAGCTACCTCTTAGGTTCTCCCGGCTTCAGTATGAGGTCTTAGCTGACACTGCATTGACCAATCCGAAGAACTTCCTAGCCTCCTTTAAGCGACATCGCGGTGCAAACTTGTCCATTACAGCGTTGCTTCGGGGGACCCATGCCTTTAGCGACTATGGTAAGGCCTTTGTGCTTGGTGAGCAGTACTCAAGCCTCTGTCCGCGAAACAAATACACCATACAGAGAAATAGCTTCACGTTCCCGAGGACTTGTCTGAACGAGATTAGTGTGACAGTCTCAAGTTACCCGGTTGCTGATAGAGGTGATGTGAGCTTGAGTAGGTTACACCAGACAGATTGAAGGTATGCCGATTGAGAAGACGTAGGCCTACGAGTTAGGCTTTAATCATCTAGAGACTTCAATACACAAGCTACCGTAGAACAACCGGTAGGATATAACCCGAAATAGGGAAACGATAGTTTACAAAAGTGTGGAAGCAGTAACAACATAAGAATATAAATTTACGTCAAGTGAACTCAACTAAGACTTCTGGGCCAAATTCTGTTCCTCCCAAACCTTGCGTGAATTGGCAACTGAACTCAGCGGTCTCTGACTTGTGTGTTTAAAAGGTTACTCAACCACTGTCTCTTGCCTCCCAGTTGGAAAGAGGTTGTAGTCTGTCTGATATTCAGGTGCAGTGACAAAGACCTACCGACTAATTATCGACCTGTCAGCTTGGCTAGCGTAGTGATTAAAATACTTAAAAATTTAATAAGTGATTCAGTGGAGAACTACTTGCATAAATTTAACTTGCTCAGTATCGTGCAACATGGTGTTCGCAAAGGATTTTCGTATCTAAAGTGCTTATTGACAGCTCGTAAATGCGGGGCTAAAGCGGTAGACAGTGAACGTGCAGTGTTCATTGACCGCCCCGCCGTCGTTCCCTGCTTACGACTCACTAAACTTATGGTACTTTGGGATGTCTAGTCGCACCCTTCGGGTGTCTGCTTTTCCTGTTGATGAAAGTTGCTAGGAAAACAGTCTTTCGTCTCGACATGCTGTCCTTAGCGACCTTCCGCAAGGCTGTCTTGGGGCCACTGCTGTTCACAGTCTACCTAAATGACTTTCTTGGGGAGATTGTAGTGCCATCGTTCTTATTTGCTAGTGACTTAAAGCTTTGGAATATAGATCTCCTTAGAGGTTCTGAGGCTCTACAACGGGCTCCACCTAGACTCGGAATGGTCTGACTTGTGGTTGCTGCCTATAAACCTGGCAGTGTTCACTGCTGCGTATCGATACGCCTCATATGAAGCTAGACAAACTGCGGTCCGACCGAGTTAGAGCGGAAACGCGGCTATCGCGCCCAGTTATCGAGCGTTGGAACTCGTTTCCAGAAAATGCCAACTACTCTACAGTTAAGGGGTTTGAGCGTCAACTAGACGCTCTTGCGTGGCAACACGAAACCTTCCCTTTCTTCTGACTTCCATCTTCATACTCCCATTCTCTTTTCTGTATTTTCCCTTATCCTTAGTATTGTCCTTTTCTCTCAAATGACTCCTTACTATTTACCTTCGATTTCTCTTCCTATCTCTCGCTTACTTCACGTAACTGGCACAGCTGACTTCTAGTGCGGTAGACCTTGGCAGTAATTGATTGACCCGGGTTTGATACGGGTGTTCCGTTTTAGATCCATCAAGACCTCCGAGTACCCCATTAATTCTTGGCTCAACGATCCGCCCAATAAGGAACACTCACGAGATACTTCTGTCGTTCCATTCGCACCTGGACTTGAACCCTTTTAGCCGGGTTACTGTTTTGGTCTGCTCTGCAGACAATTGTTATTTGATCTTGCAGCGTTTCATTTGTTCGATCACTGTTTTCAACTATGCAGGTCTCGCAATATACCAATACTGCTGTTTCTGGAGGCTGGGATTCTGACCCCAGTGCAATTTGTGGCCGTTTAAGATGCGATATGCCAGTAACCAACGATTCCGGCGGCATGCACTGCGATATCTCCAACCGCTGGTATCACCAGTCTTGTATGGATTTGAATACCTTACAGTACGCAGCGCTGACCACAAGTGACAGCTTGCTTTTCAGCTGTATCAGTTACTGTAAACGACGGCAAGATTGTCCAGACTATCGTAAAAGGGATGAATCTCTTGATGCCCGGCTGCGAAGTTTAGAGCGTTCATTCTTGATGCTCTCAGGTCTTCATCACAAAGTTGACATGATCATGACGACACTTTCCATCTCCAACAACGCAGATTCGATCACTTGCACTGGCGATCAACTTGTGACACCGACCATCGTAAATGAAGCTGCTTCGTGCAGCGTATTTAACTACTATGAACGCCACTGAATTGCGGGTTTATGAGCCCATTAGAGTAAAGCAAAAGACAGCCGGGAAATTCCATAAGTCTCCTGCTAAACCCGGAGCCTTCGTCGTCTCAGTAAGGGAAACAAAGCAATTGCCACTCTTTAAACCGTATGACAGTTGTGTGAAGTAGAAAATTACCAACTGCACTACTTGTCAGTTAAAAGTGCTGGCCATCTCGGCTGCCGCCGACGTGACGCGTTTTGACGGTTTGTTTGCCTCTGCTCAGTGCGACGCAGGGTCACTGGTCCCTGCCCCCGTAATCAAGAAGAAAAAAGCGAACTAGAGGGGTTCGTAAGCCTTCGAACGAACTCGAAGACCCGAGCAAAAGTAAGACCAACCATGGAGCAAAAACATACACTGGCTTTACTTCAGTGTCGTCTGAGGGGATAAGAACAGTCCCATCACCATTAGTACAGCCACCTGTTGTATGTGTCGAAGCAAAGACACATGGGACAAACGCCCCGTCATGGTGGTTCTTCCACGGATAGCGCTATATTGCATAATGCCGTAGAATCCATTACTGTTTTTCCTGCTGAACACATGTTGGATGACTATCAGTGCTTTAAATGTGTGTAACGAATCTTTCGTCTGGCTTTCCAGGCGCTACTATTAGGAAGCTGATTAGATTGGAAAATATCCTAGTTTTTGCATCAAACCCTCGACCACGACCACTTCGTGTGGTTTTTACTACCCCGGAGGAGCGCAACGCTCTCTTGTGGTTTGCTTTTAAACTAAAGAGTACTAATACTAGTGCTCGGTCGAACTTTCCGCTAACAGATAGTTTGAAGCCTAAGGAGGCCACCAAAGACCTCAACAACTGGCAGGCGGCCGATGAACAAGGTCTCCGGTTGGTGGGTATTCAGATAGTCAGCTGGAAGTCCACTTCCGCTCTACCAGTGCCTGTTCTAGTAGCGCTCGACTTAGGACTGGACATTGCGAACATCTTCAGATAGTGCTCAGCTATGTACTCAGCCTAAGGAATAAGGCGCACGAGTTACGTCTGCTTGTAGACGAATGTCATCCCGACATACTCGCATTCACTGAAACTTGGCTGCCTCAGGATATCACGGATGGGGAAGTGCGTCTATCTGGCTAACTGTGCTGGCCTGAAGAGAGACCGCGAAGACTGGTGGTCTGATCGGAAGTGGCCGCTGCCCTTGTTGGCTATCATAAGTTATTCCGTCTAATACGAGAGGCTTGGCATTAGCGAAATTATATGCGACGAGAGTAGACAGCTAATGTACAGCTTTTCAAACCGCAGAACACTTTGAACATCAGCTTAATCAACGAGAGTTGCTACTCACTGTGCCGCCCCCTAAGTCCGCCCTTACGCACAGAAATCGAACGTGAGATCAGACTTTTGGAAGTGAATGACGCTACAAGAGCAGACAGACTTATCCAGCTCTTCAAATTCGTGGGCCTGCTCTTGTAGCTGCATTGCACAACTTGTAATGCTGTGGAAGCAGCAGACTGAAACCGCTCATTATAGTCACCATTTTTAAAGGGAGATCCACCTTTGGATTGCAACTAAGTCTGCTCTCAATTGTCTCCAAGTTACTTTCCCCTTCCATGCTTCATAGACCGACTGGCACTCTTTAAAGACATTCGCGAGAAGCAGTCCGGATTTCGCCGAAATCGAGGCTTTATTGACGACATATTCACCTTACGCCATTTGTTGCAATACCGCCATACGTATTGGCTACCCACCATAGTCATGTTCCTCCATATCGAAGGTGCCCTTTGGGACCGCCTACACATTAAAGGTGTGCCCGTGAAACACCATCATTACCTGAGTCCTTTACGCGCATAGTTCTGACAGTGAGCGCTTATGATAAACTCGCCGCCCTTATATATCTCCTGCGGTGTAAGATGAGATTGCCCGCTGTCTCCTTTCCCTTTTTACTTCGCCGTCGACGAAGTCATGTAAATGGCATTCACTAGACACGGCTTAGAATGTGCGGAGCTGCTTCCAGGTGAGCGGCTTATTGCTTTGGACTATACCGATGCTGTAGTCCGCATCTGTGACAGCACTTAAACCTGCCAAGCAGCAGTGGACAGATTAGCACTGGCTATCGGTCTTTTCTGACTATGGTTTGCACCATCGAACCGCTTGAAGACTGCGGTCCTTGAGCTTAAACGCCGTACAGAAGAAGGCGAAACTGATCTGTACATCGTAAATTTTCGAGTGATCAAGAATGGTGCACGAACCCGTATCAGTCGGTTGATCAACCTCCAGGCACGTCCCGCGGTGCCTCTCAGGACCTCCGTGCTGCATTCACAAACATCTGTAGCCTTATGAACAAACGGGATGAGCTGTGTCGCTTCTTTGCCTCTGAGCGACCAGACGTCGTAGGACTGGCTTAGACATGGCTAACTTCTGAGGTAATGGCAGAGAAAGTCGATCTCAGTGGCTACTCATGCTTTCGCTGCGATAGAATATCAAATCCTCGTGGTGGTGTCTTACTTTATATACGGTCTTTCTTGCGTGGGAGGCTTTTAAGCGTGTCCCGAAGTGGAGATGGACTGTGTGAACAGGTATGGTGCTCGATCAACCTCAGGCGCGGCAAGCTGACAGTAGGTGCATTCTACCGTAGCCCTCTGAACCGCTCTTTAGATTGGCTACCGCATCTTCGGAACAACATGAGTCGTACATGTTTTCTACTCATGGGTGACTTCAATTGTCCCCACATTCAATGGCCTGAAATCCAACTCATGCCCGGGTATTCTGAAGTCGAATCAAAGTTAGTTGATTTGTTGCTTGAAACTGGGGCATCGCAACACATATGCCAACCTACGCGCATGACGTCGCGTTCGAACCCATCGTGCCTTGGTTTGATGGTGACGAATTGCGAACAGCGGTTGCATGACATACGAATCCAGGAGCCCTTAGCTAAAAGCGACCATTCCGTGCTGATAGCCACTATGGAAGTGAAGTTGCCGAGTGTATCTCCAGTGGAACCAGCTTACAACTACTGGAAAACTGATTACGATGGATTAAGTCGAGCAGCGAGCCAAATGGATTGGTCTCTACCGCATGTTACATCGGCGGAGGACGGTTGGACAGTAATAAAGGAAGGATCGGCTTCGCTTTGTTCTCAGTTTGTGCCGTTGAAGTTTCAGAAAGTCGGACCAATCAAACCACACTGGTTCGACAAGGAATATGGTAGGCTGGCTCAGTTACGGCGAAGAATGTGGGACGCATTTCGCCTCTCTGGCTCCGCCACTGATTACGAAGCATATAAAAGACAGCGAAATATTTGCAACAAATTGAAATTGATAAAGCGCCGGAAGTTCGAAGAAAAGCTTGCAACTGACGCGAGGATGGCCCCAAAGAGGATCTTTGCTTATGTGAAACGCCGTTTGAAGCCAAAAGGTGACGTGTCATGTCTGGAAGACGCGGACGGACACCTGTTAACTTCCAGTTCCGATCGCGCGTCCGCACTGGCCGCTCACTTCGCTCCCGTGTTTGCAAACGACGCGGCGTCCATACCCATCTCAGCGAGTAACATTCCTGTAGAACTCAACAGTTTGGTTTGTGATGTCGACGAGGTGCGCCTGCTACTTGCGAACCTTGACGGTACCAAGCCTGCAGGGCCTGACGGGCTTCATCCGCTAATTATCAAATCACTAGCTGCCATTAACTCGCCTGCTGTTACGGATCTATTCAACAAATCATTGTCTGAGGGCTCATTGCCAAACGACTGGAAGCGCTCGGTGGTGAGGCCGATCCCGAAAAGTGGCGACCCCAGTAAGGTGGATAACTACAGGCCAATTTGTCTTACACCCGTTTTGGCCAAAGTGATCGAGAAGATAGTAAAAAAGCGTTTAATACATCTGTTGCAATCGAAAGAACCTCTGACACCGGCACAACACGGATTCAGGATGGGATATTCTTGTGCTACCAACTTACTTGTGACGAGACAGGAATGGTTGCAAGCACTGAACCGGGGAAAGTCCGTCAGCAAAGCATTCGACAAAGTTAATCATGAAGTGCTTCTAGACAGATTAAGGTCGTGTGGTGTCGGAGGATCGTTACATCGATGGATCCATAAATTTCTCGTTGGAAGAAAGTGGAGGGTACAGGTGGATGGCCATCTAACCGATTGGTATCCCTCGACCAGTGGTGTACCTCAAGGTACGGTACTGGGACCTACTGTTTCTCATCCACATCAACGAGCTGCCCCAGCTTCTACGGTCGCGTGTGCACTGTTTGCGGATGATCTCAAAATTTGGCGAGAAATCAATACTCTCGATGACTGTGACATTCTCCAACAAGACCTCGACCGCCTCGCAGTATGGTCTGCTTAAGTCCACCTACTGGTCAACCCGGCAAGTCCCTATTCATGAATCTCGGGAAGGCTGTTCACGGCCGAACGTACACCCTAGACGGCCAACCACTGCATCCCACACCTTCCGTGAACGACCTAGGTGTACTCTCACGTTGCGACTTGAAGTCCGTCGATAACACCAACAAACTGTATCGAAACGGACTGCGCATGCTCTGGGCGCTGAAGCGCAGCTTCTGCACTTGGTCTGAGGACGTCATCACTCGCCTCTTCTCTTCCATCGTCAGACCAATGCTAGAGTACGGCTCGCCTACATACTGTCCGATCACTTGCGGCGAAGCGCAAAAGATCGAACGAGTACAACACGTCGCCACCAAGTTGATCCCCAGCTTGAGAGGCTTATCGTATGAAAACCGGTGCATGAAACTTGGGCTCTACACCTTGTCGTATCGCCGTGTTGGAGTGGATCTTATCATGACCTACCGTATTTTACATCGGTCATTTCCCCATGCTGAGGTCGTTACTCCACTTGCGAGTACCATGCACCACACGTGGGCACAGGTACAAACTCGTGGTACCTGATCTGAAGAAAATCCCACACCCCCTGTGTTTCGAGCGGAGGGTTGTGCACGCCTGGAACAGTCTGCCAGAACACGTCGTCGAGGCCGAATCTGTGCAGAAATTCAAATCTTTGTTGGATTTACACTTTGCTAACATACGTTTCAGAGAACGGTTGCCACTTGACAATGATATCACCCACTTGTAACTCACTGTGTGAACAAGCATTTTGTGTGCTACAGAAGGAATTGCTGAACCATCTCAGGATAATCACCGGACGTGTTTATTTTTTAAATGTTTTTGATTATCACCCGATGGAGTTGTACATAATTATTTTCTACTTGCTCCAAAATACAGTATTCAGTATTCTACATTTTGTCTTCTTGGTAACCTTCATTCCACCACAGTGTCAACACACAGAAGGTGCGAAAGCAAACGAGTACTGATGAAAGATATATTTCTGGGTGAAAATTGAGCGTAATGCAGTGAAAAGGAAAGGGCAGTGCAGGAAAGATTCATTGACGAGCTGTACGGGAGGAAAATCTACTTGTAGTTGACGAACCTAAGAGTCAACAAAGGGAATGAATTCGTTTAGAAGCAGCCCTCTTAACCTTAAGATTGGTAGGGACCGCCTGCACTGACCGTTGGTGGGGCTCAGCTAGTAGTCGTCCAGTAATTCAAATACCTTGGCAGCTATATTAGCCACGGTGTAATAGAAAAGCAAAAAGGCAAAAGAAAGGCATCAGCAGTACGCCGATACGTAGTACCGATGCTTCGCTGCCTCGGAACCATCACCGCTCGCACGTGGGCTAAGGATACTGCGAAGGTCGCCCTGCCCCTACGCAGCCTCGAATCCGCGCCGTCAGCTTACGAGCTTGCTACCTTGAGGATACGGGCTGGCGGTGAGATAGAAGATGCGATGGCAAACCGTATAGCAAGAGCCCGAGGTGCTTTTGCCAATACCCACTACCTGTGGCGTCAACACGACGTTACTCACGCCCTGAATGACAGTTTATAACGTAGCCGTCCGTTCAACCTTATGTACAGTTGCAAAACCTGGTCTATCAGAACGACACTCCTAAAGTGGCTAGTTACGTTCGACCGTCGATGTCTTACCAGTTTAGCTCATGTCTCGTGGGAACACCACTTTAGCAATAAACGTGTTCGACACCTTGTTTATGGCACAGGAAGAGAAGGCAAACTGCTTGACACCGTTATATCACACCAAGCTCTGATGACTGCGCAACGTGTTGCATCATTAACAGCAGCACATCAGTCATTTACACTGATGCTTCGCTGCAGTGCGACCACCTGCGGACCAAAGGAGAACAAGAGGGAAAGAAGGAAGCTCATCGGAAAACCTTTACCCCCCAAACAGACATTCAATGTCAATGGGCCTACACCTTGTCAACAACATACTGTCATGAACAGCTGCTTATCATCCTAAGGCGGCCTCAGCGAGACGGCTTCCGTGCAACTTTCACTGCCTCGCGTCATTATCACACAGTACCCCGCGAATAACTGGACACTAAACGCACTTTGAACAAGCAGTCCGACTAGGAGACTGCAGCAGACGCGCCACTGGTGTCGGTTGCGAGCTATGTCCTGTAAAGTCTCAAGCCAAACACAAGATGAGTCACGTGGACCCCAGTCTCGAACTCGAGGCGGGCCGACGGCACCCAGTTTGGTCGTTAATGACTTCATTGTACGCTACCAAATCAACTTTTGTCAACTTTGAGCCTTGCGCCACCCTACGTCTGGCACACAAAACAAGGCTCTCCTCCGCAAGCCGTGACCGAGCATATGTAGTACATGCTCAAGCCAACGCAACTTATTCAGAGCTATCTGTTGTTCTAAGCAAGTATCTTGGTTATCACTGCCTAGTACTCATCTGCTCACTTGACGCCAAAGATGTCGCAGATTCATGAGGGCAGTTCTGGCCTTTACAATACAGGAACTGACTTCAATGATTACGCCTCTGTCGTTGCCGATGTAGCTGCCAAAGTAAGTGAATCGATCAACTACCTCGAGTTTCTCACTATCAGGGGTCAAGGGTTCATCAAGTGGCTGGTGCTCCTGCTAGAACACCTTGCACTTTGAAGAGGCAAAGCATATGCCAAATAATGGGTCCACTCTAGAGATGTTATCCAGGGTTTATAGGCCCGCCTCAATATCGTTAAACAGTAAGACGATATCGTCCACATATCCGAGATCAACTAGCCTTTCACCAGGTAAAACCTCTTCACCTGCATCCTGAGCTTCTGCAAGGGAACACTCCATGATAGAGTCCACGACGAAGTTAAACAAAAATGGGGAAATTGGACAACTCTGATGATCGCTGCTTGTTGTAGGAAAGATATCCCTGTGAATCCTGACCCGACCTGTGGTGTTCGAGTATAGGACACATGAAGTGTCTTCATGTTTCTTGGGAACACCTTTCTGTGCAATTATTTCAAACAAAGTGGTTCGATTGACTGAGTCGAATGCGCCCTTAAAGTCGAGGAACACAGCTATTGCTGCGCTGCGGTACGCCTGGCGCTTCTCTAGCACCTGCCGCAAAGTAAATATATGGTCTATACTTCCCCGTCCTGGACGGAAACTGGCGTGCTCTTTTTTAATCCGGGATTCCCATTCTTCAGTGAGGCGACGGACGAAAATCGAAGCCAGTAATTTTGTCAAAACTGCTGTTAGACTGATACCCCTATGGTCCGTCTGGTCACATTCTCCTCAGATCCAGTGGGGAGATTCATTCTGGATTTCATCAGGTTCACTGACTGCTCGGAAATCCGGTGACTGGTGCGGTGACGACTGATAGTATCACGAGCACATACCCACGTCGTGCATGGCGGCCGAGATCCTATTCCATTGAACTTCAATGTCATTAGGACAAGATAGCGGAAGTTCGGTACGTAAGATATGCTGGTAGGCTTGCTTTGCCGAGGGCTGAGACAGTTTCTCAGTTGCCAATCAAGGGAGACGCTTTGTACGGCTCCCGATAAAGTTCATGGACAAACGACAGCGTACCTAGGCCGGATCAGGGTTGGCGTAGTTATTCCAGAATGAGCAACAATCCACGCCACCTGTAACTAATGGCATTGTGATCTATTTGGGTCCATCGCTCGTCATCTACAAGCGGATGCCAAGTGGCACTTCGGCGTCAACTGTGTCTAAAATCAGTGCTGCTAAGAAACACCTAGGGCTCCGCGCATACTTACAACAGACGCTCGCCGTTGTTCGTCCGTTCGGAGTTAAGCCCAGTCACCACCTAGCTGAGCTACTGAAGAGCCCAGACGACATACGTGGACATTCATATCCCATGCAACAACGACCTCTAAACTGGCAACACTGCGAGACAACGCGTTCAGTTGGTTGTGGAGCGTGTCCTTAGCAGCATCTGAACTGCAGTTGGCAGAGGCGTAAGCGGAGACCGCAAACAAATAGTGTCTTGCGCTACTTCGTGAATCGATTTCATTTGATATCATAAATGAACTGCACACAGATGGCTGCTCACGGGAATGCAATTAACCAGCGATGACTCCGCCTTGAAGTTTGACCAATGATTGCCGCATCAGCATCTCCGGTTGCGTGCACCGATAGTGAGAGGACAAGCCCGTCGAAACGAGACTGGACTTTAACATGGTGCGATGGTTTGATTACCTCCTTGACCCATTGAGCTATACTGGGTGATGCCTCCGGGCACCTTGAGAGCTACTCCTACCAGGTTGGTCAATGGTGAGAGGTCAGCCAAACTCAGTCTCCTGGTCCTCTAGGCTGGGAGGTTGAAATGGGATGGTCTCCATTTCTCTAAAACTAACTCATTGCCACCTCCCCGCTGCCTTGCGGACAGGCTTTTGAACCAAAGGCTGGATGAGGACCCTAATCGTCCTCCGGTCTAGGTCCGGGCGCCCTGGCAGTATCTCAGCTTACATACAACCATGACATTTTCTTCAAACAAACTTCATCCTACATAGCTCGTCGCGCAGATTATCAATGGTTGCCTTATCTGCTGCATACAGCAGGGCGGATAAGTGAAACCATGCTACTGCTGACGCCTCTCTTCTTTCTTTTCCACCTTTTTCTCTTACTCCCATCTCGGCACCTATCACTAACCTTCCTTCAATAATTCCCAGGTTAATTGACAGCAACCGAAGTGCTACTGGAGTAGTACCATCTGCAGCCACCATCCTACAGCATCTATCAGACGCCTATCGGCAAAAGTCCCTTATAAGGCCACGCTGTCCCGTTTCCATGGCGACATTCAACGTCCGCACTCTAAGACAAACAGGTCAGCAGGCTGCACTCGCACGCACCTTGGACACACTGGGTGTTGATGTGTGTTGTGTGTCCGAAACTAGGATTAATGACCCTAACGGGGTTGTTGAATTAACTGCACCCGGCTTATCCTCTCGCTATTGGTTGCACGCATCCGGAGACGCCGATGCAGCACTCACAGGTCAAGCTGGTGTAGGTATTATTCTAAGCTGAGCCATCGTAAACCGATTGGATTCCGGTAAACAGCCGTTTATGTGCAGCCCGTTTGACGACATCAGCTAAGGTTGATTCACGAAGTAGTGTAAAACGCTGTTTGTTTGTGATTTCCGTTTATGCTCCCACCGACTGCAGTTCTAATGCTGTCAAGGACACATTCTGTCACGAACTGAACGCGCTACTACGCAGTGCTACTAGTTCAGATATTATGGTACTCGCAGGGAATATAAACGCACAAGTAGGGCGTCTGAGCTCTTCAGAAGCTCATCTGGGTGGTAATTATGGGCTTAACTCCGAAGGCGAGCGTCTGCTGCAACTGTGTGCGGAGCATCAGTTGTTTCTTAGTAGCACTGCTTACAGACACAGTGGGCGCCGAAGTGCTACTTGGCGTCCTGTAGCTGGCCAGCGATGGACCCAAATTGACCGCATCCATACGTTATAGATGGCGTGGTTCCATCCTGGATTGCCGCTCATACCGGAGTACCTGCATCGACTCTGTTCATGCCTTAGTACGCTGTCATTTCTCCATGAACTTTACCGGCAGGCGCACCAAGCGTCTCCTACGATTGGCAACTGAGAAATTGTCTCAGCCCTCGGGCAGACAAGCCTATCAAGACGCACTGCGGACCGAACTTTTGCTGTCTTGTCCTATTGACACTGAGCTTCAGTGGAATAGGATCTCGGCCGCCATGCACGACACAGGAGCATCTGCTTGTGACACTATCAATCGTCACCGCACCAGTCACTGGATATTCGGGAGGTCGGTGAACCTGTTGGAATCTAAGAGAAACCTCCCTGCTGGCTCTGAGCACAATGTGACCAGGCGGGCTATTAGGCGTGAACTAACAAAGAAGCCTGGTGGACCCGTCGGGTTCAAGAAATAGAGGAGGCAGGAGCAGTAGGCAATTACCGGAAGCTCTTCCAGCTGATCCGCGCCACTTGTCCGAGAAAACCAAGCGTCAGTGAGACAATCATAGACAGCGCGGGTGCACTGATACACAATAAGGAGCGCCGTATGGCTCGTTGGGCGGAACACTTCCTACTCAGGTGATGCGGGACGAGTCATGGACGGTTAGTTTAGAGCCTCCGTCGGAGGCCAAGGTCCGAAACGCGGTTACAGCCCTCAATCGTTTTCGTGCCGCTGGCCCGGATTCCCTCGGAACTACACTATTTAAGAATGGCGGTGAGGTCCTCTGCAGAGCACTGACCTCCCTTTTCGAACTTATCTGGAAGGAAGTGTCCCGGCTAATTGGAGCGAATCAATGATAGTGGCAATATACAAGAAGGGCAGTACCACAGGGGTATTAGCCTAACGCCAGTTGTGACAAAATTACTGGCTTCGATTCTCGTTCGACGCCTCACTGCGGAACCGGAATCTCGGATTAGGGGAAAGCAGGCCGGTTCCCGCCCAGGACGTGGCTGTATAGGCCATATATTTACTTTGCGATAGGTGCTAGAGCAGCGCCACGGATACCGCAGACCGACAATAGCTGTGTTCCTCGATTTCAAGAGTGCGTTCGATTCAGTCGATCGATCGATTCTGTTCGGAATACTTGCGCGGAATGGTGTTCCCACGAAATATGTGAACATCTTTCGTGCTCTATACTCGAACACTACAGGCCGCGTCAGGGTCTACGGTGGCCTATCGGGTAGCTTTCCGACTACAAGTGGCGTTCGTCAGGGTTGTCCGATTTCCCCGTTTTTGTTCAATTTCGTCGTGGATTCTATCATGAAGTGTTCCTTTGCGGAATCTCACGATGTAGGCGTTGAAGTGGTGCCTGGTGAAAGATTAGTTGATCTTGACTATGCGGACGATATCATCTTGCTTTTCGACCATGTTGCGACGGCGCACTCAACTCTGAATAGCCTGTCGAGAGTGGTCCCATTATTTGGTGTGCACTTCGCACCTTCAAAGTACAGTGTTGCTGCAGGACCACCAGCCACTTTATAACCCCTTGACGCTTGCTAACGAGGAACTCGAGGTGGTTGATCAATTCACTTATCTTGAAAGGTGCATCAGCAACGATAGGCGCATAGAAACTGACTTCAGCTCACTCATTGCGCAAGCTAGAACTGCCTTCTTTAACCTGCGGCATTTTTGGCGACCGAAAGGTGTTTCACTCCGTTTGAAAGGCCGTGTGTGCAAGACCACAGTGAGGGCCGTTGTGCTGTATGGTAGTGAGACTTGGCCCCTTCGGTTTGAACATCTAAAGCGCCTTTAAGTCTTTGAACATTGTTGTCTGCGAAGCATTGCTGGTGTCGAATGTCACCAATTTGTTCGCAACAATGATGTGCGTAGACGAGTACTAGATAGTGATAATCATGCTAGCTCCCTAGAACAGCAACACTGAATAAGTTGCGTTGACTCGGGCACGTGCTACGTATACCTAAGAGGGCCTTGTTCAGTCTACCAGGTGTAGGGTGGCGCAAGGCTCGTGGTCGACAGAAGTTGACTTGGAAACGGGTAATGAACTCGCTGACGACCAAATTGGGTGCCATTGGTCCGTCTCACCTTCCGGACTGGAGTCCACGTGACTCGCCTTGTGCTTGGCTCGAGACTTTACAGGACATGGCTCGTAGTAGACACCAGTGGCGCGTCTGTTGCCGTCTCCTAATCGGATTGTCTGTTTAAAGTGTGTTTGGTGCTGAGTTATCTGCGGGGTAATGGCTGATTATGACGCGTGGCAGTGAAAGTCTCAAGGAAGCTGTATCGCCGATGCCGCCTTATCTTTGCACGATAGCCAGCTGTTTGTGACAGTATGTTGTCTACACAAGGTGTAGGCGCCTTGACCCTGAATGTTTGCTTAGGGCATCAAGGTTTTCAGTTAAGTCCCTCTTCTCTCCCTCCTATTATTTTTTTCTTTCATAGGTTCTCATGGTTGTATGGCAGCGAAGCATCAGTTCAAATGGCTGATGTACTGCTGTTGATGTTGACGATGAGAGGACAAGCCGGGCGCAGTTAGTTCAACCTACTCGTGAGCGTCATTGATCCTAGTTTCGGATACGCAACACACGTCATTACCCAGTATATCCAACGTGAGTGCGAGCGCAGCCTGTGAACCTACTTGTCTCAGGGCGCGAACCTTGAATTCCACCATGCCAACGGAACCGCGTGGTCTTTTAAAGGAATGTTTCCATTGGACGTCTACTTTCATCGCAAGGAGACTGGACCTGAACGTAGTTCGATGGTTTGCATATATCCGTTCTCCATTGATCTTTGCTGGGTGGCATTTTCCAAGTGCCCTCAGAACCACTCATATTAAGCAGGCCATTGGTTAGGGGTCAGACTCAGTTTCACAATTCAATTCTATTCGGAGGTTAGCGGGCCATCGATGGTCCTATTCCTTTACAGCCTAACCATGTGAGACAACAGGTCTACGGCTTTAAGCTCTTAGCTCGATTAACTTAAAGCAAGAGCGCCACGCATCGTCTCTGAGAGTGCAAAGTCACCTTCCCTTGCTCTATGGGTTGTGACCAACCGCCAGACAGCCGCTGGTCAAACTGGTTCATACTTGCCAACTCCCACCTGCCGCGTGCCGTGTTTGTAGGTGCTTAACATAATCGTCGTAAAGCAACTGAATTGTTCTAAATCTTCCAAGGCCGTGTGTGACAGGCATCGAGCAGATCCCAATGGGTCTCTGCAATCACACACCCGAGCTGGACTTGCTCCCCACTACCTTATGAGTCACGCTGTTGAGCCAAATGCTCCGAGTGGAGTTCCTCAAGCGAACCTCCTAATTCCCCACTGGCTTGTGGGTCAGACTTTGGAGTCAAAGGTTAGAAGTAAAGCACCTCGAACAAAACCCTTCTCTCGAAATGCGCACCCGGAGAGTACCATCTGCTTTCTCGACATTGTTGACCATACCTCCTCTTCTTATTTTTTTATCCCCTCTCAACTCTATTTTCCGTCTATTGACGAAGAAACTACCGCTGACTTCGCTGCTGCTGCCATTAATACTTGCAACTCGGCTATAAAACCACGTGTCTCATTTCACGCTGTTTCTTCCAACTTCCGCACTTTGGTCAGATAATTAAGCAGTCAGCATTGACTTTCACGCTTCACTCTCTTGGTATTGATGTGTGCTGTCTCCGAAATACGCATACAAGATAACAGCCTCGTGACGTAGCTTCGTCTCTGGTTCTGAATCTGACGACAGTGACTACACTCTTCGTGTCTCTGGCGATTCTGAATCAATGGCTCAAAGTATTTGTGTTGATATTACCCTCAGTATATGTGCGGTTTTACTTCGAACCTCTGTTGGGGTTTATATGCGCCGTATGAAGACAAGGTGCCTTTTCATTGCCTCCGTTTATGCTTCTACAAACTGCAATTCGTAGGGTACCAAATACGATTTCTATCGCCTTCATCTCTTCGCACAGCGAGTAATACTGTAAATATTGCTCTTCGCCTTTCAGAATCTGAACAACATGAGGGAGGGCGCTTCGAGGTTGATGTACGCCGAACAGACAACGGTGATAGATTCCTGCAACCGGGCGCCGACCACAATTCTTATATTAGCAGCACTGTTTTTCAGCACAAATGCTCACACCGCTTCATCTGGCGCCCACCGAGTTCCTCATTGACCTGGACCCAAATTGGCCACATTGCCATCAGCCATAGGCGGTGTCCATCAGTTGGTCAATTTAAGCACATGCCTAGATTCCGACAATGATCTAGTGCGCATACGCCTGGTACTTACTCTTCTCGCATCAAAAAAGCTCCTCTCTGCTAACCTTACCTGTAACTTGAACTGGCAGCCTGCGGTCCAACAATACCATGACGAACTGGTCCACCGGATGTTAGTGATGCATGAGATTGGTGAGCCCAATGCTGGCTTGGATCGTACTAAGTGTGCCATGAAGAATGCCTTTGGCGCATGCTCTGCACCTGTGGCGGACTAATGGCAGACACTAGTGCGCCGGTTATCAGTAGTACATAAGTATCTGGATGCGAAACGGCAACCGGCCATCAGCAGGTCGTAATGACTCCCTAAAGGAAAGGAATACTTTGGAACCGCAGTTGTATGCGCACGGGGAATGGACACTTAAACTGTGCACACCACACAACCACTAGACACAGAAAGAAACCCGCGCCATGCAACCGCTAACAATGAGTGCGCAGCTGAGTGGGTGTTTTGTTGGTCTGAACCGCTGCACCTAGTATAAACTGTTTTAAACAGTAAAGATTCCTGCTTGCACCTTGTTTTTACATTGGTTCCGTCCTCAACCAAGGTGCATCTTGAAGATCCCCTGACCGGAGCCGTTTAAAGAAGGGGATGTGAGGACCTTCCTGGAGGACTTCGAGGATGTATTGGAGGCGGTTGGAGTCACGACCGACCTTGCAGATTTACTAACCTGCAGAGTCTCCTCAAGGGCAGAGTGAAGGCAGCCCTGGAAGCAGTTTGAAGAGACCCTGTCGACTTGGGGTGGGCCTCTGCGAAGGATGCTTTGGTGCCCGGAATGGACAGTCCGGTCGACCGACAGGAGGCGATGCGGCGGTTCAAGGCGGTACGGCTGGGTGTAGGAGCAGGTCCCCTCGTGTTTACAGTTCAGATCAGGTGCTTGTTGGACCGGGGCTTGCCGGGAATGGATGAACCGTCACAACAACAATTACTGGTGGATCAGTACATGGACGATTTCCCACAGCCAATCGCGGAACGCGTCTGTTTGCGAACGCTACTCGGAGAATGCGGCTGGAGAAGTTAGCGGAGGTTACTCGAGAGTAGGGCGATATATCACTCACTGCGCTTAAGGAGGAACACCATGGTGGAGTGGAGCGATTGGATAAATTGGAACGGATAATGGAACAACTGCAAGATGCCAATGAGCTTCGCACTCAGCGCTCGGATGCGCGAATGATAGGATGTTGCTTCCTTTGCGGGAAACCTGGACAGTGTCCGGTGAGGCGCGCTGCTGCACGTGTATTAAATACACGCATTCAACCTTGTTTTTGTTCTCGGTTCGAGGGATGTATACTGGGGATGCTGAGTAGTGGGGCAATCGAAGCGATGGCGGAAGTAAACAACGATGAAGCGGGGTCTACTCGATGCGGGTGCCGCGATGTCGCTGCTCAACTATCGGCGGGGCGATGAGCTTCAACCGGGCTCCATGTTCGTGAGAGTTGTTTGCGGTTACTCAGTGGGCATTGATGGTATGGCCGAACACATCGTAGGAATCGGATGACGAAAACTAACGCACATCTGCATTGTGTGCGCCTGTGCGAAATAATCCATATTGGGAGCAGATTTCCTAGAGTTCAACAAGCTGTCGTCGGTTAAAAACGAGGGGTTATTGACTGAATATGGGTTGTTGCCACTCCTTGGCTGGGGAGAAACGGTACATTAGCAGTCGGTTATTGCTGCGTTATATTTGAACCCGAGCTTGCAGTCACTGATCACAAACTATCACCTCTTGTTTACGGATGACGGCAGCCCGTGTAGATTTTGCGACTGGATCGAGCACACCATTATGCTAACCCCTAGGCATATCCGCCCCAGTGACCTCGAACGATACCAATCCATCTGGAGGCTAAAGTGACGAGGCACGTACAGGAGATACTGAACGCGGATGTGATTGAAGAGGCGCACAGCCCATACAGTTCTCCAGTTGTCTTGGTACGGAAGTCTAATTGGTAGCACCGTTTCTGTGTGTACTTCCGAATACTGAATACTGTATTTTGGAGCAAGTAGAAAATAATTATGTACAACTCCATCGGGTGATAATCAAAAACATTTAAAAAATAAACACGTCCGGTGGTTATCCTGAGATGGTTCAGCAACTCCTTCTGTAGCACACAAAATGCTTGTTCACACAGTGAGTCACAAGTGGGTGATATCATTGTCAAGTGGCAACCGTTCTCTGAAACGTATGTTAGCAAAGTGTAAATCCAACAAAGATTTGAATTTCTGCACAGATTCGGCCTCGACGACGTGTTCTGGCAGACTGTTCCAGGCGTGCACAACCCTCCGCTCGAAACACAGGGGGTGTGGGATTTTCTTCAGATCAGGTACCACGAGTTTGTACCTGTGCCCACGTGTGGTGCATGGTACTCGCAAGTGGAGTAACGACCTCAGCATGGGGAAATGACCGATGTAAAATACGGTAGGTCATGATAAGATCCACTCCAACACGGCGATACGACAAGGTGTAGAGCCCAAGTTTCATGCACCGGTTTTCATACGATAAGCCTCTCAAGCTGGGGATCAACTTGGTGGCGACGTGTTGTACTCGTTCGATCTTTTGCGCTTCGTCGCGAGTGATCGGACAGTATGCAGGCGAGCCGTACTCTAGCATTGGTCTGACGATGGAAGAGAAGAGGCGAGTGGCGACGTCCTCAGACCAATGCTAAATGAATTATTCTTGAGCCGTTTCGTCCCAGTACCATCCGTTGCTGACATTTTTGATAGATTGCAACACTCGAGGATTTTCACGCTTCTGGATCTGAGATCTGGCAACTGGCGATCAAAACAGAAGACCAGTAAGCAACGGCATTTGCTGCTAGTGGAAATCGATACCAGTTTAACAGTATGCCTTTTGGATTATCGGGAGCGCCGTTTATCTTCCGACGTTTAATGCTTCGGTTACTGAGTAGCTTGAAGAACGTGGCGGTGTACGGAGATGATATCGCGGTGTATAGCCAATCAGAGGCGGGGCACAGCGGTCATCTCGAAGTAGTAGGGACTCCGTATAAAAAGACTTAAACCCTAGGCTGGAAAAAACTTGTCATCTTATTGCGTTATAAAGTGGGACAAGGTGAGCTGAAGCCACTGTCTGGGAAAATCTTTAAAATACAAGGCACCCCAGCTTCTACCTCAAAGCGCACTCTTAATGCGTTCCTGAGCCGTGCTGGGTGCTACAGCAAATTCGTCAAGAAATTCAAAAATTTGTCCTCGCCCTTGTACTAGCTAGTGAAACAGGATAGGAAATTACCTTGGACTGCAGAAGTCCAATAAGTATTTGGTTACATTCTACAGTGAATGGGAAGGCGGTGGCTGTTCCTGAAACTGCCTATTGCTGGAGAGATGTTCACGGTGGCCACTGATGCCGGCGACGTTGGAGTCGACGCAGTTCTAAAACAAATCCATATGATGATTGAATACGCTAACAAAATTTTGACACCGGCAGAACGCAAATACACAACCAAAAAGTGGGAATATCTCACAATCCTCTGGGCATTAGACACATGGCGGCCATATTTGCTAGGTTAGCGATTTAAGGGCGAAACGGACCACAAGCCCGTGGAATGAATTACGCGATGGCTGCTGCGGCTAAAGGAGTACGCTAAACCATAAGCGACATGCCGGGGAAAGAGAACCAAACTACTGATTTTTGTTGCGCATTATGGACGAAGATGACCTGCCGAGTGTGGCTTTCGGTATTACTGGTATACTTGGAGAAGGCTTCGGGACAGTTGGCGGCCGAACAACGTTGTGGCAAACCCTTGCGCAAAGTTATCACCGCACGAATAACCGGCCAAACAATTCTACACAGGACCGATAAACACGTCTCGTCGGCTACACTAGTTGACAAGGCGAAGAGTCTACCTCAGTTGCGTTCATCTTGTGTGTTCTTTTATTCCTCCTCTTCCTGCTTATCTTCCCCCTCCAACAACGATCTCATACAGCATGTATAATATGACACAACGTTATATTACTTACTTTTTCGTTTTTGTATTTTGTAGTGTTTAGTATCGCGCTCCTCAACTGTTTTCTGTATTGCGACATAGCTGAAGGGTGTTTTTACCTTCAGCTAATGTGTACTGATAACGATGATGCTTCCTAAACCAACATTTGTAATTTGACTTTCCATCTCATTTATAGTTTGCTTACCCAGCGCAGTATTGCCAATAACAACGCAACCATGCCGCGTCGGAGGTTAGTTTATTTTCAGCATTTAACGACTACTTTAGATATAGCGGATCTCCGTCCTCTCGCACGACTCTTCCCGCACGTCCCACACCTTCATTGCCAGCCCACCCGCCGCAGGCGCAACCAAAACAGCCGGGTTTGATGGGACAAATGGCTGCTACCGCTGGTGGAGTTGCTGCTGGGCACGTGATGGGATCGGCAATAATGGGTGCACTGTCTGGTGGTAACAACGAAAGTGCTGCAGCTCGTCAAGGCGTTGACACATCGAACGTGCAACAAGGAAACCCGTGTCAATTTCAAATCGATGAGTTGATCCGGTGCACCCAATTGCAACATGATATAACATTTTGCACGGGGTTTTCTGAAGCGCTCAAGGAATGCTCTAAGGCTTATGGTCTCTATCCCGGACAACACTGACTTTGAATCGTTTACTCATTAGTTACGCTGACATTTATGTTTCTGTAGTTAAAAAACTCTGCTTGACTTGCTTTTTCTGATTATCGCCAAGTTGTTGGTTTATCGCTGGGTCGCTGGACGCTTCCCTGTTCATAGAATGCATTTGTGTCACATGAAGCATGTGTAGTGCACCGAACGATGTCTCGTTCATGTAAACGAATGTGCGACACTCGCTCTTCGTCACTACTATCCACCTTCTGCATACTTGTCTTGCTGTTCATTTAGGAGCAACTGGCCTCAAAACTGTTTCGACTTTTCCGTACAGATGCAAATTCAAATTTTGTCCTTTCAGAACACATCCGCTATTCACGGTATTTGTACTCTAAACGAGCTCCATTCATTAAATCTCCATTGAGTGTTCGCTCAATGCTAGACGTTCTGTCAGCATGAAGACAGTCGGTAACCAGCTATCCTCAAATTAACCACTATGTTTTTAATGCATGATGTATCATTCTTTCTAGTTATGACTATTGAGAGGATCTCGCTGTTAAACTGTCCTATTCTTGGGCTTCCATTCAGCCCCTTTGAACGGTATGCGCTAACACCTGGGTGTTGAGTTTTAGACTCAGCTCTAGGTTATTTTATCCGATATTTCCTTTTGAGGAACCAAGTCAATGAAAGCGCTGCCTTCCGCCTGTGTAACGTTAGACTATTGGTTCAACAAGCGTTGTTCTGTGTCTCGAGTATCGGGTTGCCAAGATATGTGAACTCTTGTGGTTAAACACTCTCCGACATGCTGTAGGCGTGCTATCAGAGCGCTCTTAAATTCGTACTGAAGTATCTTGCTGCCAACCTCTCACATAACCAAATTTAGCTCTTGCTTTTTGGATTCCTATGAGCTTACTTTTTGCACCTCAGATTCGGTGACTGAATTCGTTGCTCATCGTTAGCCACGTCACAGTTAAACTGTACGGACTGATGCAGCAAGTTCGCTGTCCAAGTCACTAGTGAACCTAGTTGTGCAACAACATTGCATCCTTCGCTTGCTTTCCATTTCATAAATTATTGGAGCGTCTAACAGGCCGTGCTACCAGGCTGTTTTTAGAAGTGAGAAGGTCGGCTTGTTTTCTCCGCAGATCGTTATTTCTGTGATAGTGATCCCGGATAAGGTAAAAACATTAAGGAAAACCTTTTATTTCAGCAATGAATCGATTAACTTCGATTGTACATTGCTTTCGAAGATTCTGCAATCTTCTATTCCTTTAAGTGACCGCTAGCATCCCGAGGTTTGGCAAGAAAAATACTAAGTTTAAAACGTGGTCTTTGTTTTCTAAACGTCGAAGACCATTAAGTGACTTAAATGTTTTGCAAAGTTCTGGGAAACTTTTACAGCCTTTTGGCGGCGTTTGATCAATACGTTTTTCTCGGCCAAGGTCGTTGGACTTCTGGTTTTTTTCGGCTGGACTGGAAGTTTTGCGGAGGATTTTGGGTGTTTAAGTCGGAGTGGGAAGAAAATCTAGGAGATCTAACAATAGTGGGCAGTCCTGTCATTACTAACAGGCGTTGTTGATCATTTATGTGCCCTGGATTGTCTGCTTATCGTTTTGGCAGCCAGAACACGAACAGAGTTGATCTCTGCCTATCCCTTTTAAGGTTGTACAGTTCATCTAGTTTGCTGCTAATACCTAGAATTTTCGAATTGACACTAAAAAATAACCGGCAGTGAAACTACCTAATAAATCGTAAACAAACGGAACTATCGAGAGGGTTACATGACGGTTGCGCAGAGAATATTGCGCCACATATACGTTTGGCAATGGCTTCTAAATGAGTCTCGAGTATAGTTCGGTGAACACACGCTTGACGCGCGTGCTCCAGGATCATTTGGAATAATCTGTCTCTTTACTTCATCTCGCAGCTTAGTCACGGTACGCTCATTCGAACCGGATTTACCAGCTCTACACTGTGATCCATCATACGTGAAATTATCTTTTACCACTAAAGTCCCAACCATCGCTAACGGATTTGACTGTCATCCGTAATTGAACATTAGCGGACAATTCACACACCTTGTGCCCATTGTCCTTGTGTAACAACATTTCGGTGCAGAATTCTCCAGGCAGTCCGAAAAGCCTAAGCTCATTCCAGTCGGGTGTTTTTCAACGCATCTGAAGGAATTTGTAATCTCCTAATCTGGGTTCAGCATTGTTTAGATTCATTTACTACGTCCTAAACCAACCGGACCTAATATCGATCGATCAACCGACCAACACTGCAACGTGTGCTTACAAGGGATCACCGCTGACAACGCGCGCGCCACGCTGACTCACGCTTATTATTGACGTCGGAAGCTGCACTAACTGCTCATCCGACAAACGCGTGACCTTAAAACTTCACGCCCTCAGTGAACATGTCTAAAGATCAAGTGTGAGTTGGGATAAATTAGTGAAGAGTGGGCTAGTTTGCAACAGTTGCTTGAAAATCTATCACACAAAATGCCTTGGGACGGAGCCGATAAAAACGAGACGGTACAATAACACGGCAGGCGTTTTGATTCTGCCCAGTAAGCAGTGCTATCCCAGTTGTGAGCTGTCTAACTATGCTACTGAAAGTGTGCAAGGCTAACAGGCAGTCGGGCAACTGGTGTGCACCAGGGTTACACCTATGAGAGGAAACGGACCTGCACCTCTATGTGAACATAACACCCCGAATTACCCATTCAGGTCGAAGAAGAGTGCCAAGCCTCCTAACGACTCAGTCTCAGTCAGTACCCACCCCCTTCTCTCTGTCTACCATAAGTAAAAACATTGTTTGCAGCATGCCTGCTTCAACTTCTCTGTGGTGTGTTTCACCTAGTAGGTTATTCGCTATACAGGCGACCCTAAACTGCAGTCAACCAGCCATAGTGAGAAACCAAGTAAACTACGAATCGGTTGCCGCCAAGCAAACACCGAAAATGTCACCGGTAACCTTGGTGGCCGGATGTCGCAGCACGGATGGCCCTAATCAGTGCCGTTCACAAATTCACCATAAGCACCTGAAATTAAGGCTCAAAAAACCAGTAGCCACCAGGCGCAACCAGGGTGTCTTAAACCTTGTGTGCACTAATGTCCCCGAATCCAAATCCAATGCAATTAAAGGTGGGCTGAAAGACGATCGAAATCAGTGGAGTTCCATCTGTACGTCAATCGCTGTCCATGCTGATCCCACGACATTAAAACGCATTGCACTGTGGTGAACCCCGGTTACTTCGGGTAACACTAAACTCGCTGGATGAGACAGAGGCCTTTCGATTGTCTGCGAATCGACTCCACAACGCCTCAAATAGAGTGCGCATACTACCTAAAATCCCGTGGAAAGAACGTGCAGCGGATCCAACTAACAGAGAGAGGAAAAGTAAAGTAAAAAAAACTGTGATTACTCGCGGGGTTCCTGAACTCACTGATTCCTCTTCCGATGACGCGCAGCTACACGACCGGGAGCAATGGCACTGCATCCTTGTGGCCCTTTCTCTCGAAAATGTCGTGGCCACCTCGTTGACAAGGATCCCCGTATCATCGAACTATAAAGCGTGCAGTCCCAGGCTGGTGAAACTGTTGTTGCAACCAGAACTAACGGCAAAAACTCTTCTAGAGCATTATACTAAATTCCGTAGCAGGTCGCCAACAGAATTTCGTCTGAAGGCTGCTGGGGCATCACCATCTTCTAATGGCAACTCAGTGGAGGCGCAACTCTCAATGAAAACACCAACTGTAGGACCTGACTCGGTGACAGTAGCCATAACATCCGGAGGGACACAGCAGAGCGCGAGTGAACACCGGGATCCGGGACATCTGATACTTGCATATGTACCAAATTCGTCTCGAGTCTGCAACCCAAGCAAAAAAACGATTAGCCGCCGACCTTACATCGGTTGGCGTAAACTCAATTGTTTCTTCCCTTCCACCCAACACACTTGGTCTCCCAGAAGCTCTCGTGTATGTACACAATGTCCAAAGTCTACTCAGCAAACTAGCTGAATTAACTTCGACCCGCGTCAGTAGCTTGGGACCTCAGCGATATCACGGAAACATGAATACGCTGTGAGATAACGGATGCCGAATTCACGCTAACAGGTATGTCCGTTGTCCGGAATGATTTAGCCTGCAAAGATGGTGGGGTAGCCTTCTACTTTCATAACAACCTGCACTGCCAACCCATACACGATTCGGAAAGCGATGTACCTGACTCTATCTTGACCCAGTGGCTGTTGTTTGCCGCCCACCATCGTCAACACCTGAGATGGATTGCAACTTGGCTGCATTGAGGCAGGTGATAGACAGAAAGTATAGCCACGTTCTAGTCACTGGTGATTTCAATTTACATGCTCTAGATTCCCAGTCCACACCAGGAGAGCAATTCAAAGTAGACCTGCAGGATCTTGCCTCAGCTTTTCCGCTTTGTGGCCAAGTCACCGCCCACCAGATTCAGAGGAAATAACAGACCATCCATACTGGACCGAATATTCACAAATGAAGAACTGATGATTAAGAGAGTGAAAATCGATACTCCTCTAGGCCACAGTGATCATGCGACTTTGCATTTTATGTTCACTTGTTATGCTGAATATCCCGAGGACCGAACTCAAACAACGCGAACCGTAATCAGTTACGATACCTTAACCCGACTCGTTGGAGCGACCGACTGGAGTTTCCTAACCGAGGATGCACCCGATATTGCCTGAAAGCGTTTCGTCGGTAAGTTTAACACCCTGGTTAGTGAAGCATCGAAAACCAAGACTATCAGTTCGAGAAACATGACGTCGTTTATGCAGAGTAGGACACGCAAATGTGCAGCGCGGCGTGATATACCCACAAAACCGATCCGAGTGCGAGTGCCTGGAAGGCATATGTTGTCCACCGTAACCACTGTACACAATTAGTGCGCGGGGACAAAGCAGCTTATCAACATTCTTTAGTCGACCGATTAACATCAAATCCTAAGCTTCTGTACAAGCAGGTGAACAGCCTCCGCATGATGCAAAGTGGATTTCCCCCTCTTCAAACAGCGAACTGCTAAAGAAGTGTCGAATGTTCTGCAACAACAATATGCACCGACGTTTCATTGCACCCCGTGATCTCCTGAATCTTTGAAATCTATGGTGCCCACACCAGGACTCACTCATATAAGTTTTACGGCAGACACCCTGATGAGAAAGCTGCTATCCATGCGCCTGCACACGTGTCCAGAAACTGACGACATCCGCCCAAAGACGCTTGTTGTGATGGCTACTATTTTGGCTGAATCTGTGGCACGGCTGTTCCATCACTGCCTTGACGAGCGGCACATTCCTTCAATGTGGAAACACGGAATAATAACTCCCATTTACAAAGGGGTAGTCTTTCCGACCCAGCTACTTATCGACCAGTGACACTACTGCCAGTTCTTCTAAACTTATGGAGGCTATCATTCTTGACGCACTCTTGCCTTATCTGGACGGCTTTGGTTACATTGCTCAGCAGCAACATGGCTTCCGCCAGAATCGGTCGTGCACAACCAATCTATTGTTAGCACGAAACAACTGGACTGAAACTGTGGACGCTGGTACGAGAGCTGATGTGGCGTACCTTGATTTCTCCAAGGCATTCGACCGGTTGCACCATCGTATCCTTCTCGCCAAACTTCTAGGATGTGGCATTGGCGACCCTCTCCTGCAATTTTCTCTTGCACAGGCGTCTGGAGGTGAAAGTATATGAATCCATGTCAGACCCAATTCACTTCGAATGCGGAGTGCCGCTGGATTCGGTATTAGGGCCCCGTCTCTTCTTGGTCTTCACAAACGATCTAATGAGTCAAATTGCGTCAAACTGTTTACTCTACGCCGATGATATCAAAGTTTGGTGAGTAATCAGAGCTCCGAAGACCGTATCCAGCTTCAAAACGGCCTTGACAATATCTATAGATGGTGGGTCTAAACTCGCCTTCTATTCAATATGGCTACATGTCAAGTGCTCCATTTAAGACACCGAATGGTCCACACATATAAGCTGGGGGACCAGAATCTGCAACACTGTTCTCTCGAAAAGTATTTTGGCGTGTTGGTCCATGAAGATCTCGGCTGCTCGGAGCAGTCGAAAAGGGCATCGACGAAGGGGGTCCAAATTTTAGGGCTTTTTCGGAGCGCTTTCGGACCATTCGAACCGTCGATATTCCGCTAAATACTTCCCGCTTATATACGCCCTCAGGTTGAATATGCTGTTCAAGCATGGCACTCATGGCTAAAGCGGGATCTCACGGTCTTGGAGCTTCCACAACGTTGGGCGACCAAAAATGTCAAAGGGCTGCGCCACTTGTCATACATACGAACAGCACCTCAGAGTGCTTGGCACTTTCAGTGGACCTTATCGCCGTTTGCGTGGTGACCTAATCATGGTTTACCTATTGAAGCTGAGTCACAACAGCCAACTGAGAGGTCATCATCTCAAATTGGCAGGACAATACTGTCGGTTGGAGTGTCACAGAAACTTTTCGTTGCGTGTTTACCACACGTGGAATGCCCTTTCAGAATCTGTTATTTCGGCCCCCACAGTAGCCGTGTTCAAAGCACGTGTCCACAGTGCACTAGCCATACTACGCCATATCACGTAATCCAAACTACCCATACAAACAGCAGAAAAACTAACCAACCCACCTCCATTTTTGCCTGGAAACCACAGATGATAACCTTGGATATTGGATAAAACAGGCGGGGACGCTGTAATCAGTAAGTTCGCAATTTGCAGTTGTTTAATATTTTCTGTTGCCATTTTTACCTCTATTTTCCTCACACCTAACCGGTCATCCGGCAGAACGTATTAAGCTTGAGCTGTTTTTATCCGCAATATTGACCATTGACCAAACATGTGGCGTATCCAGATACGCCGCCCAAGAGGTTGCACCTACTATTAGACGACTACAGGGAACAAAACCTACGCGTATTACAACACTAGGCGGTTTGAACAGTCTGAAGGAGCTTTACGCTGGACTCACGAACGGCCGATCAAATATGGAACACTGGTGCGTTGTGTGGCTAGTAAACTCAGCTGAAAGTCTACTGGGGGAGCCAGGGCCGTGCCTTGACGCAAACAGACGGCCAAATATGACACCTGTCAAGCAGAATGCATTCACATTGGTTGAGGCCAGGACGCCGAAGCTAGGGGTTAATATTTTCCCTAATTAGAATGTATGCTTGACCTCTAACTAGAACAGTCCCTTTTTCATTGAAAACCAACCGTCTACCTTTGGTTTCAATGTTATATCAGGCGCTACGAACAGCTGACTGTTGGTAGCAATGCCACTGTGAACACCTCCGGTTATTATCTTCAGTCGGATTGATTCTGCTTGATACTTCAGGCGTCTGTGGATAAGGCATAATCCTCTATATCTGCAGAAAAGTTTGTATGACCTCTTGAATTAGCCCGTCTCCTTCAGCTTCGTGCAGAGCTTTCTTGAAAGGTTTTTCAAATCGTTCGGCTTATTCATTTGACTGCTGATAATTAATTGGTGAGCGCACCTACTGCATGCCTTGTACCGCACAGAATTCAACAGAATGTGAAGAGGTAAACTGAGGTCCATTGTCGGATACTATTGTTCCCGGAAAACCAGACGGATTGAATGCTTCCCTGAGGATTGTAATCTTGGTCGATGTTGATGTTTTCGACATTTGGAAGATCTCGGGCCATTTGCTGTATGCATCGATGATAAGTAAGAAGTTCTGTCCTTTGATTGGCCTTGCGCAATAACGGTGAACCATTGACTATGGTTTCGTGAGCGTCGGCCAGGAGAATAGTTCGGGTTTCCGCGGTGACTTTGTTGCTAGAGCACACTTTGAACAGGAACGTGTTGACTCCTCAATTTGATAATCCATAAATATCCATTACACATAACCCCGTTAGCGCTATCATCCTGTTAGTGCCGGGATGTCCAGTATGAAATTGGTGGACTTTGGATTAGGGTTCGGCTGGGATGACGACACCTTCACCTAACAGGATACAGTCCTTGAAGACCGATAGTGCATTTATTCTCTGGAATGATTGTTGTAGCCTTGCGTCCGAAATTTTCTGTGGCCACTGTGAACGGTGGAGCTTGTTCACCTGTGACAGCAACGGGTCCCACAAAGTGGCGTCACAATTCTGACTGAAAGATATTGGGAGCTGGCTTACAGTATCCGAGAGCACACGGTTAACTTCCGTTTCAATTGAGACATTTGCAACGACAGTGTCTGTGACTTGGTGCTGTTCGTTCAACAATCGGGACGACCCATCGGCCTAACTAATGTCGCTCGTCGTTCAGTACTTGATGTTGTCGCCCATCACTGCAGACGATTGGCCGTATATACCGGAATTCCTTTCTTCCAATGGAATATAGCAAGAAGCGGTTTGTGAGCCCTTAGTGAGGTAAACTGATGATCATATAACATTTTGTGGAAATGCTTCACTGCAAACACAATTGCACGAGCCTCTTTTTTAATTTGTCTACAATTTCTTTTTGCTGCTGTCATTGAACGAACGGCATGGACGATTGGCTTCTCAGACCAGTCTGGGAAAATGTGGGGGATAACCGCTCTAACTCCGTAGCTGGATGCAGCCGATGCCACAGTTGACAGCTTTGGATCATAGTACCTTAGTATCAGTTCTGAGTTTAATGACTACTTGATTCTGTCGAAAGCTTCCTGACATTCGGTGGTCCATACTCACGGAATGTCCTACATCAGCAACCGGTTTAATGGTCCGCGTACGTCGTGCATGTACGGCAGGTAGGTACTGTAGTAACTCACCATACCCAGGAATGATCTCAACGTCGTTCCATCCTTGGGCGGGGGCATTTTCTTGATCGACTTGATGTTTGATCGATCAGGTATTTGTCCACTTTGGTCAATTATAAATCCCATGTATTTAATGGAGGTCATAAAAATCACACTTGTCCATTCTTAGGCGAATACCACATTTCTTTATTCTGTCAAGCGCGTGTTCTGTTCGTTGTTGTAATTCTTCCTGGTTAGATTCCATGATAACGACAGCGTCCAGGTATACACGGTTCCATGCTCACCGTTTATGCAGTACCAATCTGCTAATGACGATGCAGGAATGGTTGCGTGCAGTGAACCAGAACAAGTATGTCGACGTAAGCTACATTTCAGCGAAGCCTTCTGCAATATAAACCATTAGGTCCCATTACACTTTCTGAGGTGTAGTGCTTGTGACTCACTACCGGCGCAACCGTCTTTCTCGCTGAACGAAAGTGAAGCGTCCAGGTCGACGGTCATCTGACCAACTGATATCGCTCAACCATTGCTGCACGGTACTGGAATCTACTTTGCTCCCGATCTATACGAACGATCTACCTGAGATTCTCCGATCGCCATATGCTTTGTTTGCAGATGACCTGAAGATGTGGAATGGTTTACATCCCTGACGACTGCGGCATGACCTCGATCGCCTTTCTGTGTGGTCTGCAGAGTTCCCCTTCAGATCAACTCAGACATGCCGGCACTCATGTGCCTGAAGAAGGGTGGTGCCGACTAAACCTATACCCTAACGGCCAACCGCTACATCTCGCAGCTTCCATGAAGGACATAGGCTTACTTGTATACTGCGATTTGAAATCTGTGGACAAAACGAACAGGCTACACTGATGCAGACTGCGTATGCTTTGGGCGCTCAGATGCAGCTTTTGCATCTTATTTGAGGTGGTTGCACTCCATCTTCTGTCCTGCTGCTCGAGGCGATGCGCAGAAGATCGTATGAGTCCAACACGTAGTTACCGAGCTTATCTCTAGTTAGAGGGTATACCGTCGAGTGTGGGTCCACCTTATCCCAACCTGTTGTACTCCACATCTTCTGACTCCCCCATGGCGAGGTCGCTGCTCCACTTGCGAACACCTTGCAGCACATGCGGGCATCAGTATACGCTCACAGTGTTGGATCTGAAACCTTTCCCACTTCTTGTGATTCGATCAATGCTTTATGTTTGGAACGGTTTGTCTGAGAACCAAGTGAAAGTAAACTTGATGCAGCGGTTCAAAACGGTTGTGGATTTGCATTTCTCCACGGCTAGATTCGGAGAGCGGTTATCTACTGACAATGACACTTCACTATGAGTGGTTTATTTTTACGATTGCACACGGGAACTTAAAAATAGATTAGAGTTATGACAGATCACGGGTTTTTGCAACGTTTTAGATCATATTTCTACATTCTTGTACAGATTTAAATCTCTGCTTGTTATCATAGTCAATATTCAGTATTCTTATTTTTTCCAGGCACCCATGCTTACTATCAGTATGGCGCTACCGAGCGCATTTTGACTGATGAGCTAATGTCCCGCCATCTTCGCTGGCGGTTACTATTTTAAGGAGGTATAAGACTCTTACAGATCCCCGCTGTGACCACTTGGGATCTGAGTGCTAGTGGCGATTTACCTCTCTTATTTAGTGAGCCGATTGGCAACTGAGTGGTTGTTCGGCGATATTGTGGATCTTGGGTCTCTCCTTCCGGTCATGTAGTAGTACGTCACGCTCCAAACACAGATTTGATCAGTTGAACCCAAACTCGGCCATCTACATCTTCACACTGTTGCAGCACCTAGCAACGAGCACAGTAATGTTTGATTCCGATACTGAGAGAGCGAAAGCCAGTATGGTCTTTATTGACACATGAGTTACAGTGGACCAACTCAGCCCGTTTTCCAGTGATTGCCATGTTTTCGTTTAGCACTATGTTTGTTCGTTAGAGTACTACTATTACTATTACTGCTTCTACTACTACTACTACTACTACGACAGAGCAAGAATGTCTGAACATCGTGTGGAGTACTTTCCTCATAGCGACTGAATTCTTGTCGTTACTGACCATAAGCCGCTTTCATGGTTGATGACAGCGAAAAACCCACGGGGACGCCTTGCGCGGTGGACGTAACGACTGCGAGAATTTGATTTCACCATCGAGTACGGAACGCAGAATATATCTGGTTGTTCGGAAAGCAATTTCGTTTTTTCCCAAAATCGCACTTAAGCCACGAATTCTTTTATATATTTTGACAGCTTGTGCAAAAGTTAGCTTTATTTTATGCAATAGTTTTTGGTTGTTGCTCTTTCAAATATACGAAATAAAAAGCAGCATTTCCGGCTTACTTTACACTTTTTACTATCGAAAAGGTAAAATGCTGTTCAAAGGTGAAAAATGATATCGTATGTGTATGGAGATGTAGTGACAGAACGCCAGTGCCAAAACTGGTTTGCAAACTTTCATTCCCGCATTAAATAATTTATTAATTGCATTAATTAATTACATGATTTATGTATGCGTTGACTGATGCTAACCGGCGCACAGCAGCTCGTGAGATTACCGAGAGATTAACTTCACTTAATTCGACCGTTTATGATCATTTGGAACGCCTTGGTTTCATCTCATAGCTGGGCATATGGGTTTCTCCTGTTTTTACGAACAGAAATTATTGCCGTCACGTTGACGTCTGTGATTTACTTCCCAAACGTCAAATAATGGTCCATTTTTGAAGCGCATCATCATTGGGGACGAATAATGGGTTGTCTACAACAATGTTAACCGCAAGAGATCATGGAGTACAAAAGATGAACCGGCTCAAGCCACTTCGAAAGCCGATATTCATCAAAAAGGTGATATTATCTGTTTACTAGGATTTCAAAGGAATCGTTTTCTTTTGAGATTCTACCGGACAGCACAACGATCAATTCTGAAGTGTACTGTCATTAGCTGGACAAATTGGATGATTCACTTAAACAGAAAAGGCCAGAATTAATCAAGAGAAATGGTGTAGTGTGCCACCAAGATAATGCGAAACCGCACACAAGTTTTATCACTTACCAGTAGCTCTTACATTTTCGGGCGGGATACACTGCCACACCCACCATATTCTCCAGATCTGGCACCTGAGTATTATTTGTTGCCATCTCTAAAAACGTTTTTAGACGGTAAAACCTTTACTTCGAATGAGGGGGTCAAAAATCACCTGCGTCAGTTTTTTTGCCGACAAAGGACAAGCCTATTATGAGCGTGAACTCAAGCCGCTGCCAGAGAGGTGGCAAACGGTATTGGACCAGAATGGACAATATCTAGTTCAGTGACATCTCCGTTCACTATAAGGTAATCGTTTTTGATTTTGCTCGAAAAAAAACGAAATTACTTTCCGAACAACCAGATACTACTCGATATTTCGTCACGCCACTCGCGTTACGATCTCCTGCCGGACAACAATATACCGCTGCGTGATGTCACAGTGGAGGATAGGAACGTGCTGGGAGATCAAAGGACAGAAAATTCGTGAAAGTACTGTGATCTCACTTACAGGCTGGCACCAAGTTGGAAGCCGTATCAGAATGGGTGGAGGAACCCCTTAGGCTCTGGGACAGACTGGGGGTCGAAAACGATAATGTGATGGTTGTGACAGACGGAAGGAAAATACTCTTTGTTCTGCCGAAGCTACGAGAGCGGGTCATGCGGATAACTCATGATGACCCCATATGGGATTCGAAAGAGTGTTTGAATTGCTACGGAGGAAAGTGTTTGGCCTACCATGAGGAGGGACGCCACAGCATACATCCGGGGATGCCCAAACTGCTAAACGAGTCGCGAGATGGATGATCCGAGACCACGGATGTGGTCGATGGAATTCATTGGGCCACTTGAATGTTGGGAACTGGATGTGAATCGATCAGGAAACAGATATATTCTAGTGATGATCGACTACTTCACGCGCTGCGAGGAAGCCATATCAATCAAGGATCAGACAGGCGAGACCGTGTTGCAGGCATTCGAATTCAATGTGCCAGCAAGGTATGGGATACCACAATGTGTTATCACCGGCCAACAGCCCTGCTTCGAGTCGAGAGCGTTTAAGGCGGTTTTGAACAAGTGGGGAATCCAGAGGCGACGCACTTCACCGTACCAACCGCAGACCAACGAAATGACAGAACGGTTGAACTGGGCCATGAGGACGTGGATTAACGGCACGAAATTCGCATGGGAGGAAGCATTGCCGGAAGTTCTGCTTGCGTATCGGACCAGCATGCAGTCGATCACCAAACTTTTGCCATTCGAATTACAATTTAGCCGAGAAACACGGATTGGGCTCCATACGTGCTTAGCGAAACCGAGTGCGTCGGAACAACCGGCACTGCAATACGAACTAGTGCAAGCCACTGCTAGAAGAGGAACCAAAGCCCGACAATTACTCAATCAGAAGGAGTTGACGTCAGGCATGATGCTCACAAGTGGACGCTGTTCAGGGTAGGAGAACAGGTCAAGGTACTGAACGGCACTTAGCCAGATCATGCAGGGCCAGGTGCGAGCAAGTTCAGGGAACGCTGGAAATTCCCCTACACCATACTTGATCTGAACGGAACAAACTTACAAATCGACGATGGAAGAACGCAACACTGGGTGAGCGCTGTCCTTCTACGACATGGTACGAAATTGAAAAACAACTTCGAGAAGTGGCAGGTGTAGGGCGGCAGAAGCCAACGACTACTCGTGAACCTGGAAGACAACTAAAACGGGATAGTAGGGAAGTACCAACGGGTGCAATGGATGAGACGAGACAAGGCTCTGCGAGCTTTGTGGATCGAGCCGACAGCGGATCACGAGCGGCATCTGTTAACGATTCTGGGTCCAAAACAACGGAGGACGTATTTGTCTAGACCGCAACGAATCAGACAAATACGGCGCTAGTGAAGGCCAGGAGAGTGAACGCGAGCCGAGTGATGCAGCCACGGGAGAGCAAATCGCGAGCTTTCGACTAACTGGTTTGTCAGAATCAGATATAGCGAATCGGAGATACGGGATGGAAACATAAAGGGGTTGTTTCAAAGCTCAACCTCGGAAGCACCTGGAATGGCCCGTCACACAAATCCTCATCCGCGTTGCGTCGTCGGAAGGAAACACGGTCCATATCTGTACGGGTTTGTGAGTTATCAGTTGCACGTTGTTGTGGCAATACACGTTTTGCCCTCTTCCCGCACGCGTCGCTCCCGCTACACTGCTTCTTTAATCTGGAAGTAGTGGCGTTTAGGCTGGTACCTCCATGTCCCACTCATAATGCCCTCTATTGTACTATATAAGATCACGATTATTTCGCAACTATCAATCGTCCATCGCATTCTAATCCTGATGCTTTTAGGTCGTCAACCATCTAGGTACCATCCACGGCTCTACGAACCAGCTATCCTCGCTCCAATCAACTTGGCATAAACTTCGGAATATATCTGCTATTTAAGCGTCTATCTGAGTGCATGCGCCGGGAAAAGATTCTTTATAGTACACGGAAGTCAATCCAAATAGGCCTCCGTGTTGCTGGTTGACATTCCAGCTGGATTGGCACTACTACTTCTCGGTTCGCGAATTTAGGCGGCGTTCAAGCAGGCTCCGATTGTCCGTTGCAATTTGATTGGGAGCCCTATTCTGGCGCTCGCAAGCGAGCGACTGTTCGAAGTGGAAATTACCCCAGGTCGACAAACAATTTGTGTATTTATTCGCCTCATACGTATCTGCTAGCATTGTCATCAATTTGAGCTCACTGTTGCTCGTTGTTCTTTGGGCACGAAGTGTGCATGTTTTGCCAAAGGATCCCTTGGGAAGTGGTCGCAGCTACATCTTGGAACCTCTGGTGTGTAATCCGAGAACGGCGACAAGTAACTGAGAAACACGCGGTCAAAGCGGCTGCTTGATGCCTAATTGGATACATGTTGCGAATTTCTAGATGCTCGGTGTAGAAATGACTTACTAGGTTTAAAATTGCAGCCACTCTTCCTGTAAATTTGGCTTACGAAGCCCCAGTTTATCTGTTACAGTTCGTACATGCAGAATTGATACGTACCGTGCAGTTCAGTTGAACAAAAATAATCAAGTCACAGAAACACAGTGGATCCAGTTTTTCTGACTTCTGTCATTAGGTAAACAATGCATAGCAAGGATAAACATGGAATTGCACGCAGTAAAAAGCAAAGTAAAGTATTCGTACGATTATCCGTACGATTAATCAGTATTTTTTGAAAATTAGCAGCTAGATGTAAGAAACCGAATACAGGAGCGCCACTGGCTGCCTTTTGCCATGTCATCGAACGACCGCCGGTCTTGGAATACGATCGATGTGGGAGCTGAGACAGTCTGTACTGGAAGGAATCCTAAATTTAATAAACACGCTCCAAGCCTCTAAGTTGCTATATTAGCTTAAGCCGATCTATCAGCCATGACCGCGTGCTAACTTCGCCGCGCGGACGTAAAATCTCCGATCTCCTAATCTAATCGGAGTTACTGACACACCTCTCATCACACCCACGAGTGCCTACACTCATTGGATCCCACTTCATCAGCGTTATTCAGTGCATTCCATTTCTCGTATCTAACTTAAGTGGATCATTTGTACTTTCAACATGGCGCTTTTCGCACTGTTTCAACGGAAACGCAATCACGGCATGTTCCAGACCACACAGTAATATTTGTGGTCCTGGACGAAGGCCAGCTATATGACGAGCCTTCAACCACAGCTGTCGACCGCTAAGCGAATTAGCTATCCATTTTGTGTCCTTATCGCTTACTGGCTTTATTTAAATCTCATAGAGCTTAAGGGACAAACCATTTATCGACTTAATCCTAGACTGCCAGCCGTGGATACGCCGGATGCGTTGACCTTGAAAATACAGCGACAGTTAGGTCACCGCACCATTGACCGGAATTGCATCGATCGACGCAATGGTTTTTAACGACTGATCAACAATTGTCCCTTATGCCACAACAAGGCTGACAGTAGTATGTAGCTTCCTTCATGCCATAAAATTATACGAACCGGAATTCACTATGCAAATTTCCGCGGTAAGTTTCATTCTAAGTGTACGAAGCTCTCAGTAGGCCAGTTGAAGATACATAATAGTAAACCAGATTCTCTACGCTTCTGTGAAGCATGTATGTCCATTGCACTGGTAACAAATCTACATGAACTGGCGCAGAAACACGAAAGAATGGTGGCAAGGATTGCACAAATGAGGAACACCAACGTCGATCCATTTGAGGAAAGTTTGGCTTTACTGCAAAAGAGCGAAACAATGCTGGACAGGGCATTAAAAATACGTCCCCTATGGCTTTTATAGTCAACACCACCAACTGCCCAAATACGCTTGAAATAACCACCGCTAGTCGAGTGGAATAAGTGCGGTCGTGGCCTCATCCACCCTCCAAACTGTTCCAAAATTTCAGAAGGACGTCGACATTGTTGGTGGTTGGAACATGAGTTCTACAAAAACCAACCGGAAATTGGTGTTCAGTTACCGCCGCTGGGCTTAAAGTAAATGATGAAGGCGAAGCTGTACTCCCCAGCCTCTACTTGGGCAGCTGACATCAATGTGAGGTACACTATTTGTGCCATCAGCAATCTGCAGCAACGTTCCCGAGGAGGAGAGCAACTCGATGATGTGAAACAAAGGAAGTTCATACGTGACATCATGGGTTTTGTAGTTAAGCCCGCCAAATTGACACGGATCACGCGTCACCCCAACTCATAGTACTATGACGAACCGAGAATTTTCCGCCGGTGAAGCAGAAGTCATTCTGTACTCGACAGCACGCCTTCAGAATGTGTCATGTTTCATCCGCGTCTTCCTGGATATTCCGTGGAACAAACACAAACACTCGAAGCACGACTTGGAAGAACACCGAACGGAACACGTGGCTAGGACCATCCTTGTACACGGTGTGTCATGATGGGCGCGAAGCGACCTCTCACGACCAAGGGCAGTGGCCATACATTCGATTGACACTGTCCTAAAGCAGTCGATCTCTAGGCTACGCAGGTCGCCAACTTACAAAAGAAATGGCCCGAGAATTTTAAATGTGGTACTTCAATCCTGAAAAATATCAACTAGAGTATTACAGAGCTGGTATGCCGGCCGTAGTGGTCTTCCTTCTGAGCTCCGGATCAAAGCAGCGTCCTCTAAGCAGCCACTTAGTCGGACCACCTTCAGACAACGCTCGGGATAACTTCACTCAACTAACCAACGAAACTGGAAAACACAAACCATATACTACATACAAGGAGAGGAGCATAGAAGTAATGGCGGGATTCCTGGATCTGACGCAGATGAGTTCGTCATCGCCCCATCCAAAAAAACGATTATTTGCCTACCTTTCACCGGCCAGCACAAAATCATGCCCACAACGCACATCCCACAACTTATTGCTAAGAACAGAGAAACTTTCATGCATGTGCACTTATGCACAAGGTCTCCTGAGCAGGCTTGCCGAACTGCGGCTACGTCAAGCATCATACGCCTGGGACCTCATATTCGTAACTGAAACTTGGCTGCATTCAGAAATTATCGACGCCGAAGTCGCGATACATGGTATGTCTCTTATTCAATGCGATCGTCCCCGTAAGGGCGGTGGGGTAATTTTATATTATCATAATGTCTTATAGTGCGAACCGGTGGAAGATCCGGAAATGCTATTCAGGGACTCACTCTGGTGAAGTCTGCGACTAAAGCGCAACGACACCTCTCTTGGCAGTTGTTTATCCTCTCCTAATATCCACCCAATAAATGGACTCCCTCCTGACTTTAGTATTGGGGCAAGTACTCTGACGACGGTACAGCCATGTTCCGGTGACCTCGATGTTCACGATTTGGAAGTTCCGACTTCTCCCAATGAACAATTCAAGGCAGACCTGCAAGAGCTTGTTGCAAACATTCTGCTCTTTAAACATCTCAGTTCGCCAACCAGATTCGGAACAGGAAATAATCCACCTTTGCTTGATTTAGTGCTCATGGTCGAGAAATCTGATTTGGTTTCTGTTCACTTCCAGACAACAGAACGCAGACAAATATTGTGCTCTTCATTCCCCATGAAATCGATGTAAACGGATATATATGCGTGTGTGCGCATGTGCGTTAACGAACATGATTTACAATGGATTCACATCTTATGCTAAGAGTACCGCGCTGAGTCCACCGGTATGAACCTAATTTGCTGACAATTTTTCCTATATCTTGATTTTTTGCCATGATCATCCTGCGGGACCTGTGAAGCTTCAGTTTCTTACCCGTATATAACTATTGTTCCATTGTACTATGATTGAGTTTCAGTACTCGGAGGTACATGGGATTAGGGCCGCTTAATACCTGGCAACTTAACTTCCACCACGCACGCACTGATATCATCTGCCTGAGAAAAACTATCAAACCGATAGTCACCAGATAGAACGGTGGTGCATTCTGTATTCACTAATATTCCAGAATCTCCGTTCATTACAGCAATGGGTACACTGCTGGACGATAGCAGCCACTCAGATTTCATCTGTGGTACGATCGGAATTAAGGATAAGCCAAACACTTTGAGATATTTGACCTAAATTCAGTACACTATTGTAAGTCTCGTCTTGAGTGCACATATTACCGAACATACCTTAGAACGAACGTTAAGGGAGCAACGAAGATGTAACTCCAAGATGCAAAGAGTTCTCGGTCCACAGATTTCCTTTGAACAGAACGATCGGTCGCGGCGGTGGTGCTACATCCGCAAGATCTCTTAAATTCATCGTTGACAAGAATCTCAGTAGTTGCGATCCCAGATAAATGAGCGGATCTGCAATACGAGCAAATGACACCGGTCCCTTCAGTAACTGGCACAAATTTATAAATAAATATGTTATTTCGACTGTGAGGCACGGCCCAGGTTGTCGCGATCAAATCGTATAGAGGGGTCCCAAATTGGTTAATTGTCCCATTAAATAGACAAATTGGGTGTGATCTCCATTTGTTGAAGCTGTAGCGATTGTAAATAATTTGCTTATTTTTCATTTCCACGTTTACCTATTTCGCTGCAGTTGTTGTACAGCTTTGTTTTAATTAACTATATATGCACATACACTTGGTTTCGAGCTCGTCTTCCGTGGTTCTACCTTGGTTGCCGCTGGATTGCTGTGATTGTGCGCGTCGCTGCCTGCTCTATTCACCATCGGACACTTCGGCATACCTCGCGAATTACGGTCGTCCGACGCTTAGGTGCATCAGGATATTTTATATGTGAGGTAAACCTAACTGACAGTTTTCCTTGCCGGTTCCTCCATAAAGCATGTGTCATTTAATTTCTTGGAGCATACCTTTGAACAGTACTTGTGATAACCCAGATAGTTTTTCACTGTGTCCCACCGATGTTCATTGTTCGGTTGCACCCGTAATGTTTAAAGACAGTGCAGGAGGTTTATCATATTTTTGCCTCTATATATCCCAATATTTTTGCAGAAGGTCTTGGAACGTGTTCTAATATAAAAGCTGTGTTTTATCCGCGTACCGGTGTACGTCCAGTATTTTGTCCCAAAAAACCAGTACCATACGCTGCTGTTGAGGCTGTGGATGTCGAAATTAGTCGACTGGAGTCCATGTGTCACCAGTTCTGTGAGATACTCCGCGTGGGTCTCCTATGGTAGTCATCAGAAAGACAAATGGAAGTTTGCATATTTGTGCTGATTTTTCGACCAGACTAAATAATGCACTGGAAACGCATCAATATCCTTTGCCTGTCCCCGAGGATTTATTCACAAAACTTAATGGAGGAAAAATCTTTCTCGAAATTGATCTTTCTGATGCATACTTGCAACTGGTGGTAGAGGAGCGCTCAAAAGAACTGCTCACTATTAATACTCAGCGAGGCTTGTATCGTTAGAATCGATTACGTTTCGGAGTAAAATGTGCTCCAGCGATCTTTCAACAAGTGATGGACGCTATACTATCCGGATTACATTGTGCCATGGCTTATTTGGTTGAAATAATAATAGTAAGGTCTAACAATGAAGATCAGTACACCCACCTGAACGAGGTATTCTCCAGGATAGATTCATATGGATTTCGTATACGTCCAGAGAACTGCGAGCTTATGATGCCCAGTATCACATACCTTGGCTCGGTTATGGACAGTTCCGGTAGTCGGCCAGACCCAAAAAAATAAAAGCCATCAAGTTAATGCCACACCCCATGAACAAAGCTACTTTGCAGTCTTTCTTGAGTCTAGTTAACTATTAGCACAACTTTGTCGCTCAGATGCACGAACTCCGGGCCCCAATAAATGCACTTTTGGCAAACGAGTCAGTGTGGCCTTGGTCCTCGCAGTCCCAGAAAGCCTTTGATGACTTTAAACAAATATTGTCCTCCGATCTCTTTTTAACTCATTACGACCCAGTTGTACCAATAATTGTCGCTGCTGATACATCGCAAAACGGTATCAGTGGTGTCTTGTTGCATCACTTCCCGAATGGACATCAAAAGGCTGTGATGTATGTTGCCCGCGCGCTGACAACAGCGGAAATGAATTACAGTCACAGAGAAAGAAGGAATAGAGCTCGTTTTTGCGGTTAGGAAATTTCATTAAATGGTACATGGACGCAAAGTTACTTTGTACACAGAGCATAAAACTTTGTTATCTATTTTAGCACCAAACGAGGAATCCCCGTCCACATGACAAACAGATTACATCGTTGGGAAACCACCCTATTTGCATACGATTTCGATTTGCGTTTTAAAAGTACTCGCTTAGTCATGCTGACGCATTATCCAGACTGATTGCCGACTGCACGTCCAAGACACAGGATGAAGACCTTGTTGTGCCCAGTATTACCTTAGATCCTGAGATTAGACAAGTATTTCAAACATCCGTACGTCAACTTCCAGTAACAGTAGACGCAGTTAGAATAGAAACAGCAAGAGATCTCCTGTTACAACGTAGTATGGGGTACCTAGCACTGATTAGCCTGCACGCCGCTTGGACATCTATGGTGAGCAGTTTCGTAAAAGGAAGTTCGCCTTAACCACCATTGCTAATTGCCTGATGTTACCTGACCAAGCTGTGATTCCTAAGATTCTACAGAAGAAGTTTCTCAGTCAGTTCCACGAACGTCACCCGGAAATCAGTCGTATGAAATCCATAGCCCGCAGCTATGCCTACTGGCCATTCATGGACCAGGATATTGAAAATGTGGTTCGTTCCTGTAACAGCTGCGCGATGGCAGCAAAAGTACCTGTCAAATGTGAGCCTCATTCTTAGGAGACTCCAAGTGGACCATGGTCTCACATTTAAATTGTTTTTGCCGGACTCTTAGGGGGTTCCCACTATCTGGTAGTTGTCGATGCTTACTCAAAGTGGCCTGAAATTTTTCACGAGACACGCAACCACTTCCACTGTTTTGTTACACCTACGCCATCTTATCTCAGAATTCGATGTTCCCGAAACGATTGTTTAAGACAATGGTTCCCAATTCACTTCTCAAGATTTTTTCCGAATTTTGTAACTCACATGGCATTGAACACATACTCATTCCAGCGTACCATCCACAGTCAAACTGACAGGCTGAACGTTTTGTCGATGCGTTTAAGCGAACATTAATTAAAATAGAAGAATAGGGGAATATCCAGGAAATCATCGACAAAATTTGCAGATTTACCGTACGACGCTAGGTCCAGCAGTACCTCAAAACATATCCCCATCCGAAGCGTTGCTCGATAGGCGTGTCGCAACGGTCCTTGATGCTTTGAATCCATCGCTACACAAGGGAGAGCGATGTTAGAATGGAGTTGGTTTTTAATCACCGTCATGGAACACGCCCCCGGCATTTCTTACCTGGTGATAGTGTGTTTGTAAAAAAGTTTCGTGACGGAAGATCACCCTGGATTCCTGGCCGTGTCGTTGAACGGATTTCAAGTGTTTTGTACGGAATACAAGTGGATTCCATCATATGGACTAGACATGTAAATCATATTAGGTCCCGTTTTGATGTGCATGGGACGTCCCGAAAACAAGAAGCTTCACTACCGTTGGAGATTTTGCTGGATACGTATTAAATTACCCCATCTGAAGAGCCTGTCGTCCAAACAGAAAACGTAACTACCGATGAGGATACTCAACGCGAATCAGAGCGCCAGTGCAGAGACTCGAGGTGAACACAAGACGTAAAGCATACCAATCAAACGTAGCATGTTATTCTGTTCAGTTTAAAGGATGGAGGTGTTGGACGGGCTTGCACTTCACAGTCACTCACAGCCAGATAGTTTGACATTCGTGACTGTCTCGTCACTTGATTATGTTGGACACACGCACGACAGTCGTTCAAAGCTAGACCTCTCACCATTCCTTGCATATGGTTGACCTATTGATTTATTGCGCTTTTGCGTCCCGGTTGCTCAGCTTTGTCAGTTTTTGAGTACAGCTCGTCCGGCAGAGTGGTGTTCTTGCTTCTCGTTCGGAGTGGGTTCATTTACAGTCAGGCGTTATAATAGAACGACCGACTATTTCTGCTGGGTGATTTCAACGCTCGCATTTGGCGTGATGCACCGGTGTGGACAGATGTTATCGGTCCTCATGACATTGATTCAGCGAATGCGAACGGTGACAGGCTGCTCTCACTATGTGCCACTCACGGCCTGACGATCATGAACACTCGGTTTGCACTGAGTGCGAGTGATATAGCAACTTGGACGCACCCACGGAGTGGTCACGCTCACCTGCTCGACTGTGTCATCGCACGTCAGCGTGATATGCGTGAAGTGCGCATGACACGTGTACGGCGTGGAGCTGAGTGTGGCACTGATCACAAATTGGTTCGGACCAAACTGTACATATATTTTCGTAAATCGATGTATTGCACTCCCACCGTGAATCGGCGTAAAGTTAACATTCTCTCCCTCGGTACTATGGTGAAACGTATTGAGCTGGAGAAGGCGATGGCTGCACGCCTGTGTGATGTGGAAGGCACAGCCACAGTGGGCGACCTGTGGCACCACATTCGCGACCAGGTGACAGCTGCTGCGGAGGAGACCATTGGGCACGCAAACTGTAAGCGGCCTGATTGGTTTGATGAGAACAATGCGACTATCGGCGCATTGGTGTCAGAGAAGAATGCAGCATTTGCTGCACATGTGGCAGACCCCAGTGACTTGGGGAAGAAGAGTCAGTTTCGCAAACTTCGACGGCGACTAATCCGAGCTCTCCGTCGCATTAAAAATGCATGGTGGACGGAGAAGACGAGGCAGGTAGAATGCTACCCCGAAGCCTGCCAACACAAGGAATTCTTTGACTCCTTGAAGGCGGTTTATGGACGGAGATTGGAGCCGCTGAGGGCGCTGATCGATGGTAGCTCAGGCGCTATCTGCACACAGACTGCAGATCTGGAAGAAACACTTTGAGTATCTCTTGAACAACCGTTCAGAAATCGACTGGCCTACATTGAACTGCCTGGAGCAGCACGATGTGAAGGCGAGTCTGGCGGACACGCCGACACGGGATGAGACGCAGAGAGCACTTGCTCAGCTGCGAGACGGCAAGTGTGCTGGGGCCGACGGGATCCCGCCTGAAGTATTGAAACACGGCGGACCCGCGTTGTTGACTGCGCTGCACCACTTGGTGCGACGCGTGTGCATTGAGGAGGAGGTGCCTCCTGAGCTGAAGGATGCCCTTGTGCTACCACTGTACAAGGGCAAAGGGAGCAAGCAATGTTGCACGAAGTATCGTGGCATCAACTTGCTGAGTTGTGTGGGCAAGGTGATTGCCCGAATCCTGCTCAATCGCCTCGTGAGTCAGAGTGTGGAACCTAACGCGGCGGAAGAGCAGTGTGGATTCCGCTCGGGCCGCAGAACTATAGATATGGTGATTGCAGCACGTCAGTTGCAAGAGAAGTGCAGAGAACGACACCAGCCATTGTACTCGCTTTTTGTTGATTTCACCAAGGCATTTGATACGGTGAACCGCGAGGGATTATGGCTGGTCTTGGTTAAATTTGGTTGCCCGCGTAAGTTTGTAAGTTTAGTTGTATGTCTGCACAGTGGTATGCGGGCGAGGATGCAGCTGAGTGGAGCAACTTCGGATGACTTTGCAGTTGTCTCTGGTGTGAAGCAAAGTTGTGTCTTAGCTCCTGCCCTGTTTAATATTTATCTTCATGCAACGATGTCTTGTGCTTTTGATGCCGCTTGTGCTTACAGTGTTGGCGTGGAGCACCGTATTGATGGTGGGTTGCTGAACATCCGTCGTTTCGGTGCGAGAACTCTAGTCTGTGAGACAACTATCCGTATGTTGCTGTTTGCTGACGACTGTGCGTTGTTTTCACACAGCGCGGATGAGTTGCAGCACATGACTAGTGCTCTGGCTTCGACAGCGGCCAAATTCGGGCTCACCATCAACACAAGCAAAACTGTCTGTCTCTTTCAGCCTTCACCGGAGGTGCAATCTTCAATATTGCCGCAAATCAGCATTGGTGCTGAAGTATTGGAAACCACCTCCCGCTTTTGCGACCTTGGGAGTGTGATATCGACTGATCAACAGCTACACGTTGAGTTGCGTAATCGCGTGTCGAAGGCAGCAGCGGCATTCGGGAAGCTTGAGTACCGAGTGTGGAACAACTATCAGCTTACCATTGGCACGAAGCTGGTGGTGTACAAATCCATGATACTGTTCGTTCTTCTATACGGCAGTGAAACGTGGACGATGTACCGTCGGGATGTGCGATATCTCGAGCAGTTCCATCAACAGTGTTTGCGACTGATTCTGCGCATCGGTTGGGGCGCCAGAGTTGCAGACACGGAAGTGTTGCTTCGAAGTGGAATGTATGCGGTGGGCTGCATACGTTTGCTGAGACATCTGAGATGGCTCGGTCATGTGAGCCGTATGGATTCGACGCGGATAACGAAACAACTATAATATGGTCAGCTGAATATTGGGATGCGGCATGCGGGGAAACCGAAGCTTCATTACCAGGACGTGATCAAAGTGAGCCTCACACGTTCTAATCTTGATCGCAGATCATGGGAATCGAAGGCGGTTGATCGGCGTGCATGGCGCGACTTGTACATGACGGCAGTCGCCGAGATGCGGGAGAAAGACTTCATGCATGCAAAGAAGAAGCGGCAAGTACCGATGGGTTGTACTCCATCAACATCAAGCGCATGTTGCTGTAGCACATGACTTCGTGAGTGCCTGAGTCAGGCAGGCCTAGTGAGCCATGAGCGAGGCCACTCGGGACCACACGAAGCGACGACGGATCCTGCAGAGGACGTAGGCAGAACCGGCACAGCGTTTGTAGGTACGCTGCATTCGATTTACTAATCGCGTGCCTGCATGCTGTCTCTTTATTTTAGGTGGTAAGTCTGCTGTTTTGTCCTAATGCTTTTCTTTCTCATACTAGGGTCTACCTGGACTATCTTCTGTAAACTTGCACACATGGATTAAGCTAATTGTAGTTAACTTCGATGACATTTTCGCGTTTGTGACATTTTCTTAAAATATACTTTTTGACCTCTTGAACTTATTGGCGATTCGTTCGTAACCAATTTATTTTACACTCTTGTTTAGTGAAGAGTTTTGTCACCGTATCGGTATGCATTGTCCGATTTATTTTATTTGTTATCCTCGTTTCAAGTGATTGGCTGTTCGTGGTTATCCCCGGTGCGGCTGCGCTTGATGTGCATGTTGTCATGGTGCCTACCTGTCTATTACCCACTACTTCATCCATCCTGGCCCCAGGAAACAGTTGGTCGTTCCTGGAGGAGACGGGGCGCACTGTCCTTGTGGCCGTGCTAAGCTTGAAGAGTGGTTCCATGCATTCAGCGTGGAATGCATGGTGCTGTAGCACGTGCGGTCTCGAGTGCCTGAATCAGGCAGGCCTAGTTTACCATGAGCGAGGCCACTCGGGTCCAACACCGAAACGACGACGAGTCCTGCAAAGAACGTAGACAACCGACGCAACTTTTGTAGGTACGCTGCATTCGATTTACTAACGGCGAGCTTGCATTCTGTGTCTCTTTATTTTAGGTGGTGGGTTTGCCATCTTGTTTCACTAGTATCTTCGTGAACTATCTTCTATTAACTTTCGCACGTCGCTCAAGGTACTTGTAGTTAACTTTGATAACATTTTCGTTTTTGCGGCATTTTCTTAAAATATATTTCCTGACTTCTTGAACCTATCGCGGATTTTTTGGCAACCAATTTTTTTCATATTCTCATATGTTGTTCCCCATGCTGAGGCTGATGTTGCATTCATGGTACTTCCCCACCGCATTTGGGCTAAACCAACTTACAGTTAAACCAGGTCTTTTAATCTGTATACATTTAATATCAGTTTATTTGGTTTGTTCTGCCAACAGAATAATTTTTTATTAAATTGCACATGTCGCTTACGTCCACTGCGCTTATCTTCGTTAAGTTCATTGCCTTTGTGGCATTTGTCGCGAATTCGTTGCTTACCAACTTGCTTCATATGCTAATTCAGCGAAGACTTATGTCTGCATAGTCGTATGCCTTTACAGCTATATTTTATTTGATAATGTCATTTCAAGTGAATAGCTGTTGTTTCGTATCCCCGGTGTGGCTGCGCCTGATGTGAATGTTCACTAGGTGCCTACCTGTCTATTAACCACTACCTCGTCCATACTTGCCCCAGGAGACACTTAGTCGTTGCTCGAGGGGACGGGGTGAAACGTCCATGTTGTAGTACTATGGTAGTTGTCGTGCCAAATAAGCCGTAAGAGGCGAACACCAACAGTACGTATTGGGTACTTAATCTCATGCCTGTGCAAGTAACTCTTAGCCTGACCTCCAAATGAAACCCATACATGTTTGTTCATACATGCTTGTTCATGCGGACTAATGTGTCTCTGTCCAGTTTTGTGACAGTTAATAATGAAGTGCGTGGAAACACATGTGCATATGTTGCATTCGAACTGCCATTGGATACAGATGACACCAATCTATGTATATATGTGTATACCGAATGAATTCCACGAGGACCTTCATACCGCTTTTGTACGGTTAACTTAGTGCAGTAAAACTACATTCGAGCAAAACGAAAATAATATTACCAGAACATGAAGAAGGTGAGTTTATGACAGACTCATGTTGATTTCAGGTGTTGCGAATCCAAGGCAAATTTGATCGGTGCGAATTCCGTGGACTGCTCAAAATGGTGGTTGCTCAGGTGCCGGAGAAGGCACTATTGTATGCGGAATAGAAGCACCATGAGTATGTTCCCATTCATTTTACTAATCCAGGCCAATAAGGCGGCGTATGTGGTATGTTTGTCTGCGTGATGAGTAATCTTGCATTTCAGAGGTAGATGTTGCTTGAGCTCCCCAGTGTGGATGCGCCTGATGTGAATGTTGACAAGGTGCCTACCTGTCTATTACCCACTACCTCGTCCATACTGGCTCCAGGAGACAGTTGGTCGTCGCTGGAGGGGACGGAGTGCACCGTCCTCATGACGGTGCTAGGCTGAAAGAGTGGTTCCATGCAACCTGTGTGGAACGGACTACCGTCCAGCCACCGCCTCGTGTACGTCTGGTGTGTATGATTTCCTAATTAGGCCGGAATGCTTCCGTTCTGCTTGTTGAAGGAGTGTGGGCCGGCTCCGATGATGAAACGTGGCTCCCATCCACATGCCTCCCGGTCTTATTCCTTCGGGTTTACACCGGATATGGGGTGTGTGGGTGGAACTATGGGTGGTGCAGCGCAAGCCACCCATGGTCCTCTTTGTAGGCGCAGGCGTCCTGTGACTGTCCCCATGGACGTCACAGTGACAGGCAAATCCGGATACGGACGCCGCCAAATCATCATATATATATATATATATATATATATATATATATATATATATATATATATATATATATATATATATATACCGTCGCAGTGAGACTGGACCTTAACGTGATGCGACGGTTTGCGTGCCTCATTGACCCATTGAGCTATACTGGGTGATTCCTCCGAGCATCTTGAGAGCTACTCCTACCAGGTTGGTCAATGGTGAGGGGTCAGACAAACTCAGTCTCCTGATCCTGCAGGTTGGGGGTATGAAATGGGATGGCGTCCATTTCTGTGAAACTAAATCATGGCCACCTCCCCGCTGCCTTGCGGGCAGGCTTTTGAGCCAATGGCTTTGAATGAGGGTCCTAATTGTCCTCCTGTCTAGGTCTGGGCGCCCTGGCAGTATCTCAGTCCACATACAACCATGACATTTTCTTCAAACATAAACTTCATCTTGCATCGGCCGTCGCGCAGATTATCAAGGGTCGCCTTATCTGCTGCATACAGCAGGGCGGATAAGCGAAAACATGCTACTTCTGGCGCCTCCCTCCTTTCTTTTCCACCTTTTCCTCTTACTCCCATCCCGACCCCCATTACTAATCTTCCTTCTATAATTCCCAGCTTAATTGACAGCAACCGAAGTGCTACTGGAGTAGAACCATCTGAAGCCACCATCCCACAGCACTTATCGGACGCCTTTCGGCAAAAGTCCCCTATAAGTCCACGCTGTACCGTTTCCATGGCGACGTTCAACGTCCGCACTCTAAGGCAAACAGGTCAGCAGGCTGCACTCGCACGCACCTTGAACACAATGGGTGTTGATGTTTGTTGTGTGTCCGAAACTAAGATCAATGACCCTAACGGGGTTATTGAATTGGCTGCACCCGGCTTATCCTCTCGTTATTGGTTGCACGCATCCGGAGACGCCGATGCGATACTCACAGGTCAAGCTGGTGTAGGTATCATGCTCAGCTGCAAGGCTGAGCCATCGTTGGTTGATTAGATTCCGGTGAACAGCCGTTTATGTGCAGCCCGTTTGACGACATCAGTTAAGGTGAATTCACGAAGTAGTGTAAAGCGCTGTTTGTTTGTGATTTCCGTTTATGCTCCCACCGACTGCAGTTCTAATGCAGTCAAGGACACATTCTATCACGAACTGAACGCCCTACTACGCAGTGCTACTAGTTCAGATATTATAGTACTCGTAAGGGATATGAACGCACAACTAGGGCGTCTGAGCTCTTCAGAAGCTCAACTGGGTGGTAATTATGGGTTTTACTCCGAACGGACTGACAACGGTGAGCGTCTGCTGCTACTGTGCGGAGCACCAGTTGTTTCTTAGTAGCACTGCTTTTAGACACAGTGGGCGCCGAAGTGCCACTTGGCGTTCTCCTGTAGCTGGCCAGCGATGGACCCAAATTGACCACATAGCCATAAGTTACAGATGGCGTGGTTCCATTCTGGATTGCCGCTCGTACTGGAGTACCTGTGTCGACTCTGATCATGCGTTGGTGCGCTGTCGTTTCTCCATGAACTTTACCGGAAAGCGCACCAAGCGTCTCCTCCGATTGGCAACTGAGAAATTGTCCCAGCCCTCGGTCAGACAAGCCTATCAAGACGCACTGCATACCGAACTTTTGCTGTCTTGTCCTATTGACACTGAGCTTCAGTAGAATAGGATCTCGGCCGGCATGCACGATGCAGGAGCATCTGCTTGTGGCACTATCCATCGTCACCGCACTAGTCACTGGATATCCGAGAGGTCCGTGAACCTGTTGGAAGCTAGAAGACACCTCCCGGCTGGTTCTGAACCCAATGTGACCCGACGGGCTATTAGGCGTGAACTAAAGCGGAGCCTACGTGCTGACAAGGAAGCCTGGTGGACCAGTCGAGCTCAAGAAATGGAGGAGGCAGGAGCAGTAGGCAATTACCGGAAGCTCTTCCAGCTAATCCGCACCACTGGTCCCAGAAAACCAGGCGTCAGTGAGACAATCAGGGACAGCGCGGGTGCGCTGATACACAATAAGGAGCGCCGTATGGCTCGTAGGGCTGAACACTTTGAAGATCAGTTCAGCGGTCCCCCTGCTCCCGGACCTCTTCCCACTCAGTTGATGCAGGACGAGCCATGGACGGTTAGTTTAGAGCCTCCGTCGGAGGCCGAAGTCCGAAACGCGATCACAGCCCTCAATCGTTTTCGTGCCGCTGGCCCGGATTCCCTCCCACCTGCACTTTTTAAGGATGGAGGTGAGGTCCTCTGCAGGACACTGACCTCCCTATTCGAACGTATCTGGAACGAAAAGAGTGTGCTGGCTAATTGGAGCGAATCGATTATAGTGGCAATATACAAGAAGGGCAGTCGCACAGACTGTTCTAACCACAGGGGTATTAGCCCAACGCCAGTTGTGACAAAATTACTGGCCTCGATTATCGTTCGTCGCCTCACTGCGGAACGGGAATCTCGGATTAGGGAAGAGCAGGCCGGTTTTCGCCCAGGACGTGGCTGTATAGACCATATATTCACTCTGCGGCAGGTGCTAGAGCAGCGCCACGGATACCGCAGACCGACAATAGCTGTGTTCCTCGATTTCAAGAGTGCGTTCGATTCAGTCGATCGATCGATTCTGTTCGAAATACTTGTGCGGAAAGGTGTTCCCACCAAATATGTGAACATCCTTCGTGCTCTATACTCGAACACTACAGGCCGCGTCAGGGTCTATGGTGTCCTATCGGATAGCTTTTCGACTACAAGTGGCGTTCGTCAGGGTTGTCCGATTTTCCCGTTTTTGTTCACTTTCGTCGTGGATTCTATCATGGAGTGTTCCCTGACGGAATCCAACGATGCAGGCATTGAACTGCTGCCTGGTGAAAGGTTAGTTGATCTAGATTATGCGGACGATATCGTCTTGCTTTTCGACAATGTTAGGGCGGCACAATCAACCCTGAATAGCCTACCCAGAGTGGTCCCATTATTTGGTATGCACTTCGCACCTTCAAAGTGCAAAGTGTTGCTGCAGGACCACCAGCCACTCGATGACCCCTTGACGCTTGCTAACGAGGAACTCGAGGTGGTTGATCAATTCACTTATCCTGGCAGCTGCATCAGCAATGATGGGCGCATAGAAACTGATGTCAGCTCACGCATTGCAAAGGCCAGAGCTGCCTTCTTGAACCTGCGTCATCTTGGGCGACAGAAGGGAGTTTCTCTCCGTCTGAAAGGCCGTGTATACAAGGCCACAGGGAGGGCCGTTCTGCTCTATGGGAGTGAAACTTGGCCCCTTCGGTCTGAAGATCTAAGGTGCCTTCAAGTCTTTGATCATCGTTGTTTGCGAAATATTGCTGGTGTCGGATGGCACCAGCGTATCCGCAACGATGATGTGCGTAGGCGAGTACTAGATAGTGATATTCATGCTAGCACACTAGAACAACAGATAACACTGAATAAGTTGCGTTGGCTTGGGCACGTGCTACGCATGCCTGATCACCGCTTACCTAGGAGGGCGTTGTTCAATCTACCAGGTGTAGGGTGGCGCAAGGCTCGAGGTGGACAGAAGTTGACTTGGCATCGCAAAATGAAGTCACTGAAAACCAAACTGGGTGCCGTTGGTCCGTCTCGCGTTCCAGGCTGGAGTCCACGTGACTCACCTTGTGCTTGGCTCGAGACTTTGCAGGACAAGGCTCGCAACCGACACCAGTGGCGCGTCTGCTGCCGTCTCCTAATCGGATTGTCTGTTTAAAGTGTGTTTGGTGCTGAGTTATCTGCGGGGTAATGGCTGATTTTGACACGGGGCAGTGAAAGACGCAAGGAAGCTGTCTCGCCGATGCCGCCTTATCTTTGTACGATAGCCAGCTGTGTGTGACTGTATGTTGTTAACACAGGGTGTTGGCGTCTTGACCCTGAATGTTTGCTTACGTCATTAAGGTTTTCAGGTAAGTCCCTCTTCTCTCCCTCTTCTTACTCTCTATTTCATAAGTCCTCGTGGTTATATGGCAGCGAAACATCAGTTCAAATGGCTGATGTACTGCTGTTTATGATGATTCC
>OX104063.1:159835246-159874331 GCA_944474145.2 Dicrocoelium dendriticum | reverse complement strand
GGACTAAGGGTCCAAGTGCGATCCAGCAATACTCGAGTAATACGTATCAGATTGGCGACTGTTGCTACGAGCCCTCTTGCGGGACTGTCATGTCTATGGCCTGATGGTGCAGAAAAACCCACTCTACAGTGGTGGATACAGTGGAACATATCTTTCCAACATCAAATGACTCTCTTTCCTGTGTTTTACCCCTCTATCGTTTTATCCGATACCCATTGGATTATGTTATTCCGCCAAGCCCTTGCATCAGAAGGACAATGTCAATTTGACGCTATGAACTTGATGGCTAAGACCAGTATTGTGCACGTGATCCAGTTGTTTGAGGAATTGTGGGGAATCCAACAAAGTGTGTTTTCCGCTCGTTATCAGTTTTTCAAGCTACAGCAACGATGCGGAGAAAGTGTAAATGATTTCATTGCCCGCATTCATCAAGCTACACCGGAATGCCGGTACAATAACCATTCCCTCAAGTCGGTTTGAAGAAGTCATGAAAATCCAGTGCCTAATTGGTGGAGTTACAGATGATGGTGCGAGGGGAAAATTATTGTCACAGGAGGAAGAAAGCCTTTCCTGGGAAATGGCGTGTAACCTTGTACGTCAAAGGGAAAACCTAAAATCCCAACTATCCACCTTCAACTCTCCTCAGCCTGTGGAATGTGTAAACAAACTGTCACCACGGTTATCCTCTGAAAACAGGGTACGGAAGTTCGTCTGCTACCGATGCGGGGATCAGCACACTTCTCCCACCCAGTGTCCTCATACTCGCACAAAGTGCAGAAATTGCGGAAAACTTGGCCACCTGGCACGTGTTTGCCGTTCCCCACGGTCACAAGTCTCGATCAACTCATTGAACTCCGACGACGGTGAGTGTCCAGATTCCCAGCTAAATTTCAAACTGCTCAGTTATGACGAAAGTGTCTCCATATAGGATCACGCTTCATGTTAATAACGAACCTGTTTTATTTGAATTGGATACTGGTTCCGCGGTGACATTGATTAGTAAAAAGGCGCTCTCATCGTTACCCTTCCTGGAACCGACTGATACCGTTTTTAGAACCTATACAGGAGAAGTGATTGATTTACTTGGGAAGTGTCAGGTACGAGTGCAGCATCAGGGTAGATCACACAGTCTGGTACTTCATGTCGTGCCTCAGGCTCCAGTCAATTTGCTTGGTCGCGATTGGATGAAAATGTTACCAAAAGTACTAAATACTATCCACTCCGTGGGGGAGGATACCTTTGAATCGGTCCTTAAACGATATCCAGAAGTGTTTGACGAGCAGCAATTGGGCAGACTCAATAATTTCAAAGCAAAAATCCATATGTCAGACTCAAGTACACCAAAGTTCTTTAAGGCCAGAACACTGCCCTATTCCTTACGACCCAGAGTGGAAGACGAGCTGAAAAGGCTTCAAAGAGAAGGTATAATTGTACCAGTCTAGCAAGCTGAATGGGCGGTCCCGATAGTGCCTGTACTTAAGCCCGACGGTAACGTACGAATCTGTGGTGATTATAAGCTTACAGTAAATCGAGGTGCCATCATAGACCGTTATCCATTACCAAAAATTGAGGATTTGTATGCCAACTTGTCTGGAGGAGTCAAGTTCACTAAATTGGATTTGAGTCACGCCTATTCGCAGGTACAGTTGGATGAGACCACCCGACGTCTTACGACGATCAGTACACATTTGGGGCTATTCGAATACACTAGACTGCCTTTCGGGATTAACTCAGTACCGGCGATCTTCCAAAGGATAATTGACAATATCGTACGTGACATACCGAACACTTGCGCCTATCTCGATGATATCCTTATCACGGGTCGCACATAAAAGGAGCACTTGTACACGTTGGACCGGGTGTTGCATAAACTCTCTGAACACGGTTTGCGTTTGAAACGCTCCAAATGTGCTTTCCTAGTTGATTCAGTTGACTACCTCGGTTATAGACTGGACAAGCATGGTTTACACGCGCGGAAAGATAAGTTACAACCTATTATTTCTGCACCCTCACCTCGTAACTGAGCCCAGTTACGCTCGTTCGTTGGAATGCTTTCACATTATCGTCGGTTTCTACCTAATCTTGCTTCTGTTCTAGCGCCACTTCACAACTTGCTGAAAAAAAGATTCTAAGTGAGCATGGGGCGAGGAAGAGCAACAAGCATTTGACAAGGCAAAAGGTCTCCTTGCTTCTTCACCAGTCTTGGTACATTACGACCCCAACAAACCCCTCATCCTACAGTGTGATGCTTCACCTTTTGGAGTCGGGGCAGTGCTGGGACATAAAGTCCACGACGGAACAGTTCGCCCTATTGCTTTCGCGTCCCGCACATGACAACCTGCTGAGAAAAATTACGCACAATTAGACAAGGAAGCACTGGCCGTAGTATTCGGAGTAAAGCGGTTCCATCAGTACTTGTGGGGCAACCAGTTTGAGATACAGACTGACCATCAACCACTGTTAACACTTCTCGGTAAGGAACGAGGCGTAGAACAACTTAACGCACCCCGAATGGTACGATGGGCCCTCCTACTTTCTGCTTACAATCATCAAATCCGATACATTGCTGGTCCTCACAATAATGTCGCTGATGCGCTCAGTAGATTGCCACAGATTGATCAACAGGAGGAAAGAATTGACGCGCCCTACGAGTTTGTTCAACTTTTGCAACACCTTAATACTACACCCATATCTGGCGACATGGTTAGGAAAGCTACAGACAAAGATCCCGTTCTATCGACTGTGAAACGTATGCTGCTGCGTGGCTGGGGTTCGCGAGCCCCTGGTGATCTGCGTCCGTTTTTCAATTGTAGATTTGAGCTGAGCCTGCATGAAGGATGAATCCTGCGTGGATCTCGCATCGTTATTCCATTGTCTCTCAAGTCAGCTGTACTGAAAGAATTACATGATGCACATCCAGGTATTGTCCGCATGAAAGCCCTCGCCAGATCCTACTGCTGGTGGCCAGCGATTGACCGAAACATCGAAGCACTTTTGAGTACTTGTAACACATGCCAAAAATATCAAAGAGATAATCCAACAGGCCCAATTCACCCTTGGCAGTTGCCCGACAGCCCATGGGAACGTGTCCACGCCGATTACTTTGGCCCGATCGAAGGAAAAATGTTGCTACTTTTAGTAGATGCGTACTCCAAATGGATTGATGTGCATGTTCTTGCAAACGCTACTGCAGAAGCTACAAGCAATGGCGTACGCTCTAGTCTATCTACACATTGCATACCGAAAACATTAATCACTGACAACGGTCCGCAATTTACGAGTGCAGCGTTCAAAGAATACCTGCAGAGCAACGGCGTTCATCACATGACTTCCGCACCGTACCATCCAGCGTCAAACGGTTTAGCTGAAAGAGCGGTCCAAACCGTGAAAGCTGGTCTTCTAAAGCAGCGTAATGGCTCGTTACGAACAAAACTTTACCGATTCTTGTTCGCGTATCGGATCACACCGCTATGGTCTATCGGAAAGAGCCCTGGGTAGGCAGTGTTTGGGCGTGGACTACGTACGAGGCTAGACTTACTTTTTCCAGACCCTCGTCAGACCAGGCGTTGCCAGCAACAACGTATGCATGAAAGTAGACGCGCACCAGTTAAGCCCCAGAAGTCGATAGTGGAACGTGATGTTTACACCAAACTACCACAGAAGCAGTTATGGCAGCGTGACACCGTGCTTACGAGCTCAGAAACGGTGGCTGAAATACAACTAGAGAGTGGAGAGACAGTACGCAGGCACAATGATTTCATCTGGCCCCGCACCCCAGTCACACCGTATCCTGGGGAAGAGAAAGTGGTTTCAGAAGATCTGGAGGAGACAAACAAAAACCAAACGGAAGAAATCGATCAGCCGATTGCTATTCGGAAACCGCACCGCTCACCTAGGCCGATAGAACGTTACATTTCACAACTGTGATTCCATCTGTCACGTGAGGGGATGTTACATGTGTGTCGTCCGCTAAACCGCTGAGCCGATGAACAAACACAGACACATACCGATCGATTGACCGATAGGTGGTTCGTCCACTCTTTTTTTCCTTGTGCTGATTGGTTCCTTTTCGACTTATTCATCCGGTGTAACCTACAAGCTATCTATTACAGTTTCTGACACGTCCTATCCGGTGTGTGTTCTTATTCACTTCTTGCGCGAACTAAGGGTCCAAGTGCGATCCAGCAATACTCGAGTAATACGTATCAGTGTGATCTCAATTTGTTGAAGCCTGTGTCATTTTATTTTTTCAGTCACTCAAGCAAAAGAGCAATATATCAATCGCATGTTGATGGTTACTTCACGAAGATATTGCAAAGTAACAGTTCCGGATGTCAGTTACATGCTGACAAATACTTGGCTTGTGTTGCATTCTATCATTGCAGCGAAGTGAACGGTAGATGCAGACGAGGGCGGTTTGTGCCAGAGCGATTGGTGTGTGTCTTCATGTAAAATGATCAGTGCACCAGCGTTATTTGTATGGAAGAAAAGCGCCAATCAAGTAAGTGCATTTGGAGATCTTCCCGCAGTAGATTGGAAAAATAGGACACTGAGCAGGATAGTCAATTTGCAGCTGAAGAAGACTGCTTTGGTTATGTCAGCTTTAACAAATCTAACTTGTTGTAGGTGGGAAAATGTAATACTGCATTTTGCATCATACAAAGAATGAAAATAGGTACAGAAAGCATGCATGTTAATTTGTTCATGTAAGGGCACTTCATTAGAATCAGTCAGCTGCGTGTTCTCATCGATAATCAGTGGACTTGTTCATGTTCTGAAATTCCGTAGTAGAGATGGTGCTCAAAACTAGCTTAAGCAGGCGCGAAACTAGTTGCCCGTTTTTCCCTAGTTAGATTGTCATCTCTTTTATATGTATGCTTATCTGGGGCAGCAGTAGCAATAGCAACCATTGGAACCAGCGCTCTGCAAAATGATTGATGTAGAAGAGTGTAACATTCGCTGGGTAAAAGAGGATGAGAACCTAGTTTGTCCTTCCTCATAAGCTTCTTTGTGGGCATGAACAATGAATTTATACGGGTTAAGAAGCGTTGCTTCACAAGTCCAGTTGGATAGTTGGTGGGGATATCAACATAACAATAATGATGATAAGGATAGTAAAATAGTTAATAATTTAAATGTGAAAATGAGTACTTATCGTTTGCTCCGCTGTAGTCCTGCGATCCTCTTAGATTCACAGCACCCACAGTTAACAACAAATAATTCCATGGTATACTCCAGGTGTAGGATGGAGACGTAATGTTAATTAACAAAGTGTAAGTGGATGAATGCATCATCCAACCGTCTTTAAATACTGTTAGTGTCGGTGCAGAGACGACCGATTCTGGGAGAGCATTCCACGGGTGACAGACACGAATGGAAAAGGAATTTCTGCAGCACTCCAGACGACTGTATTGTTCTGCGAGTTTTAATGAGTGGCCCCTCAGATTTGTATTGCTGCTGAGTTGCAGTAAAGGGCGGCACACATGATGTGGGGTAGGTATGGCCGGTTTACCAGAGAATATAACAGGGTCCCAAGGAGTGAAAACGTGGACCCGGTTTACTCTCTCTCGACTTCTAGGTAGACATAAAAGATTCGAGGTCGGTATGGTTGAGTATGGAAAGAATATAACATTAGTTGGAATACCTCCCCTCTTCAGCCACCATATTGATATGGCGGCGGCGTAAGAAAAGAATATGACAAAAGTTGCGGGAGGGGACATGGAAATTCGGTTAGTCTTTTCGGCTTCTATGATAACAAGTGAACTTATTTGATGTATGACGGACATGAGTTCATATGCCACTTGGTCCCTTCGGATAGACCTTTGTCTGCGATATTAGGTTTTAAAAGTCGCAAAGCTTTATTATAAAGCTGTGATTGGCTGCTCAGGTTCCTTGATATTTGTAACTTTAACTTCGTAGTCTTTATAATCCTCTCCATAACTTAAAGTAGTATGAAGTAAGGTTTAGTGGTCATTTACAACATCCCATTTCGATCCTTTTTTCTATCTTGGTGCAACATCAGCGTGTGTTCAGTAAGACGGAAGAGTGTTGACTCATTGACAAGGTAAAGATGTTTTGCAAGTGAACATAAATTTTCGGACCTGCGTATTTCAGTAAAGCTGGCAGTGTGCCATCAGTACCACAATAGAAGGACGAGTTTATGCCCCTGTGTGACTCTTTATTCTTGCTATGGGAAAGTCTACTGTGCACGATGTTTCGTCTATAAGCTGTTTTCACGGGGTGATGTGCTGTTTATTGGTAGTGCCGTTGAATGATGAATAAAAATGCTCGTTGTAAAGATTACTAGTGATTGCAGGATCCTCCGCTGACGGCGAGGATGATAATACAATGGACATGATGCCGTCACTTCTGCACTCTCTTCTGAGAAGAATTATAAGCTCTTTATGTCTCCGGGTGCTCGACGATCTTCATAACCTTGTCTCTTGACTCGGCTAGATTCTAACTTGCTGAGATCTGATATGGTGAAATCATGGGGTTTCGTGTGAAGGCTAACCAGTTTGCTGCTTTTTCGTTTAGCAGGCGCACGGACACAAGCGTTGGCAGTAATGTTGGGGCGTTTCTTTAGCAAAGCTGGAGCAATAGTATCAAAACATTTAGTTGATCTTAAGGTAACAGATGTCACCAGTAACTTCTGGATTTCATGTGAAGTACCATCTATCCGATAACGTAGAACTTATTAGCGTCGCCAACTTGTCCCACTTGATGGAACAATATGGCCGGTAGAGTATGTCAGAGTCTTCAGCCTTCAATGATTGTGCTGGTAGAGTTCAACTGAATAGCACCATCTTATGATCACTACCCGGAAGTTTGTCCAGGATCTTGACATTTCCATCGGAAATGCCCAAAGTGAAGACAACATCTAGAATGTTGTCATTTCGTGTTAGCGATAACACGTGTTATGACGAGCCTTTGTGAGCAAATAGTCGAAACAAATTCAGCTAGTCTAGGTGGGATGTATAAGTGTGCCAGGATACTTATGGCGTGTTGACTGGTTTGTACTTTGCCGGATAGTCTGTGATTTAATCGAGCATGTTCGCAAGTGGTCGGAGGACTGTAGACTTATCCGATGAGGAAGTTGCCCTGACTGATCTCAGCCGTTATCCAAACTGAGACAGGAAATTTTTTAAGCAACGCCTCAACAAAAGGGGAGGCGAAGATTATTTCATCGATGAATTTAACCTAACCTCCTCCTCGGCTATTATATCCTAGGGTAAGGTAATGTGATTCTCGTGTCTGGTCAGTAAACCACGTTTCAATAACGAGAACCATTTGAAGGTTTGACAAGGATGTGAGTAGACGATGTTAATGCATTTTGTTGTTCAGGGAACAACTGTTGATAAGAAGACCGTCTAACGCACCGTGCGTTTTAGGCATGACTATGACCTGACAGAATATGAGCATTTCAAGGGCATTTGGGGAGTCTAAGGAAGATCTATTGCTGGCAACATTCTGCGGCAATCCACTGTATTCACACGCAAGGAAGCTCGATGAACAAGATGAAAGAAGGGTTTCAGGGTATTCTGGTGCATTAGAAGTTCTCCTGTCGATGACAAAGCTGCCGCCGTGTAAACTACACATTTTACGATTTTTCAGGATGCGGCGCATGAGATAAATTAACGTTTGTATGATTCGCAATAACCGATGATCCGGAGTAGAAGTGTGCGTGTTCCGGATACAGTGGTAGGCGCAACTTGTTGAGGACCTAGGTATCGGTGCGATATATATATATATATATATATATATATATATATATATATATATATATATATATATATATATATATATATATATATATATATACATCCTTGTGCACATTAATTGAAACAAACCACGATTGTGTCTCTTTTTCTATGAATATCATGTTTTTATACATGAAAGCTGCCCTTTTGGCATTTATTTTTTTATTTTATTTTGGGAATAGATATTTCATCATTGTTTGTGAATCAGACGATATAATAATTGCGCAAGTCTAGTCGTTACATCACCCAAGATTGCGTCATACTTTTTATGGTTAGTAAGGTTTTTGTTTCAACTTCTTGTTTTTTGTGATTCAGTCATTGTTTGAGATGGACGTGACACCCAGAAGGCGCATGAAGATCGTGACCTTGGACGAACACACAGACAAGACCTACAGGGACATAGCAAAAATAGTAGGCGTCAGTCCGGCAACCGTCAGCCGTGTGGTCAAAAAGAAAAAGGAAACGGGATGCATTTCACCAAAACGCAAAGGGCAATGTGGTCCTAAGAGGAAAACCACTGCCAGGGATATATATATATATATGTATATATATTTATATAGTGTCTGCAACGGATTCTGCGGGAGAGCCTATAGTGCGCTGAGGCTGGTGGTGGCTAGATCCTGACAGATGGTCTACCCACTGCTGCTACTGCTGCGCCATATTCTCATGTCCTGGGCGCCTCCTCGTGGCGACCGCTGGGTGGGAGTTGGGTTTCGCCCTTCTCCCTGCTAAGATCCAGGACACCAATCCGCATGAGTCAGCTAACTGACCATGTGCTAGACCCGCTGCCTTTCGGGTGTTCATTTAATCGAAGGCTTTGGCTGAGGACCCGAGTCGTTCTCCTGTCAGGATTGAGCGCCTTGGCAGTATCCTAGTCCATCCTCTCCGGAGGTTAGGAAGTGGTCGATGGCCCACTTCCCGTAAAACCTAGCCACGGGAGACAACAGGTTTACGGGTGATATTCTCAAAGCTCGATTGGCGTAGAGCACGAGGGCCACGCATTGTCTCTGACGGTGGGAGGACACCTCCGGATGTTCAATGGTTTGCTACTGCCCGCCTCAAGCCAGGCAGCCCCTGGTCAAATTGGTGCAAACCCGCAAAAAACCCACCTGCGTCTGGCCGTGGTCGCAGGTGCGTATCCGATTACGGTCTCAAAGCATATGATAATTGTTCCAGAACCTCAAAGACTGCGTGTGATGGCCGTCAAGCAGATCCCAATCTGTCTCTGCAATCACATTCCCGAGCTGGATCTGCTCTCCACTGCCTTGTGGGTCAGGCTATTGAGCCAAATGCTCCGGGTGGAGTCCCTCAAGCAAACCTCCGAAGCACAACGACCACCTCGCGTGCGATTGCCCACCAATTCAATCCTACGCCTGCGCGCATACACTCAACATCGGGTGCTGGAACGTGCGCACACTACTGGACCGGAACTCGAGCGAGCGCCCGGAGCGACGCACTGCACTGGTCGCGATGGAGCAGGCGCGCTACCACATCGATATTGCGGCGCTCAGTGTAACTCGGCTCGCTGAGCAAGGTAAGTTACATGAAGCAGGTGCTGGCTACACATTCTATTGGGTGGGGAACGCCGCCTCAGCACCACGTGAACATGGGGTCGGATTTGCAATATCCGACCGCCTGAATGGCCAGCTGGTGGGTGAACCAACGGGCATCAGCGCGCGACTGATGACTGTTCGCCTACGACTCGGAAGAGGTAAGTTTGCTACTCTTATAAGCACGTACGGTCCGACCATGTGTTATCCTGATGACACGCGTGATCAGTTCTACACTGAGCTATCCTCCGTGATACGGTCTGTTCCGAGGAGCGACCGACTATTTCTGCTGGGTGATTTCAACGCGCGCGTTGGGCGTGATGCATCAGCGTGGACAGATGTTATCGGTCCTCATGGCATTGGTTCAGCGAATGCGAACGGTGACAGGCTGCTCTCACTATGTGCCACTCACGGCCTGACGATCACGAACACTCGGTTTGCACTGAGTGCGAGTGATATAGCAACTTGAACACATCCACGGAGTGGTCACGCTCACCTGCTCGACTGTGTCATCGCACGTCAGCGTGATATGCGTGAAGTGCACATGACACGTGTACGGCGTGGAGCTGAGTGTGGCACTGATCACAAATTGGTTCGGACCAAACTGTACATATATTTTCGTAAATCGATGTATTGCACTCCCGTCGTGAATCGGCGTAAAGTTAACATTCTCTCCCTCGGTACTGTGGCGAAGCGTACTGAGCTGGAGAAGGCGATGGCTGCACGCCTGTGTGATGTGGACTGCATAGCCACAGTGGGCGACCTGTGGCACCACATTCGCGATCAGGTGACAGCTGCTTTGACTGTCTCTTGAACAACCGTTCAGAGATCGACTGGCCTACATTAAATGGCCTGAAGCAGCAGGATGTGAAGGCGGATCTGGCGGATACGTCGACACGGGATGAGACGCAGAGAGCACTTGCTTAGCTGCGAAACGGCAAATGTGCCGGAGGTGACGGGATCCCACCTGAAGTATTGAAACACGGCGGACCCGCGTTGTTGACTGCGCTGCACCACTTGGTGCGACGCGTGTGGATTGAGGAGGAGGTGCCTCCTGAGCTGAAGGATGCCCTTGTGCTACCACTGTACAAGGGCAAAGGGAGCAAGCAATGTTGCACGAAGTATCGTGGCATCAACTTGCTGAGTTGTGTGGGCAAGGTGATTGCCCGAATCCTGCTCAATCGCCTCGTGAGTCAGAGTGTGGAACCTAACGCGGCGGAAGAGCAGTGTGGATTCCGCTCGGGTCGCAGCACTATAGATATGGTGATTGCGGCTCGTCAGTTGCAGGAGAAGTGCAGAGAACGACACCAGCCATTGTACTCGCTTTTTGTTGATTTCACCAAGGCATTTGATACGGTGAACCGCGAGGCATTGTGGCTGGTGTTGGGTAAGTTTGGTTGCCCGCGTAAGTTTGTAAGTTTAATTGAATGTCTGCACAGTGGTATGCGAGCGCGGGTGCAGCTGAGTGGAGAGACCTCGGATGACTTCGCAGTTGTCTCTGGTGTGATGCAAGGCTGTGTCTTAGCTCCTGCCCTGTTTAATATCTATCTTCATGCAATGTTGTCTTGTGCTTTTGATGCGGCTTGTGCTTACGGTATTCGTGTGGAGCAACGTATTGATGGTGGGTTGCTGAACATCCGTCGTTTCGGTGCGAGAACTCTAGTCTGTGAGATAACTATCCGTATGTTGCTGTTTGCTGACGACTGTGCGTTGTTTTCACACAGCGCGGATGAGTTGCAGCACATGACTAGTGCTCTGGCTTCGACAGCGGCCAAATTCGGGCTCACCATCAACACAAGCAAAACTGTCTGTCTCTTTCAGCCTTCACCGGAGGTGCAATCTTCAATATTGCCGCAAATCAGCATTGGTGCTGAAGTATTGGAAACCACCTCCCGCTTTTGCGACCTTGGGAGTGTGATATCGACTGATCAACAGCTACACGTTGAGTTGCGTAATCGCGTGTCGAAGGCAGCAGCGGCATTCGGGAAGCTTGAGTACCGAGTGTGGAACAACTATCAGCTTACCATTGGCACGAAGCTGGTGGTGTACAAATCCATGGTACTGTCCGTTCTTCTATACGGCAGTGAAACGTGGACGATGTACCGTCGGGATGTGCGATATCTCGAGCGGTTCCATCAGCAGTGTCTGCGACGAATTTTGCGGATTGGTTGGGGCGCCAGAGTTGCAGACACGGAAGTGTTGCGCCGAAGTGGGATGTATGCAGTGGATGGCATACTTTTACTGCGACACCTGAGATGACTCGGTCATGTGAGCCGTATGGATTCGACGCGGATACCGAAACAAGTTTTATACGGTCAGCTGAGTATAGGGAAGCGGCACGTGGGGAAACCAAAGTTACGTTACCAGTACATGATTAAAGTGAGCCTCACACGTTCTAACCTTGATTGCAGATCATGGGAATCGAAGGCGGTTGATCGGCGTGCATGGCGCGATCTAATCATGAAGGCAGTTGCTGAAGTGCGGGAGAAAGCCCTCATGCATGCAGAGAAGAAGCGGCAAGCACCAATGAATTGTATTCCATCGACATCGAGCGCATGGTGCTGTAGAACATGCGGTCGCGAGTGCCTTAGTCAGGCAGGCCTAGTGAGCCATGAGAGAGGTCACTCGGGACCACTGCCGAAGCGACGACGGGTCCAGCAGTGAACGTAGGCAGTACCGGCGCAGCGTTTTTAGGCACGCTGAATTCGATTTACTAACCGCGTGCTTGCATGCTAAGTCTCTTTATTTCAGGTGGTGGGTTTACGGTTTGTGCCTTAATATTTTTTTCTCCTCTATAAATGTCTACCAGTACTCTATTCCATTAACTTGCACACCTCGCCTAAGCCAATTGTATTCGATTTCCATAACATTTTTGTGTTCGCGGCATTCCGTGAACTATATTTCCTGACCTCGTGCACTTAGCTAGGATTTGTTGTAATCAACTTATTACATTTGCTATTTAATTAAGGTTTATATCACCGTTTCCTTATGCATTAATCGAGTTTTTCTCTTTTCTCTTTTTTTTCTTTCTCTCTCTCAAGTGTTTGGCTGTTGTTTGATATCCCCGGTGTGGATGCGCTTGATGTGCATGTTGACAAGGTGCCTACCTGTCTATTACCCACTACCTCGTCCATACTGGCTCCAGGAGACGGTTGGTCGTTGCTGGAGGGGACAGGGTGCACGGTCCTTGTGGCCGTGTTAGGATCAAAGAGTGGTTACATGCAGTCAGTGTGGAGCGGACTACGGTCCAGCCACCGCCTTGTGTGCGCTTGATTCCCAAATACAGTGTGCCTGTGTTTGTCTGTGAAGGAGTGTTGGCCGGCTCCGTTGATGAAACGTGGCTCCCATCCGCATGCCTCCCGGTCTTATTCCTTCGGGTTTACACTGGATATGGGGTGTGTGGTTGGAGCTGTGGGTGGTGCTGCGCAAGCCACCCATGGTCCCTCTGTAGGCGCATGCGTCCTGTGGCTTGCCACATTGACAGGCAAATCCGAAACCGGATGCCGCCAACCATATATATATATATATATAATATATATATATATATATATATATATATATATATATATATATATATATAAAATCACAGTCTGTGCCATCTAACCATGGCGAAATAGAAAAACCGGATTAGAGTAAAAGCAGATAAGCAATTGTTTGTCAATTTTTCAACTCATAGTTTTTGTCTTTTTTGACCTCATTTATTGAAGAGGGGGAATGGGAATCACTGCAACAAGCAGAGATACACGACCTCCACTGAGTTCGGTTTTGAACCATGACTTTTAACTTTTCCAACCAGCGGCACTTAGCATCCTTGGAACCTCATCCAATTAGTCGAGGAGAACCAACCGAGACGGGCTGTTTTGTCAGCTTTTTCATTCTGCGTCTCCAAGTTTTAGGTTGTCCATCACACCGCCTTCTCTACCCTGTCTAGCGACTGTGGACAGGGCACGACTCAGAAGAAGCTGAACGGGCGTACGCAGTACGAGTCCAAACCATAGTAGTTTGGCGCAGCGAGACAAGCGCCTCGAGGGAGTAGTCGCTGACTCCACCCAAGACACGCTGTTTGAGTTCGATGTTGGTTACGTGGTGCAGCCACCACACGGACAATGGACCGCAAGCAACGGTTCTCGAATACACAGTCGGCGCAGGTCATCTGTACGATCAGGCTAGGTCTCGCAACAGTACAGCGCGGACGGTCGCACCGTAAACCCGCCCTTTGATAGAGTGACGGATGTCATGGCGGCACCATAAATGCCTCAGCCTGAAGGCGAGACTAGCTCTTGAGATGCGCATCGAATCTCGTCTCCAACAACCCCACCAGCAGTTATGCAGCTTCCCAGCTAGACAAAACACTACAACTTCCAGAGTCTCACCACCGATAGTGCAGGTAGAGGCGTATGGCAGTCTTGAAAAAGCGCTTTGCACTTGGATGGTGTAGGGGTCATGTCATATTTCGACGCTTCAATCGCCAGGCGGTTAAGTGCAAGTTGAACAGCCTGCAGACCGTCACCCAACAAGACGATATCATCAGCTTAACCCAAATCAGCCACCCGACTACCTGGGAGGAGCTAAACGCCAGCGTTCACGAAGTTTTCTGGAGCATTTTTGAGGACATCCTCAATGGCAAAATGGTATCGGTTGAGTACTGGAAGTGGGAACTGTTGCTGGGGTACGAGATTCAGGTGATACGGATCTCCGTTGCGGCTGTAGTTTTCATTAAGCCTGTAGTCGCTGCGACTATACGGAGCATTGGAAATATGCTCAGATTTTGGCTCGTGACTTCCAATACTCGGGACACTACCATATTAATCTTTAGGAGCGACTCAGTACTTCGAAGGTACAAATTATTTCTATCCTTACAAAAGGCGGTGGTTATAATGTTCTCTGTTGCATAATGACCGTAATCTAATGGTACGCTATCCTAAGGGGAACGTGTAATGTACTTGAAAACACACTTCAGTATTTTACGACATTGGATTTTATTATTGTTTTAACTTTCTAAACGTCCATTTGTTTTACTGACGGTGCTTCCGTTTTCACAAACTGCTTTCCTTAGTCCCGTGCTTTATCGTTCCTCGCCCTTGTTGATTCGCCTCCTACTTTTGTATCCTGTACAATACACGTTGGGTTTGTAGTGTACCGGAAAACAAGCTCTTTCGGTATTTCGTAACATTGGATTTTACGGTTGTTTTAACCTTCGAAACGTCCACTTGTTTTACTGACTGCACGTCCGTTGACACAAACCGTTTTGGTGAGTACCTCGCTGCACGTTTCTCGCACTGTCTGATTCACTTCCTATTCTTGTAGCCTGCACAATATACGTTGGGTTCAGTTGCCTCCGGCTTCTATGCTGTCGTATTTGCACGTATTACGTGTCATTACTTACCGACTATTATCCCAGGTTCCGCCCAACAGGTCCAGCTGCCTACAACTTCTCTACTCTCCCATATCTGACACGTCTCTTGCGTGTCATTGTTACCGATTAGTATCTCAGGCGCCCCTCAACAAACGCGTTCTAGAGCTATGATCTGCCTGGTTGTTCCGTGTGCTTTTGGAATGATCCATATCGACGTCTGATACTGGAGGTACCGAGACCGCTGAGTCAACGCAATACGCAAGTACCTTGGTAAACAGTTCTTTTATTGTGCGTGAATTTTAATCGTGACTTCTACTTTCTACAAACTTTACCCTACTCACAAACTTCCAACATTAGTTCTTTTAACGTTGCGTACTTGTCTCATTCAGGTGAAGCACATGATATACCACTGCTGATAATGGAAGGATACATAGTTTGACATCTGTTGGGCGGAGCCTGGGATACTAGTCGGTAAGCAATGACACGTAAGACGTGTCAAATACCACAGTATAGAAGTCGGAGGCGACTGAACCCAACGTATATTGTACAGGCTACAAGAATAGGAAGTGAATCAGACAGAGCTAGAAACGTGCAGCGGGGTACTCAACAAAACGGTTTTGTGTCAACGGACGTGCAGTCAGTAAAACAAATGGACGTTTCGAAGGTTGAAACAACCGTAAAATCCAATGTTACAAAATACCGAAAGAGCTTGTTTTCCGGTGCACTACAAGGGCCTCCCCTAGAAGGCTGGAGAATGGAAGCCTTCGATGGAGCTGTTAGTGGGGGAAACGGAAGGTGAGGGTGGATGCGAATATTTGCAGGGGCTTCAGTAAGGTCTTCAAAAGCGGGGTGTGTAGCAGAGTTTGCTCGGTCCAGGCTTTTGTTTGTTATTCTTTATGACGATCGTGTTGACCAGAGTGTAGCATCGGTGGGCCGTCGGGGCTGGTTAGTCGGACTGCAAAAAAAACTGGCTAGTCCAGAAAAAAGGCCGACAGGACCTTTCCTTTGCTGCAGACCCGACGGTGCGCTTGGGAGGTATCAGTCCCCCCACCACACTTTAGTCCACGGTCCTCGTCCCACGGAGAAATCCAGGCGTCCTTGTCCCACGAAGAAATCCGGCGTCCTCGTCGGCAATGCCTAGGCGGCGTTTGGGGACCAATCCGTTCGTGGGTGTCTGCGGTCGATGGCGATTGTCTGTTCCTTGGGTGAGGAAGGGGGCTTTGGGACGGCTGGCGAGTCACTCGAGGGGTTGCGTTGAGCCGGTTGGCGAGTCACTCGAGGGTTGCCTGGGCAGTTCTGGCGGTTGAGTTTCTGGAAGGTAGAACTCACACGGGGTGGGCAAGGGTCGGGTAAGTGGTTTGACGCCGGAGAGGGAACATGGCATGCAGGATAAAAGCAAATACGCTTTTTAGGTTTTCAAAATGTTTTGGAGTTTTTTGTCAGTTTTGCATAACGTTTGTGAATGAGACGCAGGATAAGCATTAAAGACGAAAAAGGCGTGTTAATGGAAATAGTAAACGTTTACAAAATCTGAAAAACGGACCGGACGTTTAACCTGTCTTCCGCGTCGATCGGTTGCCTGGGGTTGCGGCTGGATAGGTTGCGGGTCAAGGGGTACGGAGGGTTCCGGACTATCCAGTGCTCGGGAAATCACCACAGGTGCGGGTGTTTGTGCGAGAGCATCAGGATGGGCTGCAAGTGGCTCGTCAAAGAAAGCCACTTTGAGGCCGTCGATGGACACCGTTGTTCGGTGACCATTCTGGTCTAAAGTAAAATGTTTCGGAGTCGGTTGCAGAACTCTGAAAGGGCCAGTGTAGGGAGGCTGGAGAGGGCGCCGCACTGCATCGGTGCGGAGGAAGACGTGGGTGCAGGTTGAGAGTCCGCTGTGCATTTGCACATCTCTAGTCTGTTCACGGGGCGGGGTCGGGCGTAGTGAACGCATGCGTTGAGCCAGCGAGGACACAAAGTTAGGCGGAGGCATACCCGACGATGCGGGAGGTGAAACGAATTCTCCTGGTAACTTTAGCGTCGTGCCGTAAACCAGCTCTGCTGGTGCACATTGCAAGTCAGATTTGATGCTGCTGCATATGCCTGAGAGAACGAGCGAAATGTTTTCGCTCCAGCTAGGATCGGAGGAGGCGCAGAGCGAGGCTTTAAGCTGTCTATGGAAGCGTTCAACCAACCCGTTGGCTGCTGGGTGATACGCCGTAGTACGGATGCGGCGGCAGCCTAAAAAGTTGCAGAACGTATCGAATTGTGAAGATTCGAAAGGCGTTCCTCGCTCAGTTGTGATGGTGGATGGGCATCCGTAGTGTGAGACCCATCGGTCCAAGAAGGCCCGGATAACAGTCTCAGCTGTGCACTCTATTACGGGAATGGCTTCTGGCCATCTGGTGAAGCGGTCGACACATGTAAGAATGTTTACGAATCCGCGTGAAGAAGGCAATGGACTTACATGGTATACGTATACATGCGAGAACCGAGAGTCCGGGGCAGGTAATGAACTAACAGGACTGCGGGTGTGACGGTGTACTTTGGAGCGCTGGCATTGAAGGCAGGCGCGAGCCCAGGTACGAACATCTTTGTTTACGCTTGTCCAAACGAAACGTTCGGTGACCAGTTTCAAAGATGCACGGATACCGGGATGTGATAGTGAGTGCGGTGCGTCGAAGACTGTGCGTCTGAAGGAGACGGGCACGAGGGGTCTAGGGCAACCTGTGGAAGTGTCGCAGAGGATGGTTCCTTCCATGGTTTGTAGAGGAACAGGTTGCACATGCAGCGAAGTGGACTGCAGAGTGCGCTGTATATCTTCGTCTTGAGCCTGAGCCGATGCCATTGCGGCAAGGTCGACGGTAGGCAAAGACTGCAGAGTGAGGTTGACGCGTGAGAGAGCGTCGGCGACGGGATTGTCGACACCTGAGACATGACGTATGTCAGCAGTGAACTGCGTGACAAAGCCTAGGTGTCTTGTTTCGCGTGGTGAGTATTTGTCGCCAGCAGAGTTGAAGGCAAAGATAAGGGGCTTGTGGTCAGTATAGACCGTGAAAGCGCGGCATTCAAGTGTGTGACGGAAGTGACGTATCGCTAGGTAAATGGTTAGCAGTTTTCTGCCAAACGTGCTGTAGCGGGATTCCGCTGGCTGCAGGCACTTGGAGCAGAACCCAAGGGGGTTGCCATTGCCCACCAACGTGTTGTTGGAGGACGGCTCCTACCGCGACGTTTGAAGCATCAGTCGTAATAGAAAGTGGTGCAGTCGATTCGGAATGAGCGAGGAGGGCTATGTTGGAGATAGCATCCTTGAGCTCGGCGAAGGCTGCCTGTGCTGTGTCAGGGAAAGCGAACTTGCGTTCATTTCCTCTGAGTAAGTCAGTCAGTGGCTGCATGAGCTGAGCGCAGCGCGGAATGAAGCATCGATAGTAGTTGGCCAAACCACAAAATCGACGGAGGTGCTTGAAGGAAGTCGGAGCTGGGAAGTCCTTGATTGACTGGATCTTGTCAGGAAGGACTTCGATACCAGACGATGAAACGAAGTGGCCTAGGAATTCTACCGTTGATTTGCCGAGTTCGCACTTAGTCGGGTTGACTGTGACACCGTGTTGGGTCAAGCGCTGGAACAGAGTTCGAATTTGCTCGAGGGGCTCTTGTTCCGATGAACTGGATACTAAAATATCATCGAGGTAGGAATAAGCGAAGTCTAGGCCACGAGTGACATCGTGGATGGAGTGTTGGAAGGTTTGTGCGGCGTTGCACAGTCCAAATGGCATTCTTAAAAATTCAAACAAACCGAAAGGAGTGATGACGGCTGTTTTAGGAATGTCATTGTCTTCCACAGGTATCTGGTGATAGGCGCGAACCAGATCGATCTTGCTGAAGATCGTCTTACCTGTGAGGCATGCGATAAGGTCCTGCATGTGTGGGATGGGATACCTATCTGGGACGGCTAGGCGATTGAGTGCGCGGTAATCACCGCAAGGGCGCCAGTCACCAGATTTCTTGGGAACCATCTGCAGGGGCGAGGACCAAGGGCTATCGGAAGGGCGGATTATTCCAAGTTCAAGCATGTGCTCAAACTCCGCCCTAGCTACCTTTAGTTTCTCGGGCGATAGTCGGCGTGGACGGCATGACACAGGTGGGCCATTCGTCCGGATGTGGTGCGTGACTTGAGCTGTCACGGGCAAAGCTGCGTTCATTGGCTGAACGAGCTTGGGATACTGAGAAAAGAGATTAGCATAGTCTGGCGAGGTCTGGGGAAATGCATAGACCGGGGATATAGATGTGACATCGGCGGTGATGCCACGTACGCTGAGTTTTGTTGCAGTGTCGACTATCATCTGGCGTTTCGCATCGACCAAGAAGTCGAAATGCCTGAGAAAGTCAATGCCGATGATGGCAAAGGGGACTGCAGCAACGGTGAATACCCAGCGGAAAATGCGCCGAAGACCTAGGTCCAGGGTAAGTGACCGATGACCATAGGTGGCTATTGGTGTGCCATTGGCGGCACTGAGGCTTGTCGACAGAGAAGTGGTAGGCTCACCTGGCATGGGGGGAATGACGCTGACTTCCGCCCCGGTATCAACTAAGAACTGGGTATGGGAGTCATAATCCCTAATGTAGATGAGACGACTTTGAGCTTTGCCGACATTCGTTGTCATTACAGCCCGGCATGGCGGACCATTTATAGTGGAGTAGCTACAAGGCTGTACGCATTTACAGGCTTTAGTACCAAAACGCGAGTGGTAAAAGCGGTAACCTGTGGCTTCAGGTTTTGAGCGATGGGGCGATGATCCGGAGCGTTTGCGGTTCTTACGGTTTAAAGTGAGTTCCTCGAGCTGGCGCTGTAGCGATGCTATCTGCAATGATAATGCGTCTATTGCCGACGGCGGGCAAGTCGCGCCTGTCGTTGTGGTTGCGCCAGCGCAAAGCTGCTTAGGTGCTTTGGTTTCAGTCTCTGGCTGGTGCCGTTCGGTGACGCGGTCTGCTATATCTGCAATTATTGTGATGGGCAAGTCAGTAAAATGAATGGACGTTTCGAAAGTTAATACAACCGTAAAATCCAATGTTATAAAATACTGAAAGAGCTTGTTTTCCGGTACACTACATATCTCTCAGTAAATTTCTGGTGTTTCGAAGGATTAGGGGCGTCCTTGTTGCCTGGCTAGATGTTTCTGCACCGAGGATAACAGGTTCGGTCAGTTCTTCACTCGGCCTGTTTGCCCAATTGAGCTTGAGAGGCACTACTCCATATCCTTCGACGTCGCTTTGGCTAGTATATTTTATTTTATGACTGCACTCCCTGTGCAGGCAAAATGTCTGTATTCGTGATAGTAACTATTTTGCAACTAGTGGTTCGATAGCCATCCTAAGGCGGCAATGGTTGACCTCTCCAAACTTCCTTTTGCGGGAGCATTTTGTCCATCGACATCCTTAGTGTTTGAAGATATTGTATTCTGGTAAATATGCGTTTTTTGATAAACTCGTATGCTATCAACGTGTCGTTAAATTAAAAGATTACGGGGCAGATGTTGCGCTGAACGTTCTTTCGGAGCTTTGTACATTGGCACCGTGTCTTCCATACTACGTGCGTTGGACAGGATTCTTTTGTAGTTTTTCTAATGGCATTTTATCGGACAAATTGTAAACTACTGCATTTTTCGGATATCGGATTCTACTAAAACACCTTGCTGCAATTGCGTCAATGAAGATACCGACCGGTTTCGGATTATCCCTGTTTGGGTTTGCCGTCGCCTGCTATAGGACAGTCAGAGTTACAAGTATTTTGCGTGTTGTCGCCAAGTAATCAAAAGACGCCAGTTTTATTTTGAAGCCATCTAACTCATCTTGGATGGATTTGCATCTAGTGATTTCGTCATTCAGTTGATCCGCCGCCTTATCCTGGTGGATTAGTGGAGTTTTGCTATTTTTAGGATTTAGCAGCTGCTGAGTTTGTTTGGGAGACCGTATTAGAGCACATGTGTCTGCCAGACATTACAAACTGGTATGGAAGCTCGATATTTAAAGAGCGATGCCTGGAAAATGTTACAGCACTGCCCTACAGTGCCTAAGTTAGACTACGAAAAATACGAAATACAAGGGTACAAGCTGACTGTCTTCGGGTTTATTGCATCGATCGCCGCTTATAACCTGGTAACTACGCCGTAAATATCCGTCAAGATTGATGCACTACCCTTTCAGATCAGGCGTGAGTCGTCTCTGGAACAGTTTTGGGGACAAATCTTCATCGATCAGATAACTGTGAATTGCGTTTGTGAGCGAACGTTTGGGCGCACACGGACACAGTCGCTGAGCGTAAGCGAAAGTCCAATTCCCAGCGTTTAGATAAATGTGAAGTTGGTGGCCACGAGGAGGAGCTGCAGCTATCGCACTCAATGTCGGATTGTTGCAGGTTGGGGTTAGCTGGAAACCCCACGAAGGCTACTCTCGAACGACGATAAAAGTTTAGTTATGCACACGAAATCTGAGGTATCGTTCGCCTGAGTCTCAGAAAAGCTATTGTCAGCAATATAATAGCGAGGTAAACAGTACTGTAATGAGCATGAAGCTGCCATTATGGATCCGAGTCGAATGAATGTCTTTGCAGCAATGTGCACGAAAGTAGTGATAAGAGAACGCGCGAAAAGTCAGAGCGTTAAAACTATGCGAACGCACACCAGCTAGCCAACTGCCAATAAACTTAGAATCAGCACAGCAGAAATACGGTTACCACTATCTAGAAATCGGACAAACCTGGCAAGCTGAACAATCCTTGTGAAGAGACTGAACTAAAAGCATCCGTAATGCACGAAATGATATGTTAAAATATGTGCTGGCGTCACGACCCTAGGTATTTCGTAGAGCCATATAGCCCGATTTTATACTATGAGCCAATGATCCATCAAAGGACGATTAGCGGTTTGCTCCGTAGCGCCTCAAAACATAGCTTACCTTACGTGCAATTTTATTACTGATATATTGTCTAATATTCGCTCTTGTTTTACTACCCCCTTATTAGTTGCTCATCCATCCGTCCTCACTTGTCTACGTGGTGAGTTACTGTGCTGACGTTCCCTCTTGTCTCGCTACATCCGGCTACGAGTTATACAAGCATGAGCACCATTCGAACAAGCGAACAGCCTACTTCCCTAATACACAAGAAAACTATAGTTTGATAATATGTTATATTGATTTACACAATCAGGCGGGCAAATCTCCAGGTCACTACGCAGCCCCATCCTAGAAGGGAAACCGTGGGAGACCATTCGATCTACGTGAGGATTGTCCGTCGCCAGCCAGCCTTCTGCGGACCAGGTGGTGAGACCTAATGCAGCTGCTGGGGGAGAACTAGCGCGATCTGACCCTATCGAGCTCCACCCATGTCCTTCCTAACGGTGCTAAAACCACAAAATATGGGGTATGTTCATGTAATTCAAATCTTTGCAAGTTCGTGAATGTCAAATGTTCGCCTCCGGTTCATCCCGCTCGGTTTATACATGGAACGGAAACAAAATCATGCGCTGTGACAATGGTGGCGAGGGTACCAACGAAAATGATACTTACCGGATGATACAGCACCCAAAAATAACTTTTGTATTCAAAACCTTTTCTTCATTTTTTGTATTTTCCATCCTTTTTATGGTCTTACTTAGTTTTCAAAACTATTTGCCACTTTTTGGATTTTCAAAAGCTTTTGCCGTTTTTTACATTGTATGTGCGGGTCGGCTAGAATTATAAAGAAAGTGTGGAAAGATAATTAAAACTAATCTTCCAATCGCGCTGGCCAGTGAACTTGTCTGCCCGACGTGGTCTACTTCTGTGGTTCAGCTGAACACATTGTTGTTTTAAGCGTTCTTTCAGATCGCTCGGCTCGATGGAAAGTGACGGAGCTGAGGTAGAAGACTCAGACGGAAGGTTCACTTTTGTGTTACTTGCTATGTTGATTCGTCGGAAGATGGACAGAAATTTTCATCGGGCTCAGGTTTCATTTGAGAAACATTGAGACGGTCTATCATGATGACTTCTCGTTTACCATGACGGTCGATACTAAAGACGCGGTTCTTACGTTGAAGAACATTGAAAGGTACTTCATAAGGTCGCTCATATGGTTTATGGGGACCATCGACACGGAGGAAATCTAATGGACAGTGCCGTAAGTCTTGAGGAACGAATGACTTACCTCGTGGCTAGCTGCCGAGCGTAGTTCGCGTCCTAACGAGGAATTCTGTGACTCTCGGAAAAGAAATCACCAGATAAGCGTAAAGATTGTCCACCTACCAATTCGGCGCTGGACGTATGCAGATCGATCTTGAGGGCCGATCGGATGCCAATACTTCAGTCCAGCTCAGTGCATTGGCGGCGCTGAGTGAAGTTTTCAGCTGTCGGTGGAGGCGTTCCGCCATGCCGTTCGCCTATGGATGGTAGGCGATCGTACGAGTGTGTCGGCATTAGATGACTTTAAGAAGATTGTTAAAAGTTGAAGATTCAAATTGCGGACCCAGGTCGGTTCTCACTATGGCTGGACAGCCATGTGAAACGACCCTACGCTCAATGGAAGTGCGTGTTACGTTCTCCGCAGATACGTCAGGAATGGGGATGGTCTCAAGCCTATGAGTACAATGGTCAATCATGGTCAAGATGTAGACCATTTCCTTGGAAGGAGCTAAGAGTCCAACGATATCGAGATGGGCATGGGCGAATCGGATTGAAACGGGCGGGAAGCGGTGCGGACAAATGCCGCTGTATCTTGGCTTGCTGGCACGTGAGACAGCTGCGTGCCCAACGCGTACGTTCGCGTTGCATCCCGGGCCAAAGGTATGGATCAGAGATAAGCTTAAACTTATGTCTAATACCTGGATGGGCTAGGTTATGAAGCGTGTCGAAAATAAGACAGCGAAACGGTTCAGAAACGACGGACCGAGGTCGTCCTGTAGAAATGTCACATAAGACTGTGTCATCGGGTGATGGTAGAGGGTGTGGAGATAACTTCAGTAAACAATCACGCAGTTCCGAAAATTTCTGATTGGCCGATTGCGCAGCGGCCATGGCAGATAGGTCCATTGCCTGTTCGGCAAGTCTAATTGCGGTCACTCTTGACGCAGTACCAGCGACAAGATTCTGTTCGCCAAATGTATCGAACATTGGTCAAAAATTGAGCGATGAAATCCAGCTGACGAACCTCACGCGGTGAGTGTCGAGTTGATTAATTTTGAAAAGTGGAGGTTAACGGCTTATGATCGGTAAAGATGGTAAACTGATTACCTTCGAGGACATGTCGGAAGTGCCGAATTGTCGAGTAAATAGCCTGTAGGTGTCGACTGAAAGTGCTCTAATTGAGTTCTGCTGGTTGAAGACGTTTCGAATAGGAGGCGAGTGGCTTCCAACATCCATTGGGCAATTGTTGCAAGAGCGCCATTGACGGAGTCCGATGCATCGAAGGCAACGCTAAGCGGCGCTTTGGCGTCAGAATTATGAAGCATGCCTGAGGCGGCTAATGTCTCTTTACTAGCATTGAAATCTTTAATAACAGCGGAGTGAGTTCCACATCACCGTTTTTGCGACTACGGAGTACGTCTGTCAGCGGGCATAGTAAATTAGCACAATGAGGTAGAAACCATCGGTAATAGTTGAGCAGGCCGTTAGTGGTCTGAGTGTTCGCTGAGCTCGGCAGTTTGGCTGCAAACATTTCGTCACCACTCGAGGTGGCAGCCTCAGTGCGCATTTGTATGTAGCGGAGTGGCGCGGTACGAAGCGTCAGTGCATGTGAGTGATCGATCTTCTAGCCGTCAGTCCGAGTTTGGATCGTTCGATGGGCACATGCCCATCGAAATCGATCTCTGATTCGTGTCACGTAACGTAAGCACGCGTGCCTCTTCGGTTGTCCTCGTCGTCTGACGCATTTGTCCTGCGTTCTGTTCCGTTAGACTTGATTGCCTAATTCGGTGATCTTTCATCCGTAGTGCTGCATGTATATAGCAACTATTTCAACGCGTCGATTTAATAAATTGTCTGTAGAAGACCATGCTTTCAAGAATTCTTTAGCTTTTCTCCAATTTCCTCGGCCTAGAATCTTTACATTCTCTAGATCGTTCTCTAGATCTTCATGCATGGAAACAAGTGGATGTGGGTCGTTTCTCCGTTTGGCCATTTTGTATTCTCTAATCCGTGTTGAAAATTCCCTTCCAGTTTGTCCGATGTAGTGTCTGTCACAATCTTTGGAGTTTATTTTATAGATGACATCGTTCTGACCGACTTGTTTGACTTTATCTTCCGGCTTTGAAGGTAATCCTCTCAAAGTACTAGTTGGTTTGTAGGCTACCAAGATTCCAAGTTGTCGTAGCAATCTCGAAGTCAGTTCAGACACGTTCTTGATGTAAGGAAGGGCTACCCGTTTATCTACGTGTTCCCGTTCTTATTGATGCATTCTTTTCTTTAGGCTTCGTCTGATGAAATTTCTTGGATACCCGCTATTTCGCAATTCCCGGTATGGATGGTTCTCTTTCTTCTTCCTCAATTCTATTACAATGTGTTGCGGCCCTTCTTGTGGTTCAGTGGATGGCTGCTGTGGTAGTTCAATATTTGGTCTGTGAGGGTCTTCGTTCGAGGTACACATGTTTGAAGCTTCCCGTCAGTGGTTCTGTGGACCAGTATATCTATGAATGGTAACTGGTTGTCATTTGTGATTTCAATAGTAAAGTTGCTATCCTAGGATGTATTGTTGATTAGCTCATGGGTATTTTGTAGGGAATCTCGTTTGATGATGACAAACGCGTCGTCCACGTACCGGATCCATAATTTCGGTTTGAATAATGGTATTGTGATATATTTTCCAGTTTTTGTATCACAGCTTCTGCAATAAGTCCTGAGATGAGCGTTCCTTTCTGTTGCTGGCATACTTGCCTGTTAAAGTAAAAATAAGTGGTCATACAGGGATTCAGGAGTTCCAGTACGCTCTCCGGCTTGAGGTTTCCTATTGTGTTAAGTTGATTTCGAGGTAGTTCCATCATTGTTTCCTTCGTAAGTTCGTGACCGATCGACGTGAAGAGTGCGATGACGTCAAACCACAGCATGATTGCATCTTCCTCTGTCGCAATACCCCACAGTTTGTTGAGGAATTGCACAGCATTGATGATGCTTTGTTCAGATCCGGTAATTAGATGTTTTAATTTTTTTCAAATGCACTTTGCAAATTCATATTATGGGGTTTCTGGCAACGAGACGATTGGACGCAATGGGGCAGTAGGTCTTAATGTACCTGTGGCAGTCCATAAAACCTTGCCATGTTTTTACCCTCAGCTTTCGTCTTCTATCGCACCTGCTTGGTAATCTCACTCGTTGCTTATAGGCTCTTCAGTGCTATGTTGATTTGAGTAACCTGTTTCATACTGGGGTCATGATCTATAGGGCGATATGTGGTCGTGTCGGAAAGGAGTTATTTTGCCTTAGTAACGTACACGGCAGCTACCGTGCTCGGAAGCGAAAAACCACGGATAGCTTGGGTCCTCTCGTCTAAGAGTCATATGTCATCTTGATCAATGTGATGTCCGCGAAAGTCTATAGACGACTGTTGGAAAATACACTTGTCTGGATTGACAGTGATATTAATAGCAGAATCATTCAAACAGGATTCTAAGGTGCCCTCGATGAGTTTCCTCGCCTGCACTGGCTATTACTGTCGTCGATATAAGAATGGACGAAGATTAATCCGCGAGTGGCGGAATCTATAAAGTTCTGAAAGGTTCACACTGCATTGCGTTAACCAAATGGCATTCGCAGAAATTCCAATAGACCCAAGGGAGTAATGAACGCAGTTTTAGCTACCTCTTCGTCAGCGACGGGGATCTGGTGGCAAGTAATTACCAGATTAATCTTCGTGGACATACGGGTGCCTCGTAGGCTAGCCGTTATATTCTGATTGTGGGGTACGGGTGAGTGGTCGGGAACGGTGGCGTTGTTCAGAGCGCAATACTCGCCATATGGACGCCAGTCGCCTTGTGTAGCGATCGCATCCGATTTCCTTACAGGGGACTGTTTGATGCCGTGTCCACAAGCAAGTCGTAATGCTGGAGAAACTCCAGTCCGAGGATAAGTATTTGAACATCGGCAACAAGGAATATCCACACCGTTGGATGTATTGTAAGGCGGCGACGATTTGCCATAAGCCCTCACGCTGCCCGAACTATGCGCTTACAGCGCTCTGATAATGTTTATGCTATGTAAACGTTTAGGTTTGATGAGAATTTACCGAAAAGAATTCTTTACCGTGAACTGATTTCTGATATTGATTCATATTTGTGAAATGGGAATATTTGCTTTGCTGAATACCAGCATTGCCCGTGATTCACTGAAACTTGACGAGTCTTCAAAACCTTCTGGCACTGAAGTGCTGTCGTGGTCGTCAGAAGAGGGAGCACTATGTGGACATTGATGTAATGCGAAACTCATTGATGGGGTTTTATACCGTATGGATAAGTCAGGGCCAAAGTTGCTCACACCAGCGTCGAGATTGGCCAGGTTGCTGTAAAAGATTCGTCATCAGTTTTTGATACATTGGACAACTAAGGACGGAGAAAGCTGTATGTGATCGTTACTGGTGTCTTAACATTCACACGGACGTTGTAAGGCTGTGTAACATGTATGAAGTTTGCTCTGCTATCAAACTAGGCACCCATGCACCACAACCCCTTGATGACTTTAGTCTCAAAGCATTGATATTGATTTTATGAAGCCTTTCTCATTAACCTGAATGAAAACCAACACCTCCTGGTTTTTGTGAATTATTGCATGAAGTGTTTTGAAGCTGCCCACACAAGTACTCAGACGCAATAGCAGTTACCTCAGACTTCGGCAATGTGTAAGTCGCTCGCTACGGAGCACCTCTACCACTTTATTTAGACCAAAGTGCTGCCTTCGAAAGCCAACCAGTGCAGAAAATCTGTCAGCTGCTATCCGTTAGAAAAACGCGTACTGCGCCATGCCATCCACTTGCCAATGGACATATTGAACGCATTAATCGAAGCATTAAGATGATTCTCCGGTTTCCTGAAGAAACATCAAATTAACTGATGGGACGGGTTTTTTTGGTCCAATCTATGATGGTGTATCCGGCGTCCGCACACCCAAAAACAGGATGCGCCCCGGCGTACTTTATGCATGGTCAGGAACTTCGCCTACCTCTAGTATTGACGACACCGAGACTTCCGGTGGATGTCTCCTCACCTTCGGACTATGTGCGCGAGTTGCGCGGATGTCTTAGTTTGTCAATTTGGAGTGTGGAGAAAAGCACGGCATCAACAGAAACTATGCTACGATAGGCGCAGTAATGAGCCTGAATACCATGTCGGCGTTCGTGTGTGGTTACATCGACTGCAAACTCCCGCAAACACATCAGGCAAATTTCACTTTTGTTGGCAAGTGCCGTACGAGATAGTGTTTGTTCGGTCCCCAACCTTGTATATTGTTCGTAGTGTACCTAACCCGAAAGCTGACTTTTTAACTGTCCATTACAAGCAGCTAAAGCTGAAGTGAACGTCCCTTTGTCAAACGTCGACAATAAACATTTTTCGACACGGATGCCTATCGATGGTTAAATCAAACTGTAAAGACACTCCCGATGATAAGGAGGCTGTTGCTCTTGTATTCGAGGCAATAAGGTCGGTTCTTTCGCCAAATGAGTGGTAGTGTGACGTAACCGAAACTGAAATTGAAACGATACTATTGAACGAACCGCTACTATCAGTCACTTTCTTTTATCCGTGCAGATCCCGATGAATCTAACGATCATTTGTGTGAACATTTGCAGTTCGCTGTTGGATCCATGCAAACACTGAAGTGCTTTTGTATTAACCTGGATAGCCATTTTTCTGCTCTGTCTCCCTGTTGAATAAACGTTCTTGTTACATTCAAGCGGTTTAGTTTTTGCTCGACAGGGCTTCACGCTGTATGTCCACATCGTTAAATCAGCAGTGTTAACTCGGCTGAACAGTGCGTTATTTACTTATGTGGCGGACTGTTTTCAGTGTTCACCCGCCTGACTTAATTACCCGTTTCTATCGCAGTGATGACGTTACCACACTACCAATATGAACACTATGACGTCCTTCATTAAATGACAGCTTTTCGTGCCTGTCATTTTCACGCAATACAGTGGAATATTTTCTGCTTGTAGCAGCGGCCTAGTCTCAGTTCACTTGTGTTACCTGAGTATTCTTCTTTTGGTGTGATTCCGTGAACACTGGTTCGGATAGTTACTGTCAGATTCGACTCAGTTGACAAGTAATAGCTTTTAGACGAATCAAAACAAGGAGGACAGGAGTAACTAAAAGAGTTCTGCGTTGTTTGCAAGAAGATCGGCAGTGTTCCAACACGTGACGGATTTTCGAATGGCAAGCGTTCTCTACATAAAAAGTCACAAATTTCTGTTTAACAACACTGCGACGTCGAGGTTGGGACTTACCACCTAATGTAGGCACTACCCCCTACCACGCATTGGCAAGTTGCTCGATTCCATCTTTCACTAGTTCTTTGCATCTTTCCGCTCTCATACATCTACAACTGCATGTTTAACCAGTGTCATGACACTATTTTTAAAATGTTTTTACATTCTGGTCTTCATGCTTTACTCACCTGATCCGCACTGTGTGCAAAAACCTCATCGGACCAGTTCCTCAACAAGCATACTTCACTCCAATGATATTTGTAATTCCTATTTTTGCATCTCGTTCTCTGCGAACTATTACGCCCTTACAATTCTGATTATCCCTTCGGTGGCGTGCTTCGATAAACTCGAGGATAATTTGTATCCATTACTTGGGCCATATGAGACCTCTTAACTGAATACCACTGTATTAGTCTTGCTTTTGGACGTGCTTATTATACTGTTGTGTACGACAGTGCATTATTCTGATCATGCCCAAAAGATATGCCTCGTTTTGTCCATTAGAAATAATTTTATTTATTTGAGCAACCGTTGTCAAAAAGCAGTGTAGTTCGCAATAAAACGGAAAATAGTGTATATTTCATGATTTTAGAGAATCGGTGGACGAGATGGATGGAAACACAAGACATCGTTATCATAGAACGTCAATTAATTAGCTGTTTTTGTTTCCTGTGACGGCCCTCTTAAGCAAACTGATGGAATAAGCTATAGGAGTTGTTACAAGTGTGGATATACTAAACAGCTCAAGATGTGTCTTGTTGACAGTGGAGAAACCTAGGACATTTACAGTAAAGGTGCTTCTTTCACAGATCCCGATGGCATACTTCCCATACATCGCCAATGTTTGACATGTCCCGTGTCATGGTTTCGTGTAGTATGTAATTACAAAAAAGCGATTAAACTACATAGAATCACACATCTGTGAACTCACGATATTATCTGCTTTAACAAACATTTATGTCAGTTTACCACAATTTCATGAGGGTTAGTGAGCATATTGTTTGTGTGCGGCTTACCTTCACTCGACGGGCAGTAGTTAAATCAGTTAATCCTGTTGGTATAATGCGTCGTGTACTCGTTCGTTAAAACAGAGCAACATGGACAAACAAATGACAAATGTTGAAAAAGCGTTCGAAGTTGGCAACTACGCCGGCTGCGTTGGGTGATCAGTTTTAACTAGTTACCACTTAATTTTGTGGCAAGTTTGAGTAATAGCTGCAAGCCTGACAGGGATAGTGCAAGACCTAGTACTCCAGAATTAGTTCGCCTCGTACACATCATAACCTTGGCCGTATAGTCCTAGAGATTTCAGTCGCGTGTGGTGCGGCAGGTGCAGCAGTCACTTAAAATTTTTGATTTCCCTTCGCTGTGGAATCTCCAGTGGAACCACATCGCTTCGCCTCCTGCGTTGTCAGCCCTGAATCGCTACGCTACATGCAACCCTGCATACGCAGTGAGCATTAAAGGGCTGGAGGAGGGGATCGGACTGACCAAACGCCCTCCGTATTGGGCCAGTAGGATAAGTTATTGGTTTGGACGCCTTCACTGACTGTTTCGATCAGCCAAAGCCGTCTTGCAACACTAAATCTAGGTTGCGCTCCTGTAAGACGGTCTTTAAGATGTGGGCTTCAGGCATATATGCGTTGTTGCACTTGTGACGTACATGTGTAGTTTTGCAGTTGCCTGAGTTGAAAAGGAGCAGATTTGCCTTCGTCTACCTAATAGCACTAACAAGCTTATTTTGCAGCATGTTGTGATGTTGCTGGTTACCGATCGTCCGCCGTTGCTTCGTGTGATCGGCAAATAGCAGGAAATTCGACTCAGTGACACTCACAAGTTTGTTTATGATGATCAAGAATAAGCGCGACCACGACATTGGTCATTGTGGAGCACCGCAGTCCACATTAGTAGGATTAGGAAAGGAGCCCCCAAATCTAACTTATGATGGAGAATGAAATTTCCGCATAATTCATGAAAGGCGTTCCCAATTGTGTACTTACGGCTTTAGAGAAGGATGCGGTAATCGAATTGGTAGAGGGCTTTAGTAGACTGGAGGTAGACAATATAAGTGCTGGTCCCACTAACCGCTGTTTCCGTCAAACTGTCATGCGCTAACAATGGGTTGGTATTACATGACCAATGCAGGCGGGATCCGTGTCGCTCAAACGTTACGATGGGAGATCTTTTCGTGTGGTCCATTAGTGTCTCAGCTATGATTGACTCCACCAACTTTGAGGACTCCAAGAGGAGAACCACTAGCTTGTATTTGGCAGGCTCCGAATGATGACTACTCTTGAAAATCGGGATAACGATGCTCTACTTCCATACCTTGGAAACCTGTTGTTTATCTTTATACCATCCAAAAATTGTCTTTATGGCACAGCAATACTCACCGCCATCAACTGCAGTGCTTACACGGGGGTACTACTTGTGTGCCACGATAACAGCGTCCAAAAAGGCGCTCGCTGAAATAAAAGTGAGGTTTGTCAGTTCCGGCGTCTGGAGGAATATGGCACGTATGTGACACACCCGTGAAGGGTCGAATGGTTAAATCATAGAGTTGACGTACATCGTTATCTACTTTTTCTGCATGTTGAGCACTTCGATTTGCTAAGCTAAGCGGAGAAACATAACGCTTTACTTTCCGGGTTTTGTTCACATATTTACACAGAAGCTTGCTATAAACACAAAAACTTGCAGCTAAACTCTGCTGGTGTCCTAACTTGTCCTCGCGCACAAGTGTGCTCCAGTGATTAAGCTGCACAACACAATCGCTCAACTTCCCACGCTAGGTTTTGTTCTGCACACAAAAATAGATAACTAACTAAAAGTATTTTCTGGACTGTAGCTAGAAGCTGTGTCTGCGAATGGTCAACCATTGTATACAAGAATCACATGCTCGTGCATCACTAGTGAAAAGTGAAAAGTATCTCCGCAATGATTGCGAGTGTTGTAACGTTCATAAGAGCGCTGATTTTACCTTAGCATTTTTAGCACTTGAGCGTTTTATAACATTCCAGTTTAAGCCAAACTTACAGCCTAAAAGGCATCCTTCCGTCTATGTGATTTCCAGCTAGACTCTATCAGTTGCTCTCACAGCATTGCAATATTATCAACCGGGATACAGTCCGAATGGGAATATTCATGCAAATTTTTCACCGCATGCAAACGCCGCAGGGTCTATCGACGATACTCATCAATTCCATCAAACTATTTCAATTCCTTCAGCAGTCTTGATTATTTGTGGGCTCGTAAAAGGAAATCAAAGATCAATGGCTATGAAAAGAACAGGAAACGGTTTAAAATAATGATCGAAAAAAATATTAAAGTGAACATGGTTTTGCTTAGTGACACTTAGTAAGGCGACGTGCTTAGATAGAAAATTATAAAATAATGTAAAGTCTAACTAACACATTTTTGATTAAAGTGTGACTTCAGGCAAAGACTATCTGATCGACGTTGACTATAGTCAAACATGGAAAATATTTTAAAACGATAATATTACTAAAAATGAATGCCAGATAGCACAGTCAGAATAGACTTTTTGGTAGATATGATAAGAGCAGAATAACTGCAATCATTGCAGTATTTGGTAATTTCAGGAGCAATGGTTGATGGCGTCACTTATTATTTCGCTAAAAAGGCGATTTTGCTTTTCGAATAAGTACAGAAAAAAGGAAAGAAAAGAGGTGGCATAGTGTTTTGAAGTCTACATAGGACGGCGTATCCAAATATTAATACAGTTTATAAGAAGTAGTATTTACAAACGATACGTGGTTAGTCGGAAAAAAGAAGCTCTTAGCGTACGCAATAAAAATAGACCAATTTGTGTAAAAAAATTAAGTAAAAGCGCTCTGGCGTCACTAACGATCGTTATTTATGCACGAAATTTTCAGACATTTAGTGATTAGCCTAGCGTGCAGTTTTTAACGATACTACGCTAGACAGATCACTGTAGAGCTAAACTATACAAAATTTTATACCTAAGTTTTGCGAATATTGCCGTGGAGTTACATGAGCCGGATCCACATGGATAAGTCAGAACTGCTCATCGGTTCATTTGACCTATGGGAGCTTAAAAACCCATAGATTTATTAGAAAATAATGCGTTATATCAATTTGAGCCCGTTTCATGTGTGCACAAAGTTAGACCGCCATTGGCAATATGCTACAGAACTCCAGAACCAATAATAAGAAAAGAAGCATCCGAAAAATAGTGGAGCCCTTTGAAAGATGTTATTCACCGTGGCCAACGTAAGTACGGTCACAACAACTTTGGATTTTAGGGTGGGAATCTTCCACCTATGAGGAATTATAGTGCCTCGTGTTTGGACACACTTATGTCCATCTCTTTGCTCTTTTCATGCTTTCTCATCTGTTTCGGTTGTTTGATGCAAGTGTTAGCGATGTACATCAGGTTAGCGATATAAAATAAGGCATGAAAGCCACGCCACTCATAATGATTTTATTTTTTTGATGAAAGCTGCTCTATTACGCCAGTAGTCTACGGCTCTTAACGCCATGAATTTGGCTTCTGCTCCAAATAAATGAATGTGATTTTACAGAACGAATGGTCTTTATTCCCTATGCTGGTTTACTCAGCTCACTAAACTTGTCTGAAGACTCCAAACAAGCAGTATCAATGGAAGGGTCGCTCGAAAACTCCTAGATGTCTTCTTTAGCAACTTCTGTTAGTATGTCGTGGCGTGCGATTGTTCAAAGTACATAAATATGTTCTTCTGGGTACTCCGCATTACACGCATTGTCGTGACATATTAGCACATGATCAAGCAGCCCCAGAGTGCCTTCCGTCCTTGGCTTCTCGACTATAAGCTACTCGTTCGTAAGCACTAAATCAAACACAGGTGGCCTACTTCATGCTGTGAACCGGGGGGGGGAGGGAGGAGGAGAATTGACAGGTCTAAACGGCGCAATGCTTGGAAGGAACTTTAGCTGATCCGTCTTAAATTCTTTACCGGAGAATACCAGATCTTCCAGTTCGTGAACACTGCATTCACCTAACTGGAAGCATATCTTTGTCGTTATCTCAACACCCTCCTCAAAGCTAATTTCGAGCAGGGGTTAATGTCTTCGGTGCGCAACAGAGGGACGATAAACAGCTGCCACAATGCACGTGTCGCTGCGTCTCATTCACTGATTGTACCAGAGTAAGTCTATAAGCAGCGTTTATTTAGACTACTTTGATGAGCGGGATAGGCACATGCTTGACAGGCTATCGTTTCAGGCCTGCAAAATGACAAAAATTAGATTGCAACACAAAATTATAAAAGTAATGCATTTCCTTTGACCCCCAAAATGAGCATAACTAATTCTTAACTCAGTTCACCATCCCATATTTGTTCAAAATTACGTGCATCACGCGAAGGTTTCCACTTGTTCCCCTTGGGGCAATCAAGCCGTGCACTTAGATGAAGTGTGTAATGGACTTACTGGGGCGAGGTGTAGCTTTGAGTTGGCTCGATGGTGATTAGACGGTGCGGGAGTCACACTTGGCACAAACTGTGTAAGTTTGAGTTTCGAAAATTACAAAGCAATGGTTGGTGTGATTCTTTGCACCAGGCCATGCGAGCACATTTTCAAGTTCAATCTAAGGTAAGAACGATGGTAGAAAATCGTGAAGATCCCTACTTACTCGGATCGTTAAGTCATGAATCGATAAGATACCCCAAGGAATCGGCAAATCTAAAACATAATACAACAATCGCACACTAACTAACCAATTATGATCCGCTATCTTGCAGTAACAGTCCGCAATACCTTGGTTAGATTAAGCAAGCATGAGAGAAGATAAAATATCGAAGATGTAAAAGACTCTTCAGTCGAAGAAAATATAATATCAATACGGGAATAATAGTACAAAACAGAAAATAGAAATATGAAAATAAGAGTTAGCCAAAAGGATACTTATTTATGCTGCCACCCAAAGGAGTTTAACTGAAACTCATAACTTTTAACCGGAGATTCTATGACTATATTTCCTGGAGGAGCATTTTAACATTGGATAATGTAATTCGTTTGGTGAGTTTGCTTTCTGATGCGGTTAGAGTGAGTCTGGACAGCTTTATGATATGGTCCTATGAAGCTGATTATTTAGCGGGAATAATTATTTTGTGCATGTCCGCCCCAATATTCGCGGTTAAAACGAACACATTAGGATCCGTTCAACACAGAGAATTCCGCTGATTAATAAACGCGCCCCCAATCTATTTGAACTTTTAGACTACGTCTTTTTTTGGAATTCCTGGGCTCGCCCAGTACATGCTTTTCCACCCTCTCCAGTTCCGATTTGTTTTGAATGAAGCCGAATAGGCACATTCTGAACTGCTCTATCAGGATGTTAGTTGCTGTGATTTCGAGAAAACGGCACATTAATCGAAACATAAGAAACCCCTTTTGGCATCCCCCTTGGTATTTTGTCGACTAGGAGTGGCTCGCTCCTAGAGGTATGATCATGTAGGTGCAAAGATAGCCAATATGTTTATCATGAGGTGAACTGAGATTTGATTGATAGTCAAAAATTGACATTTGTGTGGACGTGATTGACACGAAGGAAGCAGCAAAAAGTTTTACCATTTGTTTCCTTCCGGTTATATGGGGAATGGTTGGTAGACTATAGTTCGATGCGACAATAAAACAATGGTGTAGTAGGATTAAAAAAGCAACGCTTAACAAGTCCCGTGGGATATGTGACATGTAGTCAAAGAGATTGCAACAGGATGAAAGAGCAAAACCCAGTAAATATGTGCTCCAAAGCAGTGGTTTAAGGTAGGAAATTTTTGAATACATTTATAGGTAATGAGTGTGTTTGATCTAAAAATGTGAGTTCTGTTCAAGTGTGCATTCGAGGTTAGACAAAATTCCTGCTAGTCGCTGTCGACAGGTCACCAAATTCCTATGCTAGTAGCTGGCTCCGAGAAACAACTTGCGTTAAATATATATATATATATATATATATATATATATATATATATATATATATATTCGTTTCCAAGTGGCAATTTGGATCGTGTATAGACTTTAGGTAGCGCTAGGCAATTGTAACACAGCTCCTGGATAGATGAAGTTTGGGAATCTAGTCAATGTAAATTATACAGAAGATTCTCCAGACTACGGTCACTGACGAGGTGGCATAGAATAGCGCTAATTTAACATCAGTTGATTGTAAGTAACTGGTAGGCTCCATAATAAATTCCGTTCAAGATTAGCTGCATAAGCCATACTCGGGAGAATGCAGTGAGTGAGATATTGATTAGAGGCAATTTTCATTTATTCGCGTAGCGATTTGCTTCCAAAAATCGGTAGGCCCAAAACCCAATTGTTCAGCTTCCAGGAAAAGTTATCAGGAATTATATTATTTTCACTAAGTCAAATAGAGTTAAAAGAACAATGTTTCGTCAAACGTCAAGTGAATGTTCTGTGTGCTTTGAAAAGTAAGAGCTTCGTTCTTCCAAAAAGGACCATCATTAGACCGCCTCGGTGGCTTACAACAATCAGGTGCATTCAATCGAACTTTCTCGCAGATATCGAAAACTGCATAGAAAGGAAAGGGCAGACAAAAGACGAACCATCCATACTCAATTAAAGAGTGCTTTTATGATGATGCCGATATTGGTAGCAAACCAAATATATAAAAGTGCGTTAGTTGGTAGTCCATGTACGTACATTGTTTTATGCAATATCTTTTGTGGAGTTTGGCTAGAATATGACTTCATCGAGGAACATACGTGGTGATTAAACTCTGAAGGCCATAGAAGTGACAAAGTCTATGAGTCAATAAATTAATAGCGGCAAAGTATATCTAGACTAAAGAGGAACAGGTGGGTTCAATGTAAGTAAAATTCTATTCTGCAATTGGCGATAGGGAAAGCCGTCTATTAATACTAAAGAACTCCTAGTAAAGTGAGGTTTGGTACGGAGAGAACAAAGGCGATGCAGCTGGGTTAAGAACGCAAATTGATCCAAACTTTTACGTAAAGATGAAAAACCTGCACATGGAGCGAGCGTAATTAAATTGGGTAGCGGGCATCCCAGTGGCTTTTGGGATTCGCTATTTCTTGCGCAGTCGTTTGGCAAGGCAGATTGGATAGACGAAAATAGCATTATGTGGCGGTTTGAAGTTAGTTAACTCGTAAGAGGCTGGAAGCAGTCAGAAAGTGGGAGACTAAACTAGGTCGTTGTAGCATTTTGAGAATAAGCAGTCTTAGTAGGGTAAAAATGTGAAGCGGGGAAGTCATAGACTGACAAAAGTAGGGATTGATAGGCTTCTGCCAAAATAGGAGACCTAGTTATAGAGGTCGACAGAGGTAACTAGTTCAGAAATCGTATCAGTCCAAAAATTAATGGGTTTAACAATGAAGAATGCCTCTGCGTAATTAAAGCCGTCAGAGGATAGGGCTGCGAAAATGAAGTAGACCACTTTTAGAATGAAGAGTGATAGGACCATTTTGAATCCGTTTTAATCCTAAACGCATGAGAAGCTTGAGCCGAATAAACATGTCGGATGATGATCAAACTTTGTGTGGCATACAATGCGTATTAAAGGAGAAATTGGAAGGACAGTCCAGGTTTTTGTCCAATTCCGAAGCCGGAGTTGTCCCAGCCGTGTTAGAAAGATAGCTGGAATTTGCAACAGGTCAGGAGAATATTCAAGAGGGAGGGATTTATGCTATAGATAAAAGGAGACCGTTTGAAATGCCGCGATAACTAACCACATCAGCAACGGACATTGACTCAAAACACTAGAAAATTTATTCGAAGTATTGAATAAGTAGGCGAAAACTAAAGATTGAAAGGCTCCTTTTGAACAATGAAGGGAAAAATCCTTAGTCTGGCGAGAAGTCCTTTTCAAAAAGCACCGTAACCGAAAATAATAAGAGTGTGAAGGAATGTGGACTGAGACAGCCGAAGGCCGAACTTTGAAGTTAAGAAGATAAAAGGAATTGCCTTGGTGAGTATCGAGTGCCATGATCATTTCATTACCAGGAGCCGTCCCGAAAGTCGGATAACTTAGTGAAAATAGAAAATAGTGATTATAAGGTCTGGAGAGTGACAGACAGACTCGATGTATTAAAGCCGAGTAACAGGAGGCTATACATCAACTCGACTAAATACACTAGAGTTAAATCTTATTAATCATATTATTTGAAGCAAAACAAGCTACCTAACTTTGAGGGACGGAACACTTTGCTTAAGTTACGCAGACTAACCACAAAATGACCAGTTTTATCACCTATGCAATGCATAATGGAGGCTTCCAGACCTATAAGAGGATTTTAAATGTTCCATATCTACAGATCCTCAACTCTATGCCTTGCATGGTAGCGTATAAGCTCTGTAAACTCGCAGCTATCTGGAGATCTAGCAGTGGACTGATGAATCGCCTTTTCGCCTAGATGGGATGAATTTATTCCACGGGAACCTAGCTGTGATCTCAATAGGTCCGTGGCTCCTACACGTGAACGCAAACACCATTCAAGAAACTGGTCGCCGCTCATATCGTCACTTAGCGGCACTCACCACGTTGCTGACACAAGACCAGTGTGGATAGCTGGGCATGAAGAGGTCACAATCCAAGTTCATGCGTAATCGAAACAAGTTTAAACGACTGAGGAGACTACCACATTTACAATCGACTCGCCATTAATTGACAAGGACCCGTAATCCCTATTTACAATGACCATGCGACCAATCACTCTCATAGGTTTCATCCGTCGCCTACAGCAATGACTCCACAGTGAGCACTATTCCATGGATCAAACATTTTGACTAAGTGTCCCCAATCCTGACGCTTTCAAGCGCTTCCAGAGATAATAACTTTACCATGACATTCAAACACCTTGAAGAATGCCAAAAAACAATACTGAACATCAAATTATCAGTTTTACCACTTCCGCATGTTCATTCGCCATGTTCAGCCCAACAGATGGTTTCCGTTGCCAGTATGTCGACTGCCTGTCCTGCGCAACCTGGC
>OX104063.1:159449392-159835183 GCA_944474145.2 Dicrocoelium dendriticum | reverse complement strand
CAGAACTTTAACAGCAACCACCCGAAATGCCACAACACCGTTCACTCAACACTGTTATCCACAACGCGGTCACGTATATGGAGGTTCACTTGAGAGGCTGCACCCAGAACATTTGGCTCCACAGTTTGGCCCACAAGGTAGTGGGGAGCTAGTCTAACTGGACAGCGTGATTGCAGTGTCTCATTGTCACCTGCTTCAGGCCTGTCAGATACAGCCTTTGAGCATCTAGGGCAATTCAGGTGCGACCACAGGCAACCGCATGTGGGAATTGGCGGCTTTGCACCTACTTCACCAGTAGTTGCCTGGATTGAAGCGGGAGGTAGAAAACCAGTAAGCACGGCGTGGTGCACTCCCACGATCAGTGACAAGGCCTGGCACTCATGATCTACGTCAATCGAGCTGTGAGATACTCTAAAACTTGTTGTCTCCCGTGGCTATTCTAAGAGAAGAGGATCATGAACCTCTAGCAAATCTCAAAGAGGCTTGAGAGACTGAGATAATCCGACCCCTAACCATTGACAAGTTTGGTATAAGCAGTCCTGATGGCACCTAGAAGGTGTCACCGAGTGAAACACAATATGTCACGAAGGGAGACAAACCATCACATCAAAATAAAGTCCAGTCGCGTCGCGATGAGCTTTGTTTCTCCGGCATGTCGCTGTTGTACTGTGTTGTATCAGTCTGAGATTTGCCTGCGCTTACGAGATCAATTTCTACTTTCGAGACATACTACGATTTCTTGATAATAACAATGCTTATTTCCCAAAAACTTCAGAAGTGTTCGACAGCCGCGCATCTGAAGGATTCAATTATCGTAGGTAGGTTGACTACCCGTGTGTAAGATGCTCTTCATACGAAACCACAGATTCTACATCAATATGTTCGAAACGCAGACCCTACAGTTCGGTATCGTCCAACGTGACTTATGTCCCTGGTTCGAGATGACAGGTTGTTCTGGGCATACGGAAATGGCACTACCCCGTAGAACAAGCAATTCAAGCAAGGCAACCAACACTTAAGCACGATGTCACTAATCTGGAGCAGACTCAACGTCGGGTTTCCAAGTGCGTCATTGGAACGCGTAAATCGCCATAAGAAAAGATGTGGAAACATTGGTATTGCTGATTAGCTAATGATCTGTTAATGCCTAGATTTGTAGTGTTCATATCTTTTACATCTTTTGCGCTTTTCTCATTTCATTTTTCTATGCGTCTTGTACAGTTGTTTTAATTGACCGTTTTTTCATATACATAATTCTCGACCTCGAACGGCGCGTTCTGCTTTCATGCGGCAGCGTGTTGAGATCTTGTTCGTGCGCTTGAGGTAGTTTGAGCTTCGCGGAACCAACTCTGGAATATCGTATCAGGGTGTGCAATATCAGTGGAGTTAGTCCAACCGTCACTACTGAAGGTCAGCGTGTTGATATTTTTATCTGACACTAATACTTTCCTTCCGGTGCGGTAGTCTGAGACTAGTTTTCACTCCACTACATATTTGGTGACCCCAGTGTTTCTTTTTTCCTACTGGAACGTTTTTCGCCCGAGTAATGTCGTCCAGTACCACTGCGCACATCGAGTCTTCTGAAAATTTTGTTGGTTTTTCCTTACCCGCTTTTGACATTAACAATGCACACGTCCGGTTTTTACAGTTAGAAGCTCTTTTCCTTTGCCGTAGAATCACTTCGCAAAGTTCTATGTTTTCCTACGTCGCTGCCCATCATTCGAAGTACATAGACGCCGATGTGGTTGAGCCACTCGACCCTCTTCCTACCGATTCCCCCTACGATGTGCTTAAGGTTACTGTTTTGAAACGCCTTACAGCTTCCGGTGAGACCAGACTTCATTAACTTCTCTCAAGTGTTTAACTGGGTGATCGTTCACCTTCGGAGCTTCTCCGTTATATGCGTGCTCTCGTAGGTTCCTCTAAAGTCGACGACATTGTCTTACGTCAATTGTGGCTAAAATGTCTTCCATCCAACACTACGGCAATTCTCGCTGTATCCGCTGACGATTTGTCACTTGAAAAACTAGCAGAAACGGCCGACAAAGTTCATGAGTTTTTCTTTTAACACCCAGTTTGTCATGCTGTTGTCACCCCACCTGAGACTTCATCGTTATCAGATCCCATTGAATCTATTTGTCAGAGACTGACCATGCTCGAACTCGCCGTTAAGAGAGGACATCGCCCCGCAGTCGAACTTTTAGACCCACTTCGAGAAGCAGAAGCAGAAACAGACACGCTAGGAACACTGGACAGCATATAAGCTGTTATCATCGACGTTTTGGTGATGCCGCTAAAAATGGTCGTCCTGCTTGCTCGCATCCGAAAGCCTTCCCCAAGGCTCAAAAGGGAAACGCCCCAGCCAGCCAGTAATGGCCACGACATCGGCTGGCACATCTTCTAGTCGCCTGCTTTTTGTCCGTGATTCCACAACCAACCTTTCATTCTTGGTTGACACTGGAGCCGAGGTCAGCGTTCTGCTTCGTGGAATGGAAAAACGCTAAATCATTCCCAAAGGACCTACTCTCCAGGCGGCTAATAACACGAGAATCCAGACCTACGGTCAGAAATTGCTCACTCTCGATCGTAGTCTTCGACGAACATTTTCCTTCGTTTTTCTGATCGCAGATGTACAACGCCCCATTAGCGGTGTCGATTTCCTCACCTAATTTGGTCTTATTGTCGACTTACGTAACAGGGAACTTCGTGATAGTATCAACTCCCTCACCACTCCGGGCAGAGCCACTTCGATCAGCGTGATCGGACTTCGCATGACTCTACCTACTAACACTTTGTTCACCAAGTTACTCCAACAGTTCCCCGCGTTGTATCTGCCGTCCAATAATTGTCCCGCCCCTAAACACGAGATTGTGCATCACATCGTTACTCGTGGACCACCGGTCACGTCTCGACTTCGCTGACTACCACCCGATAAACTCGCCGACGCCAAAGCCGAGTTTGAACATAGGCTCCGACTTGGTATCTTCCGGCCTTCTAATAGCCCATGGTCTTCACCGTTGCACATGGTCCCCAAAATGTCTCGCGGAGATTGGCGACCTTGTGGTGATTACCGTCAACTTAATAATGTCACCGTCCCTGACAGGTATCCGGTGCCACATATTCATGACTTTTCTATTGGCCTAGACGGCAAAGCAGTTTTCTCTAAAATTGACTTGGTCCGGGCATATTACCAAATTCCTGCCGCCCCTTATGACATTCCCAAGAAAGCTATAACCATCCCCTTCGGTCTTTTTGAATTTGTCCGTATGACTTTTGGACAACGAAACGCCACACAAACATTCCAACGACTCATTGACCAGGTTCTCCCAGGACTTGGTTTTGCTATTGCTTATATCCATGACATTCTCGTGGCCACCTCTAATCATGAAGAACATCTCTTTCATCTTCGCCAACTCTTTGAGAGTTTTGATCATTATGGCTTTACCAAAAACACGGACAAATGTGTCTTTGGCCAGTCCAGTGTTGATTTTCTGGATCATCGAATCGAGCGCAGCGGAATCAGTCCACTCCCGGAGAAAACAGAAGCAATCACGGAGTATCCGATGCCGCAGTCCTACAAAAGCCTTCGCCGTTTCCTCGGTATGGTGAATTATTACGGCCGCTTTATACCTGATTGCTGTAAACTGCTTCAACCTTTAACCGACTTGCTTAAAGGAAAGACTCGAAAATTCAAACCCACGAACGAAGCAATAGACGCTTTCGACAAGATTAAACATGCTTTGTCTAACGTCACAGCGTTGAGCCATTTACAGACTGATGTAAATACACCTCTCATCCTTAAAACCGATGCGTCACAAACCGCAGTTGGAGCCGTCCTGCAACAAATCATCAATGGTCATCCCGAACCAATATCCTTTTTCTCCCGTAAATTACAACCCGCACAAACTAGGTATAGTACCTTCGGAAGAGAACTTTTGGCCATCTATCTCGCCATTAAACACTTTCGACACCACCTTGAAGGTCGTTCATTTACCATTCTAACTGATCACAAGCCACTTGTTTTTGCCTTTCGGGGTTCTTCGGACCGTTTCTCCCCTCGTGAAACCCGACACCTTGATTACATATCGCAATTCTCTACTGACATCCGTCATATAGACGCCACTGACAACGTGGTAGCCGACGCAATGTCCCGCATTGGAATTCACGAACTTTTACGTCCGACATTTGATCTAGAGGAAATCGCTGCTCATCAGGAGCGAGATTCTGAGTTTATGCAAATGAACTCAAACCCTTCCATCAAACTTGCTCTTGTGCCGCTTCTTAACTCTGACTCCAAAGTTCATTGTGACATGTCTACGGGTAATCCCCGACCCTACGTTCCCCAACGTTACCGCCGAGTCTTTTCGATCATTTCCACAGGCTCTCGCATCCAGGCATTCGGGCTACTGTTAAGTTTGTCACAGATCGCTTTGTTTGGCCCAATATGCGCTTTGACATCCAACAGTGGGCGAAGCACTGTGTTACGTATCAGACCAGCAATATCCATCGCCATACAATCACTGTCCCTGGCACCTTTTCATTACGGGATGCTCGCTTCAAGCATGTCCATTTGGATATCGTTGGTCCTTTGCCCCCTTCCAACGGTTTTCAATACTTGCTGACATGTGTTGATAGATTTACACGTTGGCCGCATGCAGTGCCATTACGGGACGTTTCCACCGAAACAGTAGCGCGAACCTTCATCGAAACATGGATTTCCTTCTTTGGCGCACCTGCTACTATCACGACAGACAGAGGTCCGCAATTCACTTCTTCGTTGTTTCGTGACCCAAGTCGTTTGCTCGGTTGTTCTGACATACGCACAACCGGTACCATCCCGCTGCCAATGGTTTGGTTGAACACTTCCATCGCCAATTGAAAGCTTCGATTATCGCTTCTCAGTCGAGCACGCAATGGTCGGAGCGTTTGCCAATAATCCTACTTGGCATACGTAGCAAGGTCAAGGAGGACATAGGCTGTTGCCCTGCTGAATTAGCTTTTGGCACGTCACTTAGACTTCCTGGAGAGATGGTGCTGGATTCAAGCGTCACTGGAGAAATGAATCCTACATCCTACGTCACACGCCTGAGAAGTCACTTCAGCTCGGTACGCCCAACACCTCCACGACTCACACCTAGTAACCCACAGGTCCATCCTGATCTTCGCGATTGTCACTACGTTCTTGTGCGCATCGATACTCTTCGTAAACCTCTGACACCACCCTTCGACGGTCCAGATAAGATTATCGACCGCAAGGACAAGTATTTTGTGTTGGACCGAAATGGCTGCAAAGACTCTGTAAACATCGATCGTTTGAAACCTGCTTACATTGAACTTCTTCCGTCTCAGCAATCTTCAGACGCATCTGTTCCCAAGGATGATCCGTCGCCGAGCACTCCCCCTACGCAGCCCATGTCTGATCCCAGTGTACTTTTTTCGCAACCCCCTGCAACCACTCACACACACAAACGCATACTTTTTGGTCGTACGGTGGTTCTCCCTTTTAAACCAGCGTTTTACAACCAGTGAGACGTACATTTCGAGCATCCGCATGCCCACTCACGCTCCAGGGGGGAGGAGTCCTGTAGTGTTCATAGTTTTTTTTAATTTTTTCGCTTTTCTCATTTCATTTTTCTATGCGTCTTGTACAGTTGTTTTAATTGACCGTTTTTTCATATACATAATTCTCGACCTCGAACGGCGCGTTCTGCTTTCATGCGGCAGCGTGTTGAGATCTTGTTCGTGCGCTTGAGGTAGTTTGAGCTTCGCGGAACCAACTCTGGAATATCGTATCAGGGTGTGCAATATCAGTGGAGTTAGTCCAACCGTCACTACTGAAGGTCAGCGTGTTGATATTTTTATCTGACACTAATACTTTCCTTCCGGTGCGGTAGTCTGAGACTAGTTTTCACTCCACTACAGATTGTACTAACAACCAAATCATTAATGCCACTATCTACTGCAGTTTTGCAACAACGCCTAACCGAGATCATACCTTAAAACTGGCAGAATAGTATAACCGCCCCGCGTGGCGGAATTCTTTTTTCTGTTCGGGTGTGTCGCCCCTGGTAAACCAACACATTCAGTCTGTTTCGCAACAATAAGAATCATGTGTGAGAGCGGCTGTAGGAGCCTCTCAGGCACTTCCATGTTGTAGCAAACACACTGGGTACCATGACGTAACGATATGAATTATTCCACAGGAGCAAGCTCAGTCGAACAACGGCATAAGAAACGCAAAAGGCGAATGAAACGTGTGTGCGGATGCCAACGTGCACGGCGCGCGCACTCATCCTGATTCGAATCGCTACATCCATGAAACGCGAACCTTCCAACATTGCGCTCAGTGAGCATGCGGCACCCCGAAACACACCGCGGTCCACACGCTCTCCATGTCCCTCCGGTGTCACTAGCCCAACTTCCATGCCAGCCGATCACCGACAACTGTATTTGTGAACGACTTCTTGTCATTATTCCCAAGGGCCAATTCATTCGCACTCATTCACGTGGGTGCCTCGCAGTATACGGGCAGCTCAACGATGAAATGAGCGGACACACCGCTCAATCATATTTCACGTATGAGTGGAAATGCCTGAAAGATTACGCGCCAACCACCATGATCACTCGTGGCTGCTAAGCTCAGATGGTACTTCGTGGGTTTTGCGAGTACACCCCTAGCATGTGTGTAGCTTCAGTGTAATCATTCATGCCTGACTAAGAGTCTAGAGCACGATTAGACACCCACGAAAGCGTACGCGATCTGCGCCACACCCAAAACTTCTCTGGTAACTCATGTCCTAAACTAGTCTGATATGCTATTGGTTGATGTGGGATTGGTCACCGAACGAGGGGCGCGCTTCGGTGCGTTCGCGCCAGATGGATGATATTTGATTGCTTTAAGGCGGATTCTGAAAGATGTACGGACGAAACCTATTTCCTTAAGGCTGAGTTTGAAAGGGTTATGAATGCAATTAACTGAGAAAGTTGCGGACTATCGCACAAGGCGTTGCTAATCGTATAGAGTGATACAAAACAAACACGAAGTCTTCAGCGGTGATTACCTTGCTTATCAGGCATCCGTAGCCAAAGAGGAACCTTCTCCTAATGCCTCTGACTTACCGTTTCGAAGCGCTGTGCATCTTTCAGTTAGTCAATCTCGTAAGAGGATTTCTGCGCAAGTACATAACTTTTATGCTTTTTATGAATTTCTGTGACAGACACACGAGATCAGACTGATTAAAAAGCGTTAGCTTGCTCAACGTCTGAACCCAGCAGTATTCGACCAAATCTTAAGCAACATGACGGTTGATAAGTACATAGGAATCAGTGTAGTTGCCTGCCAGGCCGGCAGGCATGGCGCTACTAATACAGACTGTCGAGTTCGATAGCCGCGGTGCAAGTCAAACATGGAACAGCAAGCTGTTTATTTGCAAACAGGGAAGCGAAGTGCGCCACCATTGCGGACGCACGCTTATTCCTGGAGTTTTGAGGCTCTCCATCCGTACCCTCCATCAATCGTTTTTCTCCTGATACTCTCAGGCCTTGCTTCGCTTAAGCAAATGTTCTCTTTGGTGTAATCTCAGTGGCAGTTGAAACCTGCTCTTCGTTACACCAATGCTTGTCATTTTTACACTATTGCAAAATTTTACTGCCTCTTCTGCACCTCTTAGTCTTCGACCGAGATCCAAGTATGGACACTGGCCTAATGCAGTTGAATTCAAGCATGCAAATTTAATTCATCTAAGTTTGTGTACCAAGTAGTGCCAGTAAATGTGGCACGAAAAATACATCCCATACTAAATAAGTAACCTACATTTTCCGACACAAAGCACAGATTTGCAGAGGATAGCGTTGACCCCGAAAGGTACTACGTCAATTGATAGTAGCTATGTACGACACGGTATTTAATAACTGTATGGGTAAATGTTTTGAAGTGTTTGTGAGCAGGGGATTTTGGTGTAAGTAATTGAGGATTTGTCGCTGCGGGTTTCACGTCAAATAATCGTCCACTAGTTCGGAAAAGCACTAGACAGCATTTTCAACAGTTTGATTATTATCAGTAGCGCGCATCCAGCGGATCCATTGGTATTCGGGCCCATGCCCGCCAGCGGCTTGTCCCGCCAGCCAGTAGATAATGCCAATCGGCCTAGGTGGACAGTGTTAGACCATCATGTTTTACAAAGCAACTGCGATATAACGCGTCTTCTCCACTGCCATGCAAGTCACTAACCTAGCAGAGGGTAGCACTGACCTCGAAAGACACAAAATACACTAAGAGTAACCATGTACGTCATAGCATTTAGAAATTGTTAGGGCAGATATTTTGATGTGCCTATGGTTTGTTTAATTTTAGCTATGTTGACGGCATCAGTGAAATTCGATAATCAGGGTTGTTTCAAGCTTTTATTTTGAATTGCAACCATGGAGGCAGTCGAATACCGATTTTAGGAGCAACTTTCCGCAAGCAGCTTTAACCCATTGGTTCAGCTTTTACTGATTTTTGGCATCGTACCAACGTCTATTTCATTTGCAATGGCCGCAAAAGTGTCACCGTTGGAAATTCAGTTATGAGCGCACCATCTGCCACTACTTGTGCTCTAAATCTCTTCACTAGAGCGGAAAGTGATAGAACGAGTCCCCTTTGCGTCGTACTGCTTTGTTAATTATATACTGATGTTTCAGTCTAAGGACACGAACTAATACCCTTGAGTCAGTTCGCTATGGCTGGTTTTACTTTGCTGGCCAAGAAACGGAAAGCACGTTATGCGGAAGCCAAGTGCGCCTCTACAACTTGACTTTCTCAGAACAATATCAACCAGACTAGTCCAAAAACACCTATTTATGTGGTTCCTGTCCAAAGAACCTCAATAAACTGGTGCCTAAATCCTGAGGAATTTCTTAAAACCTGGAACGTCTTGCTTTGGAATACAACCATCTGTGAAATCAAACAAATTATTAAGGATATTCCGGAATGCATGCCATCAGTGACGATGTCCGAAATATGCATCATGCATTACGACCCCCCATTTTACCGCTAATATTTTGCAGCAGGTACTTAACGCCATGAATAGAATGGTGTCATGCACAGTATATCCGAACTTAGTCCTTGTACGCAATGCGTCATCTCCCTTTCTCAAACCCTCCAAGTGTCACATGTAGCGAGGTATCTCCCCAACCATTTTGTTTCAGGGATTCTCTATGTTACACATTTATGTCCGGAAACCTTTAGTAAACAACAACGCGACGTGGCAACTCTGACTCGTCACCAAATAAACTTACTGCCACTTGCCTATTCATTTTTACTACTCACTCCCCAGACGCCAGCCGTCCAGTACGAAGATTATTTTTCAGCCCTCCGCATGCAGTCGACCCAAACAACCACAATCACAACTACGGCGACATATTTACAAATTCAAGCAACACAGTTACAAACATGCATACGAACACATATATATTTATTTACTATCTAGATCCAGTATGATACTGCTAAGTCTGCCACAGTAACGTAACTTAGCAGCTCATTCGTGTAGGTATTATTATGAATATATCTATTCAGGCGTGCCACGCGTTGTCAAGAATATACAATTTATTTATTTGTTCATCAATGAACCTTGATCTGCCCAACGTTTCCAATGCAGTGTTCGGTAATTCAACCCTCCGTGACATCTGCATACGGCCACATATATCAAAATCGGCGGGTGCACCAAAAACCCGAAAATCTACTTCTAACCGCTGTGTCAAACATTGCTCGCGGAGCTCAACGACCTAGTGATCATGGCGATAGCCATCAAGCACTACGCCCTTAGTTCCACTCCCAGCTCGGCTATCTCTACCTGATGAGTCTAAACAGAGACAAAACCGTCGGTTGTGGAGTGCAAGGATGGGAGAGAGCCACACCGAAACCCTCCACTTCGGTGACGGTCCCAGTGACCGTATTGGCAGAGGCTGACTTCAAAGTCCAGCGGGGACACGGCGTGGGCTCCAAAAGCCCGAAAATCTTTTTATATTGCATGTACTTTGATGCTTAATAACGCTAAAAACACTCCCCATAATGACGTGGATTTTGGAATGGGTTTAAAAGTCAACGTTGTATTTGCTGATATGTCTTTTCCATCCATAGTTGCAGTTGGATAGCACTTAATACACACCATGACAAAGCTTTACATAACTATTAAAATCTTGAAACCATGGTATCTTCGTACAAGTTGTGTCGACGGCGCAAGTTGTGTCGGTGACATGGGAGCCAATTGAATTGGATTATGTATCCATCCTCAAGGCCCTCCGATCTAAGAACGGAGGCTTGGTCAGTAGCAATAACCATGATACTGCAATGAGACCTACGTGGGTTAAACTGTGTGCCGGTCAACGAAGCCTATGGTGCTATGAAGGGAGGCCAGGCGGTTCCGTTAAATGTTTAGCGAGTTGCCTTAGCGGGAGCCCGGACAGCGATTCAAAAAACAGGTCGAGTAACAGGGAAACTTTTATTTATACTGCAACATAGTCCATGTCGCGTAGCTATAAAATACGACACCGTTGACACTCTAGCTAGAGGAAAGCAGAAAGCGCAGCACACAAGGCAGTCACGCGTTGCAACCGAAACGAACGCCAAGCAAAATTGCGATGCTCAACTCAAACAATCGAACTCAGCAACCAGCTCAACACGCCGCATCGGTCGCCTAATTGTACAATGAAATAGAGATTTTGTTTAGAATTTTACGCAGACAAACCGGGGAATCTCCAGACTGCTACACAATCCTCCTCCAGAAAGTAAGCAGTCCTACGATCAACGTGAAGACTGTTCGTTTCGGGTCAGCCTTCTGCGAGACCAGGTTTTGAAACCTGATGCAGCTGCTGGGGAAGAAGCCTGCAATCGGACCCTAGCGGGTCCCACCCTATGTCCATCCTACGGTGTCGAAATGGTAAAAAACTTTGTAGGGCAACAGTTAGTAAAGTCCACGTAGCTGTTTGAGCGGGAAGTTCGTGGTGCTTCCGGTTTACGTGTGTGGAACCAGCGAAAACGAAACAAAGAGGCAACAGACCTGGTGCATATAGAAAACAAAATGAGAAGGAGCAGAGTGAGTGCAGAGCAATATACAAAGCTTGCAAAGTGAAAAGGTGCGAAGCTGTTTTTGGCTTTTCAAATGTGTTGCTCTTTTTTTGGTAGTTTTAAAACGTTTTAGCCTTTTTTGCAGGTTTTGGAAAGCTTGGTAAGAGTATGAAAATGAGACATGAAGTGCTGCATGTTTTAGGGAAGAGAGAAAACGCTGACTAAGTCTGAGAAACAGAGGTGAAGTTTGGTTTCCCTACCACATCGATTGATGGTAGGGTTGACGTCGATTGAGACCGTAGGTTCCACTGGAGCGGATTGACTGGTCAGAGGTTGCAGTGCTGGTTGTGATGGCGCAGGTTGATGAGATACATGTTGCACAGGAGCGTCAGAAGTATTGTGCGTGGGCTTGTCTATATCGGGATTAGCATGTTTAGCAGCAGCCACGGCGGCTTGATCGACGTTGGACCCAGGAGATAAGCTGACCTCATGGACGCGTGACAGAGCGTCCGCGACAGGATTAAGAGCACCTGAGAAATGTCGTACACCTGCCGTAAACTGAGAAACGTAGTCTAGTTGTTTCGTTTCCCGGGAAGAATACTTGTCGGTCGCGCCACTGATTGCATAGATCAACGGTTTATGGTCAGTGAAGACGGTAAAGTGTCAACAGAAATAATGACGGAAGTGTTTGATACCTAGGTAGATACAAACCAGTTCCCTACCGAAGATTTTGTAAAGCGATTCGGCAGATTGCAAAAGTTTCGAGAAGAAACCTAGAGGTAACCATAGATGGCCGATGAGTTATTGGAGAACTACATTAACGGCGGTGTCTGATGCGTCAGTCTTAAGAGAAAGTGGCGCGGTTGAGGCTAGGTGAGCGAGAAGCGCTATGTTGGAGATTGAATCTTCGAGCTTATCGAAAGCCAGTTTGGCGTTTTCTTTGAAAGAGAAAAGAGCGTTGATTATCATGGAGCAAATCGGTCATGTGTTGCATAAGAATCGCGCAGTTAGGCATAGAGCGTCGATAATAGTTGACCTGGCCAAGAAATCTGCGCATCTATTTGAAGGAGCTAGGAGCAGGATAGTCCTTCAATGCCTAGATTTTGTCCAGTAGGGCTTCAATACCATGGGCGGATATTCGGTGGCCAAAGTCGATGGAGCTTTGGCCAAGCACGCATGTATCGGGGTTGACGGTAAACCCATAATGTGTCAAATGTAAGAGAGAGCGTCGAGATGACGAAGATGTTCATCGTCAGAAGAGCTGGTGATGCGAATGTCATCTAGCTTAAGGTAAACGCATTCGAGTCCTTTCACTATCTCATGAATGAAATGCTAGAAAGTTTGAGCAGCTTTACTGAGGCCGAAAGGCATTCTGAGTTACTCGAGAAAGCTAAGCGGTGTGACGACTGTTGTTTTTGCAATATCATCTGGTGCCACAGGTATTTGGTGGCAGGCGCAAACTAGGTCGATTTTGCTAAAGATCGCCTTACCAGCTAAAGCTGAGGTCAAATCTTGCAAATGCGGAATGGGATAGTTATCCGGGACGGTAACTTTGTTGAGTGCCCTGCAATCACCACAGGGGCGCCAGTCACCGGATGTCGTAGATACCATGTGTAATGATGATGTCCAAACGGCGTGACCAGCGCAACCTAAAAGTGCGTACCGAATATTGATCCATGGGCTGGAGAAGTTTGTCAACCGGGAATCCAGTGAGCAACAAACCTAAGGTCAACCGTTGCTCAGACAAGTGGGGAACTGAGACTCTGTCGAAAATCACGTGTTCGTTCTGTGCCAATCCCTACGACGCAACAAATGTGAACATTACACTTAACGGCGATAACAACGTACCGATAGATAGGTTGCGGTTCTGTGAATTATGTTCAGATAGTCCGATACTTAACATTGTTCAAACGCTAACGGTAAGGTGTGAAGCGTTGACTGTTACGTCGGCAGACCAAAATGAACTGATCGCGGTATTGGAACCAAAAATCACAGAACTCGAGTTGCAGATTAGTGAATTACGTAGCCCGAATCGCCAACCTGTTGAAAGGCAAAAGCTCTCTATCAACAATGCTACCCAGTCCAGCGAAAGGCAAACACCATTAGTGAAAAACAGCAGTGAAAACAGGCCGGTTGAACGGTCACTCAAGTCTCACTTAATGCTCTAAAACATGCAGAGTTCGCACAAATTGCACGATCACCTCCGTCAGTAGCTGGGCAACAATAATTGACCCCCTACAGATAGTGCAACCAACGGCGTTGCACGTAAAACATCTTGCTGTAGCCAGACACCCCCACTCGACAAACATACGCTTGCAAGGAACTGCAGAACAAACAATTACTACGCAACCAAAAGGAGACGACAGTGATAAGTTCGAACGTCGCAGAACCCACTAGCGAATCGCTAAAAGGTAGACAAACCAGTTCATGAGCCGGACAACCAAAGCGATCCGTGAACATTTGTTAGCTGTGGATGCTCAAGAAGTTCTGCTGCAAATGTTCGGTGTAGGTATAGCATACATCCACCTCCTTTGCTTGTTCCGCGATCTTTTTGGAAACGCTGATAATTAGGAATCATTAGCTCGGAATCTAATGCATCGAAGGAGCAACAGTTTCTATTACGAAGGTTGCTTACGGGTCGTTGATATATGCAAGCATGCTAAAGAAGTACAATTTCTTGTTACTAGATCTGGCATTAGGCGGAAGTAGGAAAAACGGACTATTGGGTGTGGGGCCATCATGTTGCGGTTCGTTGAGAGACGCGTTGTCGTAGTCAGGTACTATGGACGTAGGAGATGTGAGTGAGAGTAGTGATGTCGACTCTAGTCTTAGCAGGCGTGGTGATATGGGTAATATGTCATTTGTGAATGCCGATATTGCCGTGGACAGGGAGGTGGTTGAGGGAGAAAGTCTAGTTTGCGGTTCGCATGGCAGATGGCAAGCCGAGTCACCTGCAAAAGTTGCAGGAACAGTGGGGAAAAGGTAGTTGCCTTCTGCCAGATATGTAAAGAGTGGGAATGACCGCGGCTCGTTTCTCTTATGTATTAAAAAAGGGTCATATTGGGAGGTGTTTGGAAAGGTTGTACTCAAAGGATACGAAATGGGAAGCAGCCTTGTCTTCTTGACATAGTTCATTCTGTCATCATTACTGTGCCTCATTTTGTGGCATGAGATTGAATTAGGACGAAGAGTACCCATAAGAAATTTGCTTCTGAATTTTTCGGCTCAGGATGTCGCTTTATATTGTGTTTGTGTCACGTAGGTTGGTAGACCTTGTCAATTTCTACCGTGCTCTTCACAGGTTTAAAGCTTCTGTTAAAACCCACGAGTGGTCGTGGGTTTTCTACATTATGGGATTGACTGCTCATGGGGTCCTTATGGACTTGTGTTCAGCTTGCAACACTGGAATAGGGCCCTTTATAATCAATTCTTCCCAATGTCCAGGAGTTGCTCGATCATTTATAAACCGCAAGTTCAATTCGGTTGGCCTACAAGCGTCAAGAATGGGAGGGTAGTAATCGTGATCGAGGTCCCTATCGTATGAGCTGAGCTGTTGCGATCCACTTCAAAATGGCCATTTGCCACATTAGATAAGTTATTTTTGAGCTGGTGACCGGAGATGATTAAAGGACCTTTGTAAAGGCTTGCGATCTGGTTTAATCAATAGGTATTTGAATTCGATCCGCTGTGCTATGGCGAGCTGATTATTCAAAGGTCGGTTTGCGGATTCCTCAGTTGAAAATTTAACGACCATCGGGTAGCAGTGCTTCGGTGTTCTCGTTCTCAGGCGAAGGCATTTGAATTCGATCTCGGGCATGTTGCAGACCCTAAGTATTGCAGTTTTAACTTTACCCAAGCTAAGACTAACAGGAATGTTAAAAACGATCATATTTTTAAGTCTTTGCATTCGTTCAAGTACGTCAGACGCAACTGAAGCGATTAACAGCTCTAACATTCCCATTTGGGCTGGCTTAAGGCCTTCCCATTGGTTACTGAGATAGTCTACTTAAGCCAGGTGATTTTGAGTGGCTCGACGATGGTCATTATCTTTCTCATTTCGGAGCGTTGGGATTCCAGCGAGTTGACCTTATCACGCAGTACTGAAAGAAGAGTAGCAGTGGGATCAAGACTGGCTTGCAGTCTAGTGAGGGCCACAGTTTTCATTGGCTTTGTTCGGGCGGTGTATGAAACACTACTGCTGCTTGTCGAGTGAGGCAAGGCCTTGTAGGTTCCATAATAAAATGGAGTGTATGCTGCGAACCCTAGATGAAGTAGTCAGGGAAGGTTGATGAGAATAACGACTTTATAAAGCTCTCAGATGTTTGAGTAACCAGTTTTTAGTTTTGCGCTATCGGTTCTGTAGGAGTTGATTCTGGCTGTTAGTTCAAATAAATCGAAGAGTTGCATTTATCTACCCGTCGTTGATGCCAGTCACGCCTGACTTCACGTCACTGCTCCAAACAGGCGAGATTATTGTAGCACCAATCCAGCTTGGCGGACACAGACAGCAGTTAGGCCAATCAATGGATCTCCGAAGTTAGCCAGAGAAGATTTACAAGTTTGCATTGATTGAAAAATACACCAAAAGGAAAATGTTGGTGAACAATTCACACAGAAAGAATGCATATAGCACAGTAATGCAGAACCTAACGTAGAATTTGGCACTGCTATTCTAAAATCCGCTGCTTCCGTGGGTACGGCCCAGCAGTGTCTGCAACGGATTCTACGTTTTGGTTGGTGCGACAGAGTTGCAGACACGGAGATGCTGCGCCGAAGTGGAACGTATGCATTTGAGTGCATACCTTTGCTGAGACACTAGATGGCTCGGTCATGTGTGGCTTACCGATTCGGCGCGGATACCGAAGCAGCCATTATATGCTCAGCTGAGTGTGGGGAAGCTGCAGGTAGGGAAACCGAAGCATCCTTACCAGGACATGATCAAGGAGAGCCCATCACATATGAGTAGTAGGATCGTTGGCAAGTAATTTGAGTTCGTCGCAAGCAGCAATCAGCAAGCAGATAACTAAACTACCAAACCGGAAAAGCACCAAACGGACCTTTCACGCTGTTGGGGCTCGTCAGTGGTGCGTGTTGTGCACGAAAGTCAAATGCGCAAGCCGAAGTAAGAAGGGCACTTCGGTAAACAAACCTGTAATCTGAGAAGTGTCTAACTACGTGAGTACATTAAGGTGTCGCAAGGAGAAGCATGAACCAATAGGGAAGCAAAGAAATATGCACTTATGTGGGTATGTCTAGGGCTGTGTGCATGTGTCTGTCGGCAAGCATACTGACCGAATACACAACAGTGCGCATTCTTCGGTCTTCTTCTGAGGAGCGAACCCATGACAGGGAGCGACTTACGGCAACTAGCCCCTAGCTTATGGCACTGAGCCATTGGGGACGATAAAAGACGATCCTCGGAAGAGGACCGAAGTATGCGTACCAGTGAGAAGCCCTAATAGGGCGAAACGGCCGTCTGATGCTTTTCCTGATAGGTAGTTATCCTAATTGTCGGCTGATTGCGACGAACACAAAATAATACAAATTCGCCCCTACGGAATTCATAAATGCTTTGTCCATTCACAGCTGCCGGAACCGGGAAGTCCTGACGCCGGAAAACCAACCGCTGTCATCTGCATGGTAGGTGCCTGCATGGCAGTGGAGGATGAATCGGGCTATACTACAGTTAGCTAACAATTCATGAAAGTCGTCTACTGTCACCCATGGCTCAGTGGCATATGCTGCGGGCTAGTTGGCGCAAGCCAATAACAGTCACGGGTTCGATCCTGGGAAGAGGGCCGAAGGATGAGCACGACTGATGAGCAACAATAGGGAAAAAGGTCCGTCTGATACTTTTCCGAAGTGGTAGTTGAGTTATCTGAAGTGTCGGTAGATTTCAAAGAGCACAAAAGAGCCTAGCATGTGCTAATTTTGAGTTCAGATGTTGGGAATCGAATGCTGTTACTCGGAGTGCATGGTGCGGTCAGGTTACGAAGGAGGTTGCCGAGGTGCAAGAGAAAGCTCTCGTGCATGCGGAGAAGTGGCTCGTACGGAAGCGACAAGCACCGAGGGGTTGTAATTCATCGACGTTAAGTGCATGTTGCTGTAGCACACGCGGTCGCGATTACCTGTCAGGCAGATCTAGCGAGCAACGAGAGTCCACTCGGGACCAGCATCAAAAAGACGACGGGTGCTGCCGAGAAATTAATTAGAACCGGCACAGCGTTGGTAGGTGCGCTGCATTCGATTTACCAACCCTGTGCTTAAGCGCTTTGTTTCCGTATTTGACGTGACCGTTTTGCCATATTTAGTTGATACTTAGTCTGTAACCTCCTTTCAGTGTCTATCTGAATAATCTTTTATTTGAAGACACACGTAGCGTAGATGATAGGTGGTTAACTTCGTTAGTTTTATTCGCAAATTTTGCATACGTTTTTGATTACTTTGTCTGCCATGTTGAATTTATCGCGGATATGTCGATGAAACATTTATTTCATATGCTAAGTTAGTGAACAGTTAAGTCGGCATAATCGTATGCGTTAGTCGATTTATTTTATTTGATATGCTCATTTCAAGTGCTTGGCTATTGGTTGATATCCCCGGTGTGGCTGTGTTTGATGTGCATGTTGACAAGATGCCTACCTGTCCATTACCCACTAGCTCACCAATGCTGACACTAGAAGGCAGTTGGTCATTGCTGGAAGGGACGGGGTGCACGGTCCTCATAATCGTGCACGGCTTACAGGGTGGTTCCACGCACATGGTTTGTGTTTGGAGCAGGCTACCGTCTAATCACCTTGTGTGCGCTTGATTTTCCAAATACAGCGTGCTTGTGTTTGCATGTGAAGGAGTGTGGACCGGCCCCGTTGATGAAACCTGGCTCCATCCACATGCCTCCTGGTCTTATTCCTTCGGGTTTACATCAGACATGAGGTGTATGGATGGAGCTGTTGGTGGAGCAGCGCAAGTCACCCATGGTTTCTCTGTATGCTCAGACGTCCTGTGACTGTCCCCGTGGAGGCCACAGGGACAGTCAAATCCGGAACCGGATACCGCCAACTAACAACTTGGGTGCTGGAAGCAACATGTATCCGCTCCAACCAGAGTGAAAATGATTCTGTACTTAATGTTTATCCTCGGCATTTCTCCAATCCGGGGGCCAGTTGGTCAGTAGTTTCTAAGGATCCATCACAAGGTAGTACATTACTCGGTGTACTTACAGCGCTCCGATTCCTATCCCACTGGAAAAGACGCGGTCGATGTTTACGGCCCAATGCATATCGTTAACCGGATAAACTCTACCATGCTCGACTGTTCAAGAAATTGGGATTTCCTTATATCTGATACAGCGGATCAGTCGGTTGAACCGTTTTAAGAGGAAATACTTTTCTGTGAGGGCTATCGCAGCCAGTTTCCAAATCAGATAGTCGTCCACATGCTCGGAAAAGCATTAGACTGCAGTTTCAGCCTGTTGGGCATCGTCAGTAGTGCGCATCCATCGGATCCGTCAGGATTCGAACCCATGACCACCAGCGGCTTGAACCGTCAGTCAGCATCTTATGCCACTGGGCCACGGGGGACAGCTTCGGACCGTCATGATTTACAAGCTAACTGCGATATAGCGCGTCTTATCCTCCACTGCCATGCAAGTTACGAACGTTGCAGAGGACAGGGTTGGCCCCGAAAGACACGACGTCCACTAACAGTAGCTATGTACGACATAGCATTTAGAAACTGTCAGGGCGGATATAATTTGATGTACTCATGAGTAGGGGATTTTGTCTTAATCATGTGAGGTCCATCGCAGCCAGTCCTCTGCAACGTTCGTAACTTGCATGGCAGTGGAGGATAAGACGCGCTATATCGCAGTTAGCTTGTAAATCATGACGGTCCGAAGCTGTCCCCCGTGGCCCAGTGGCATAAGATGCTGACTGACGGTTCAAGCCGCTGGTGGTCATGGGTTCGAATCCTGACGGATCCGATGGATGCGCACTACTGACGATGCCCAACAGGCTGAAACTGCAGTCTAATGCTTTTCCGGGCATGTGGACGACTATCTGATTTGGAAACTGGCTGCGATGGACCTCACATAATTACATCAAAATCCCCTACTCATGACTACATCAAATACTTTTCTGTCTCAAATCGATGGCTTCCATGTCTCTTTTAATAAGGCTCTCATTCAAATGTGTAAGCCAGCATAACATGCATCTTAGAATGCTTCACCTTAGATGATCATACAGAAAAACATACCAATTTGTTCACGTCATTAGAGGGAATGGGCTAGCGTCTGAGCTTTCTGCCAGATCTACACAGAGGTAACCCAGCCAAGATTAGCCGAACTGAAAAGTGTGAACAAAGCTAATGAACCAGGTTGGCTGCTGCTACTCGGACCCACAAATATGGACAACAGCTTTCCACTTAAAAAGTAAGCCGGAACGATCCTTCTACTAACGCGGGTATGATATGTGTACACTTCAGCTCACAAGTTAAAGAGTCGCAATGTCTAGGAGACTTTTCAACCTATTAGGCGCTGCTAATGCTGAGTAACCAGTCACCGTCTATGGTACAGTTTGACTTAAATAGTAACCGTTCTACGATTGCTACTATCAAGCCATCTTTAAATCCTAGTCCAGACAGAATGCCAGTCATAGTAAGTAAGAATGGTAGCGAAGACATCCCTATTATTCTTTTGTAACTATGCACCATTTCAGGAAAGTAGGGTAAAGGTCCGTCCGCATGGAAAGATTCCATCATTATGCCGCGGAAAAAGGGTGGATGCTTGTCGAAAGTTGGTCACTCTCGTCCGGTTAACTAGACTTTTATTAACACGTGAGTGATAAAGAAATCGAAGAAAAATGCACTAATGTGTTTCTTTATGCAGGAGAGCAGGTGAATGAATCAACATGAATTCCAAAATGCTGGGTCTTTGAAACCTGCCAGGTAAACTTCCTCAATTTAACCACCGAGGCCATTGAATGTAATATATTAGTGTTATTCTCTATCTCGACATGCAAAATGTGTTGAAAAGGGTTATTTACATGCTCCTGATGCATAAGATAAAGGCTTACGGTGTAGATAGTTCTTTATTAGACTGGCTGAGATCCTAGTTAATAGTACGCACGCGGTCTGTGAAGTCGAATCCATTCTTACCACTGTCTCCAGTGGCGTTGTAAAAAACAGCATACATGGTCTAACGCCATTTCTGCTTTATGTTAATGGCCTCTGCAGCAGTTTACAGCACAGTCGCCTCTTAATCTTCGCAAGTGAAGTAAAATCAGTATACATGTCTCCAGCTAATACTGAAGTATTAGTAACAGGTAGAAATTATGAAGATTTTAAAGCACTAGAAGAGTTGTGCAAACATTGACGAATGATGTCTTTAGCTTGAAAATGCAACGTCGACACATAAGTCCTCCGTACTTAATGGGGCGTTAACGTTAAATTGCACCTCTATCCAACCAAAGATACTGGTAACGAAACTCTGCCTACACTACTCCATAATTTTAAATTTTGCAGAGAAAGTTCAGTTTCAAGTGGCAAAGGTAAGGAAAGTAGCCTTCTATATATCCCTTTCATAAACACCGCCGATACAAGGCTCGAACTATATAGAACTCACGTACGCACGTAGATGGAATCCTGCTCCTTTATATGCGGCAACCTAGGGAATCCGAACGGTATTCTGATTGGTTACTCGATAGCGTCTTGCGCAGTTGCTGACTCCACCGCAACAATCACTGAGTTATTGACAAAGGTGTGCTAGCTTTAAACTTTGACCCCTTTGGCAAAGGCGCGTTAGCATCAAGCTGTGCCTCTTACACAAGCTAATGCATGGAAAGCTGCACAGTACCATCACCTGCCTGAAACAAAGAGGTGCATCTGAACTGTATCTTCGAAACAACAGCCACTCGGTTACTTCGCTGAGAGAGAAGGAGCGATTGATATTTTAATTTTTCTTGGCAGGATTTGCGAACATTTAGAACAGGTTGGCTTCAAGACTAAAAGAAACTTAAAGCTCACAGGCAAGAAGAAATATATGCAAAAGTTCCCGGGTATTGACAATTTATAACGCGTCTATAACACCTGCGATTCATTAGACAGCATCATCGACTCTAACCCTGATATAACTTGAGCGACGCTTTGGATAATAGAAATTCCCCAAAAGGCCCTCTCCATGCCTAGTTTTGCTCCATCAACACGGCTATTTGAAAGCCATTTGCTAAACTGAACATAGGTTGAATGTAGGTCATCAACTCTAATTTTTTTATTACCTACTTTTCCTTCTCCTACAGTCATTTATGTACAAAGGCTACAGTGTTGGGTATGCTAAACCTTGCAGCGATGGCAACCTGTAAGAGGCTACCTGTATCTAAGCCACCATGACTGCTCCTCTTCAATGGCTAATTTATTTATTACGTCTAGGACATATCAACAGGTCGCACAGCCTTAGTCGACTGACTGACAGCCTCGCAAATCCGATGACAGTGCCTATATAGGTTATCCGAGGGCAGTTGCAAATTCTGCTGTGAAAATATGCCTCATTTCTTATATCATATCTTCAACTTATCCCCTGTCCCTATCTTCATTTTTACTCTCAGTTCCCAAACACTTCGATCCATGCATGTACAAAGATGGAATAAACAGACAACCTTTAATATCTGTTTAGTAAGGGTACTCCACAAGACATAAGTATCGTATGCTTTGCGCAACTACTACCGCTGGAGGCATACATCGTTCCCATAGAAGATATGATAATAATGGTCCAAATATTAGGTTGAGGTACTCTGGATTAAACGTACTTCCATGAGCAATCATTACTGACAGCTGCTGTTTAGCACAGGGTGATGATTCCATTACACCTACGTACCGTATGTTTAAACTGTTATTTTAACTTCAGAAACTATGCTTGTAATGGTCGATACAGGGACCACTGTTAGAAAGACAGTTCTCAGAAACAGGTGTTTTGCATTCCACTTTATCCTCACTGGTCCCAATGTCCTTCATCTTCTTTCTGAGTTTTACCTACGCCAATCACCATTAGGAACACTGTAGACTGGAAGCATGAGAAACAGGATCCTATTCCACAGCCGTTGGTGCCCGCATTACCTTCACTATTCGTATTCTATTAAACTGATACGAAAGCTAAACATGGGTCAGAGAGACTCCTGTCACCTCGATCAGCTGGACATTTAGAAATTTATAGTCAAACTTACCTTGCCTTAGCTTGGCCATTTGTGCGAAAGTTATCTATTGTCTGGATCCAATGCCCATCATGTGTCATGTGCAGTGGTGGGTGGATAACCAGCACCTAATTTTTTGAATACTATGCTACTCCTGATTTATACTATTATTCGTCCTTATCGCCTGGCGCACTGAAGTAGATCGTAACAGAAAAATCACAAACACTATAGCTGGCGCGACTTCCAAGCCTTATCTCACATCGCTAACCAGATGTACATTGTTAGTACCGGCATCAGACCTCCAAAAGAGGAGAGTGCAAGCTCGAACAGAGCAAAGAGATGCACAGCAGCGGAGTTCAACACATGAGGCATTGTTCCAGGACGTGTTGGGTTTTCGCGCAGCGCGCTTTCTACCTATAAAAAGCCACAAATATCTGATCAATAACATTGTGACGTGGCAGATGGGACTCGCTACTCGATAAACTCACTGCGACTTGTCTTTCCCGAGGATACTATGCAATTCACGAAACTAATCCACCTCGCAGGGTTCTTCTGGTCCTTTCCTACATTGGCGAACCCAATTGACAAATTCACAAATCCAGTCACATTAGCAAATCCATGTAACATGAGTACTCGCACACACATATATTTGGTTGGTGGCATCCGGTTCCGTATTCGTCTGTCACTGCCGACTACAGACACAGGACGCCTGCGCCTACAGAGGGACCACGGGTGGCTTGCGCTGCACCAAACACAGCTCCATCCACACACCCCATATCCAGTGTAAACCCGAAGGAATAAGACTGGCAGACATTTGGATAGGAGCCACGTTTCATCAACGGAGCCCGCACACACTCCTTCACAGGCAAACACGAGCACGATGTATTTGGAAAATCAAGCGCACACAAGGCGGTGGCTGGACCGTAGTCCGCTCCACACTGAGTGCATGAAACCACTCTCCGAGCCTAGCACGGCCACAAGGACCGTGCACTCCGTCCCCTCCAGCAACGACCAACTGTCTCCTGGAGACAGTATGGACGAGGTAGTGGGTAATAGACAGGTAGGCATTTTGTCAACATACACATCAAGTGCAGCCACACCAGGGATATCAAACAATAGCCAATCACTTGAAATGAGAAGAACAAATAACATGTATCGAAAAAGCATATGGAAATGCTGACGTAAATTTACGCTGAATGAGTCTACGCAACCAACGAATCGGAGATAAGTTCAAGTTATCTGAAAACGATAAATTGTAAAAGATGTCACATACGAGAAAATGTTAGCGAACTTAAAAAAATTAGCTTAGACAACGTGTGCAAGTTTAGGTAAAAGTTGAGATAAAAAAGATATTCATTGAGACACGATGGCAAACGCACAAGCTGAAATAACAAGACTCAGCACGCAAGCACGCGGTTAGTAAATTGAATGCAGTGTACCTACAAACGTTGCGCCGGTTCTGCCTACGTTCTCTGCAGGACCCACCGTCGTTTCTGTAGTGGCCCCGGGTGGCCTCGCTCATGGCTTACTAGGTCTGCCTGACTCGGGCACTCGTAACAGCATGTGCTACAGAACCACGCGCTTGTTGTAGATGGAGTAAAACCCATCGGTGTTTGTGGTCTCCACACTTGCGCTACTTCTCTGGAAAGTGTACACAGGCGACAGGCTTTGTTGGCGTCTTCGTGAACTGGATCCCCACGCTCACAGGAACAGGGCAGGGATGCCACTCCGCTCTAGTTGACCGTTTGAGGTAGGAGAAGAGCCAATTGGGAGTCTTTCCGGAGAATGTGGCTAGGGAGATTTCGCATTGTTGAGGTTTCACCTCTTATCATGGTACAGGCATTCCTAAGCGTTTTGTTACTGAGGTAATCATGCTCTGATCGTGTGAGCCTGAAGTAGTACCACAAATTCCGCCTTCTGTTCATCACGGACCTCAATTCACGATTGATCCACGGAGGGCCTCTAGAGTTGTCGTATTTTGGAGATGGAGACAACTTGTTCAATGAGTGATGTCAGCTTAGAGTACCGAAGATTCCAGGCACCTTCAGCATTGCGATGCTCGGGAATATCCCACTCCATAATATTTGCAGCCCTTGTAAAACGGAGCATCAGCAAGCCAGGAATTTCGGCGGACTGCACATGGGTTGTGAATGGTAAAGTGACGTGCCCATTGGAACAACACAGTACAATGATCGCTTCTATCAATGGGTTGAAGGACTGTTAGGTCCATGACGTCTGACTGCGCTGGGGAGAGCCCAAGATCCAAGATATGAGGCGACTGGCTGGCGAGAATATGGGTCGGCATGGAGACATGTTGTTACAGACTGCAGTCGAGGACGGTATCGAGAAAAGCTACATCAAACGAATCAGGTGGACAATTACAAAGAACAAGGTCCCAGTCGATATAAGGAGCATTGAAATTGCCCACGATGAGACAGTCCTTAACCACACCATGCTTCCTAAACAATTATAACAGGCGAGCTCCAGCGCGCAGTGGCGTTCTGTAGATGAGACCAATCAAGGAAGATTTGCGTGCGTCATGAATGTGCCACCAACTGGCATCGAAATCACCGTCATTGTCACAGGAGACCTCAACTAAATGGGCTTTCGGATCCGTCCTCCAGTAGAGTATTACGCCGCCTCCCGACTTCCCCTCATGACGATCGGCCCGAGAAACGTGGTATCCAGTGATGGACAATTCAGAATCAATGATGTCTGGGAATAATCATGTTTCAGTGATAGCCATTAAGTCAGGACAGACATCGGCGGTATGCACCTGGATCTCATCAAGTTTATTTCGCAGACTGCGTACATTGGCGAACAACATACGCAATACATTATTATGCGTCACTGTCTTGGGGTGAAGAGAATCGGCCTCTAACAGCTTCTCGGAGTTTTACGAAGTACGCAAAAGTTCACGATATGTAGGTCTGTTTCACCACCAGCCCGACGGGTTCTCAGATCATCAACAGCTTTTTTCATTTTTCTCCGATTCTCCGGGGAGAGATCTCCCAGCACCTAAAAGGCTCGCCTTTGAGACATGGGGTCCGTCGGAGAATGCGCCAACATTTTTCCTCATCTTAGCACACAACCTTAAGGGGCGATCCTTGAGAGAATCTTCTTATTTCCTACCCAAGCGGAAGGTTGATATTGTTAATTTGCTGTTCGCCTTCATGAAATAAAACAGAGAGCAGCCGTTAAAGGAACACTTGGTCGTCCGACATCCTTCCGACTGGGGCATCATGGTTGATGATGAGACACCATGATGAGAAATCGGTCACGGGTGAGTGGTTAAGCACGTCTGGGGATATGTGGTTGAGGAGGATTTGCGCTGTCTTTGATCAGCGTTTCCAACTGGTTGATCTTGTCAAGAACAGATTTAATTTTGGACTGAAAAGAGGAAGGCTTGGGGATGTACTTAGACTGCGTTTTAGCGTTAAACACAGCCGGAATGTGTAAACCAGAAGCGGTGCTTTCCCTTACAACAGCAGCGCATGTCGTGGTATTGGGCTCACTGTGATAGACGTATCCCAATGGCTCAGAATAACAGTCAGACGACACGCGACTTCGCTTACCTGCAGGGGCGGAGGCGAAAGGGGAGAATGAAGAGGAATCAGGGGGTCTTGGATGGCGGGGCCTCCGGGATTCGTTGGAGTGGGGTGAGTGCTGAGCGTGGAGAGTCCATGCACAAGGCGGCTGTTGTTTAACGAGGTACAGTAGGCATCACGAAGGAAAACAATAGCTGGAGAACTTATCAGCTGTAGGGATTTGTACTGATTATGACCGATGCCCCAACGAGCGATATGCATCTACCCGCCATATTCGGAGCACTGTACGGCTCTTGAACGGGAGATGACACATTTAGCACATGAACAAGCAGCTGGATGTTACAGAAGAGGTATTCCAAATATTCGACAAGTGATTCTCCAGTAAGTGATCTCGATTCACTATCACTCATTAAGACTTTCTTGGAACGGAACATTACTGTGATATCCATTATTAAATGTGGCAAGTTGTAAAATCCTTAAAAATACTTATATATAGATAGCGAATTGCTAAAAGTAGCTTCTGAAAAAGTAAAAGGAATGCTTGCAATGCAAGGAAGGTGTAAATTGATTCATTGATGTAGAGTATCGGGAAGTTAGAAATGGCGAGTGCATCTGGGAGTAATGGTGTTTCGGCCTGTCGGTGTGCATATTGTCTATTAATAATGCTAACTGAATAACGAACAGAAATAGCCCGCTATATGATGCTTATACGTATGGATAGAATGACAGATGAACAACTACATCCACTATAATATTTACAAGTTATCAAGGGCAGTAGACCAATATTTATAATCCGACGTCAGCCTATCCATATAAATGTATGTATATGGGGAAAATTTTAACGAGTATTTATGTAGGTATGCATGTATAGGTAGATTTATGCTGAGGCTGCGTGTGACGGCCATCAACCAGCTTGCAAACCGTCTCTGCAATCACATTCCCGAGCTGAATCTGCTCTTCACTGCCTTGTGGGTAAGGGTATTGAGTCAAAGGCTCCGGGTGGAGTCCCTCAAGCAAACCTCCACAGCACAACGACAACCTCGCTTGGGATTGCCCATCAGTGCAATCGTATGCCTGCGCACAAAGCACTCAGCATTGGGTGCTGGAACGCGCGCACACTACTGGATCGGAAATCCAGCGAGCGCCCTGAGAGACGCATTGCACTCGTCGCGATGGAACTAGCGCGCTACCACATCGATATTGCAGCGCTCAGTGAAACCAGGCTCGCTGAGCAAGGTAAGTTGCATGAAGCACTTGCTGGCTACACATTCTACTGGGTAGGCAAAGCCGCCCCAGCACCATGTGATCATGGGGTCGGATTTGCAATATCCGATCGCCATATGGCCAGCTGTAGGGTGAACCAACAGGCATCAGCGCGCGACTGATGACTGTTCGCCTACTACTCGGAAGAGGTAAGTTTGCCACTTTGATAAGCAGGTACGGTCCGACCATGTGTTATCCTGATGACAAGCGTGATCAGTTCCACTCAGCTATCCCCTGTGATACGGTATATGCCGAGGAGCGACCGACTATTTCTGTTGGGTGATTTCAACGCGCGCGTTGGGCGTGATGCATCGGTGTGGACAGATGTCATCAGTCCACATGGCATTGGTTCAGCGAATTCGAACGGTGACAGGCTGCTATTACTGTGTGCAACTCACGGCCTGACGAGCACGAACACTCGGTTTGCACTGAGTGCGAGTGATATAACAACTTGGACGCACCCACGGATTGGTCACGATCATCTGCTCGACTATATCATCGTACGTCAGCGTGATATACGTGAAGTGTGCATGACACGTGTACTGCGTGGAGCTGAGTGTGGCACTGATCACAAATTAGTGCGGACCAAACTGTATATATATTTTCGTAAATCTGTGTATTGCACTCCCGCCGTGAATCGGAGGTGTAAATTTAACATTCTCTCCCTCGGTATCGTGGAGAAATGTATTGAGCTGGAGAAGGCAATGGCTGCACGCCTGTGTGATGTGGAATGCATAACCACAGTGGGCGACCTGTGGCACCATATTCGCGACCAGGTGACAGCTGATGCCAAAGTGACCATCGGGCGAGCAAACTGTAAGCGGCCTGATTGGTTTGGTGAGAACAATGTGACGATTGACGCAATGGTGTTTGAGAAGAATGCAGCATTTGCTGCATATGTCGCAGACCGCAGTGACTTGAAGTAGAGGTCCGTTTCGCAAACTACGACGGCGAGTAATCAGAGACTCCTCAACGACGGGCAACCAAGGACGTCAGGGGCCTCTTTCATCTGCTCTATCAGCTTAGACTGAAATCTCCAAGAATCTACAGCAGCGGGGGGACCTCATAATAGTTTACCAGATTCTGAAGAACCCAAACCACATTTGCCGTCCGCTGCTGCAACTGAACCACAAAACTAAACTAAGAGGTCACCCTCTGAAACTGACAATTCAGTATAGCCGGCTTGAATGCCGTAGAAATTTCTTCTCTCTCCGCGTGTGCCAGCCTTGGAACGCCCTCCCTAATTATGTCGTCTCTGCTCCCAATCTGGCGATATTTAAAAAACGTGTTGATGATGTATTGTCTCACTCACATTTCATTTTATGACTTGTTAGCTAGGTGCTACAAAACGCAATCAAACGGTGTCCTGCCAAGCGCCTAATCAATGGATTTATGGATTTATACGTTTAATACACGAACATCTCCGCTATTCCACATAAGTCGATGGTGAGTCGACCACAACGCTTTTCACTTTATCATGCAATTGATTTTCGTAACAATTTCCATCCCACGGGGCTTGTTAAGCAATGCTTTTTTTACCCGTAATAATCCATTGTTCCAACATGTTTGTTCATTTATCGGGAATACGTTCTTTTATCACGACGATCATGCTCTTTTAGACGCGCCTCCGATTGCCGGGAATAACCCATGTATTTATTTAGTTAACTCCTTCCTTTGGGAAATAACACCCGTATAAAACCAAAATCGTTACTTCCCTACTAACGTTGGCTCAAGTGAACTACACGTTTCGATGCATTTCGCTATTTGTCCTGATGTTCACTTGTTTTTATTGCTGAGTGACTTCTGTAGCTTATTAATAGTAATGAATTAACTCTATGGGTATAGAAAACGGGCTCAAATTGATAAATTGGGCAGTGTTTATTTACAAAATATGAGGCTTTAAGGAGGTCATAAAGACAAAATGGTCTCTTAGCTGTCCTGACCCACCTCATGGACCCGGTCCATGAAGAGATTGAAAATTTGACGATTCCACCTCTACATTGCTTGTCTAACCGTATCATCTGAGAACTACATACTGAATCCTCTTGACCGTAGGTTATTACAAAATGCCCTAAACATTCATGCACCTACAACATTTCTAAAGGGGTTTCAAGCGTTTCTAGGTACATTTGCCACAGGTTTTTCCAATTTTTATTGCGTAGGCTCGAAATATCTGTCCCTCGGCATATGACGTCGTACACAGAAAGTAGTGCATCTTATGAACTATTTGGTGCATTTCTAGATTCGTAACCCTATTTAAAGGTTATAACACTACACAGCATGTGTTATCTTTTATTCTGTGGTATTTGCGTGAAAAGCAAAAGCGCCATTTTTAGCAAAATGACGCTATTCGCAGTCGTTGTGGAACTTGTTAAATACTACAAGTATTGTTGATGATATTGCGGCGAAGAATTGTTCCGACTTGCCTATCTATATTTTATTCTTCGCAATGCTCTCGCTTTAAGACATGTTTTCCTATTTTGGCTATAGTAAGCTAAGGTTAGATTGTTTGTGCTCCAGGTCACATTTTGATCAAAAAGTATTTAGTGTAGTTTACATTTCTGAGTACTATCTAGCTATGACACATTAATAGCTCACCGTTAACAAATGCTTTACATTTTATTTATTTTAACCGGTATTCTAAAAATTTTTGTGCTTTCTGTCTCCACCGCTCTCTTACCCTTCTCGGCAAGGATGTCCTTTGAGAGTCCTTTCGGCGTCGTTTGTGAGTCAAGCCGGTGTCCTTATTCCATGTTGGATAAGTGCGAAAACACTACTGGCGTTCAGAGGATTGTCCTAGTATCAGAGCCGAGCATTCCTGTTGTAGACGTTTCGTTACCAAACTAGGCAACATCTTCAGTGCGGCTATTCAGTCCTGATTCGTGGATTCTACTGGCGTTGCCAGGCGTTAACGTCATGGTGAAAGAACAAGTTATTAAATGCAAATGATAATATATTGTCATTAATTGTGCATTACACGAGTTGTTCACTAGCAAAACAACCTGGAATCTGATCAGCGCGGGCCTTTTCGCGTTCCTTGGAGTGTTAGATCTAAAGACGAATTTTGAATATCACGAGGATTCCTGGCTTTCAGCGAATCCCTGCACATGACGGCATCTGAAAGTAGATATTCATGGAGTCAGATCGTCACTTACCTATGACACCCCTAGCGAAAGAAGTTTCCGCGAGGCGGTATCTGTCGTTTACGCTACACCAATTGACTTTTCGGTGCAAGATCCTTGGTCACTGCTGTGATCATCGCCTCGTTAAAGGGCATTTTTTTGAAGCAGCAAGAAGTAGTTGAGCTAAAGAGTATATTTTCGTAGCATGAATACATTGCAATTTGGGCCATGAGCTGGGGGTTTTCCAGTTTAGCATTCAACGCTTGCATGTCCGTAACAGTGTTTTTTTGGTAGAGAGACCTGACACCTACTAGTGGAGGTGTCTGTGGTGGATTGAATTCGAAAAGTCGCCAGGTCAATATGCATGGCACCCATTTCTTCACGTATGCGCTGCATTTCACGCAGCGATTGTACCTGTACAGCTGAAAAAATGAATATGCTGTAGTATGCTTTCCTTCACAGTCGCTGGTGTAACATGGCGCACTGCCCTCACTAACAGCGGATGAAGCACGTAGGCACGAAGCATTGAAATACCACTTTAAAGCATAATGGCGGGTACCTGGTGGCACTGTCTTCCAATGACTGGTTGTTTTCTATAGAGGACAAAGAGATCCTCCGTGACTGGTCACCGCATAGTTCAATCCTCGACGATGTGAGTGGATAATAAATATCCCAGGAATACGCGGGAACGAGGTTACTGCGATGTTTTGGAGGCGTTTCGCAGTCAGGGAAAGTTACGGCGGTACTAGAAACAAATTCTTAAGAGATAAGCTACCTTTTCCGTCTTTTCGCATGCTTCATGGGGTAGGTAGCGTCATTAGAGGGCGGTTGCGAGCAAACCATTAGCTCTTCCTCAAGCCGTTTGGCTTTAGCGTAATCATCTGACAATTGAATACGACGTAGCTGAACTCATGGAGTACCGGTTTGGTGGTGACATTGCACCTTGTAAAATCGCGAAGAAGATGGTGCAGGCTGAGTATGCAGTGGCACGCTTTGCAGCTGACGTGATGAGAAATTGGGCCACACCATCTCTGTGTCACTGCGCAGTCAAAAGGCGTGGTCCACTGCAACTGTCACATCATCGAATTCGATAACACGATACCTCTGCGATTGGTAATAACAGTTTATGAAAACAAAAGAGTGGAAAAATGGCTAACTAGTGTAAAACATAAAATCACTTCCACATATGTAATATGGGAGAAAACACAATGCTCTCTTCACATGGCAAGGCAAGGCACTTGAAAGCGACTTCCGGTGCATATGTACATCCGTAAATCCTTAGACGGCACGATTTGTTTGAATAGTGGTTGTCGATGACTATACGCTCGAACACAAAGTTCCTTATCACGTATGTCAATGACAATACACAGCCTATCGGCCACAAGGATGGCGTCGTCTGGATGAGGGCTAATTATCATTGTTTCGCGCTGTGTTAATTGAATGCTACTGGTTTCACCGGTGCACACTCTTATCGTACGAGGGTGATCTGTTTATCAACAGAGCCCTTGCAGGTTACCAATGAGCGCTCCACAAGTCTGCGGAACACCTGAGACGTAGGCAAACTAGAAGTTTTAACCAACTGTCGAAGGTGCTGCAGATGATAAGTTAAAAGAAACGCTGAGTAAACATCCATAGAACCATGCCGCCGCACATCATCGCACACGTGACAGAGTGCACGTTAAATAGTAGTAGTTTTTCCCCATATATGGCTGCAAACTGTCCAATGAGTTTTGCTATATACTTGCGCACCCGTGACAAATAGTACGTGCACCACTGCTTGCAACATGGAATATAACCAACGGAGGAAAGATTGATGAAGTTTTCTTACACTTTGTCTTCGAGGACACCCCATATTACCGCTGGTCACAAGTACATCGGGAATTGCTGCAATTCGGTTGCTATTCATCGGTCGATGTCCGCAAATCCACGGCATTTTGTTTGGAAACTACTTGTCAGACTTTTGGAACATATCAACAAACGGTTTTCTGCTCTGTGCACTATAGATGCAGTAAGTACGAAATCACCGACACGAGTACTTGAGCGCCACAAGAAGAGAAGCCACTTCAACACCCCAGGCAAAGTATATGCATATACTCGATAGGGAAACATGTGAGTATATCCAGGCGTACTTGTTCAAATGGTGAATCGTCTACATGATGTTCCGGTTGACACCGAGAACAGAAATCAGTGTCCGTACGCATGATAGCTTCTGGGTCTGAAATAATGTCTTGCGGTCATGCGAATGTTGTCCTATACAAGAAAAGTAGTTAACTGATTACCTACTTATCCACTGTTGCACATTTCTTAAAGGCGAAGTAACCACAGTGAAACTTAACTTGCCGTATTTAGGCACGCGCTGAAGCACCTGCAACGATGCAGGTAAGCTTGCATGGAACAAATGTGCCGTCTTCTGTTAGCAGAATACAGTGTTGCAGAGCGAAGTTTAATTCGTATGCGTTTTGCTGCAGAAACTGTGGAACATTCGGTGGTTTCCCATATCCATAGTACAACCCGACAACAAATATGTCAGAGTTCGGACAAATGAGTCTAGCCAGGATAGGCTAACATTACAGTCATTCCGTCGATATGCAGCTGTAAGCGGACTCGCAAGGGTGATTTGTCATTACAGTGATGCATCACGCGACGAATTCCTGTTTGTGACCCAATAGGTGCGTATCTTCCACCACAAATGATCATCACTAGAGAACCCCGTGGCATTTCATCATTGTCCGCACATCCGAAGGTAGCTCTGGATGCAATCGACGCACGTTCCGCAGTAAGATGTTAATGCCGGTCACAGATATGTTATTCAACACCGCGACGTCACTGCAAAAGTCTGTCGCTGTGACTAGCGACCGGGGATTCTCAATGTGGAGCATGCAGATAGGCGTCTCTTCATTCGTGATTATCGAAGACACCATGCCTGGCGGAAATGCAGACGTCAATTCGCGTCCGGTAGGGAAGATGTGGGAAGGTAACTGCGTAACGAACACGTCCAATTCATTTGTTAATATGTATGAAGGGGACGGCTCTTCCGAAACGGAGAGGGGGAATACTGAATCAACTAAATTTTCTTGAGCCGCATTTCCTCTCGAATCTTGGTGAATAAACATGTAAATGGGTAACTCACTTTTGGTTTTCAACCAACTAATCGATCGGGCGAATAGTTTAGCCGCAGTTAAAAGTATGAGACGGTATACATCGGACCTGGAACAACCGGTGCTGGGTTGCAAGCGCCTACCCATGCCGTATGGTACAGGATCGACGATGGGAGGAATGTGATATCAGTGCCCTGCGGCAGCCGGCATTTGAGATCAGAAAAGTAAAACGAACGATGGATGAAACAAGAATGCAAAAAAGTAACAAATGAGGAATGTAATAGGTACGTTGAAAAATTATGGCCTTTTTATGTTATATCTGAGTTTAGTCAGAAATATGCAGAGTCCTTTGAGAGTCCAGCTGCGGACTCCTGAGTGTCCAATGGTGTCGACAGGGACTTTTTTCCATGAGCCCAACATTAATCGGGATCCTGAATGCATTGAACTGGTGAAATGGACGCAGATTGAATATCGTAGAGAGAGGATTCCTAAGGCGTGCGGTGACAAAAAGTGAGTGAATACGTCCTCGGAACTGGATCACGGTTGATAATGCTGAAATCAACTGATGGAGTCCAAATGGAAATAACTTATATGTGAAGCCGTTTTATGCTTTACGGCGAAAAAAACATAAATGATACAAAACCACGCGTTACAAATTGCATTGTTAAAGATTCCTTGCTCCTCTGAGTGGTACTGTATTCCTGATAAACAACCAAATACTATTGACATATTCATGCAAGAGCACGTAATTCGTGTGTACAATGATCTGAACCCTCACAGGTACAGCTTTTAGCTAAAATCTAGAAATGTAGGTTCCTTGTTTATGTGTTTTTTATTGATAACACCAACAAACTTCAATCCATTGGTATGTTGACTTTGCATGGGAAAAACTGCCCATCGGTGAGCCTTATTTGCTTTATTGATGATTGATGGAAAGTTGTTATAAGCCTGAGTTTTGAGAATGCGCTCAAACACAGTTGTCAGTACCAATGGCTCGAGTAAGAAAGATGTGCAGCAGATTTCCCAAGGTGTTATTTCTGTGTAAAGCCCAGAAATCCCATTAATTTTGTCGTTGTGTGAAGCTTTCATAAATTACTGCAACCTTCTTCTTTTGGCGAGGAATTTCTAAGTTCCATATCTCTCACAATTTTGTTAAGCCGATAACCAGAGTTATCATCTGTTACCTGTGTGTCGTCTGCTAAAACGATGAGCAAAACACAGACATACAGATCGATTGACTGATAGCTAATTCGTCCACTCTTTTTCCTTGTGTTGATTGGTTCCTTTTCGACTTATTCATCTGGTGTAACCTACAAGCTACCATTACAGTTCTGACACGTCCCATCCGGTGTGTTCTTATTCACTTCTTGCGCGGACTAAGGGTCCAGGTGCGATCCAGCAATACTCGAGTAATATGTATCAGAATGGCGACGGTTGCTACGAGCCCTCTTGCGGGACTGTCATGTCTGTGGCCTGATGGTGCAGAAAAGCCCTCTCTACAGTCGTGGATACAGTGGAAAACATCTTTCCAACATCAAATGACTCTCTTTCCTGTGTTAAACCCCTCTATCGTGTTATCTGATACCCATTGGATTATGTTATTCCGCCAAGCCCTTGGATCAGAAGGACAATGTCATTTTGACGCTATGAAGTTGATGGATAAGACCAGTATTGTGCACGTGATCCAGTTGTTTGAGGGATTGTGGGGAATCCAACAAAGTGTGTTTTCCGCTCGTTATCAGTTTTTCAAGCTACAGCAACGATGCGGAGAAAGTGTAAATGATTTCATTGCCCGCATTCATCAAGCTACACCGGAATGCCGGTACAATACCATTCCCTCAAGTCGGTTTGAAGAAGTCATGAAAATCCAGTGCCTAATTGGTGGAGTTACAGATGATGGTGCGAGGGAAAAATTATTGTCACAGGAGGAAGAAACCCTTTCCTGGGAAATGGCGTGTAACCTTGTAGGTCAAAGGGAAAACTTAAAATCCCAACTATCCACCTTCAACCCTCCTCAGCCTGTGGAATGTGTAAACAAACTGTCACCACGGTTATCCTCTGAAAACAGGGTACGGAAGTTCGTCTGCTACCGATGCGGGGATCAGCACACTTCTCCCACCCAGTGTCCTCATACTCGCACAAAGTGCAGAAATTGCGGAAAACTTGGCCACCTGGCACGTGTTTGCCGTTCCCCACGGTCACAAGTCTCGATCAAATCATTGAACTCCGACGACGGTGAGTGCCCAGATTCCAAGCTAAATTTTATGAACCATATAATTCCAAACTGCTCAGTTATGACGAAAGTGTCTCCATATAGGATCACGCTTCATGTTAATAACGAACCTGTTTTATTTGAATTGGATACTGGTTCCGGGGTGACATTGATTAGCAAAAACGCGCTGTCATCGTTACCCGACCTGGAACTGACTGATACCGTTTTTAGAACCTATACAGGAGAAGTGATTGATTTACTTGGGAAGTGTCAGGTACGAGTGCAGCATCAGGGTAGATCACACAGTCTGGTACTTCATGTCGTGTCTCAGGCTACAGTCAATTTGCTTGGTCGCGATTGGATGAAAATGTTACCAAAAGTACTAAATACTATCCACTCCGTGGGGGAGGATACCTTTGAATCGGTCCTTAAACGATATCCAGAAGTGTTTGACGAGCAGCAATTGGGCAGACTCAATAATTTCAAAGCAAAAATCCATATGTCAGACTCAAGTACACCAAAGTTCTTTAAGGCCAGAACACTGCCCTATTCCTTACGACCCAGAGTGGAAGACGAGCTGAAAAGGCTTCAAAGAGAAGGTATAATTGTACCAGTCCAACAAGCTGAATGGGCGGCCCCGATAGTGCCTGTACTTAAGCCCGACGGTAACGTACGAATCTGTGGTGATTATAAGCTTACAGTAAATCGAGGTGCCATCATAGACCGTTATCCATTACCAAAAATTGAGGATTTGTATGCCAACTTGTCTGGAGGAGTCAAGTTCACTAAATTGGATTTGAGTCACGCCTATTCGCAGGTAGAGTTGGATGAGACCTCCCGACGTCTTACGACGATCAGTACACATTTGGGGCTATTCGAATACACTAGACTGCCTTTCGGGATAAACTCAGCGCCGGCGATCTTCCAAAGGATAATTGACAATATCGTACGTGACATACCGAACACTTGCGCATATCTCGATGATATCCTTATCACGGGTCGCACAGAAAATGAGCACTTGTACACGTTGGACCGGGTGTTGCATAAACTCTCTGAACACGGTTTGCGTTCGAAACGCTCCAAATGTGCTTTCCTAGTTGATTCAGTTGACTACCTCGGTTATAGACTGGACAAGCATGGTTTACACGCGCGGAAAGATAAATTACAACCCATTGTTTCTGCACCCTCACCTCGTAACGGAGCCCAGTTACGCTCGTTCGTTGGAATGCTTTCACATTATCGTCGGTTCCTACCTAATCTTGCTTCTGTCCTAGCACCACTTCACAACTTGCTGAAAAAAGATTCTAAGGGGGCATGGGGCGAGGAAGAGCAACAAGCATTTGACAGGGCAAAAGGTCTCCTTGCTTCTTCACCAGTCTTGGTACATTACGACCCCAACAAACCCCTCATCCTACAGTGTGATGCTTCACCTTTTGGAGTCAGGGCATTGCTGCGACATAAAGTCCACGACGGAACAGTTCGCCCTATTACTTTCGCGTCCCGCACATTACAACCTGCTGAGAAAAAATTACGCACAATTAGACAAGGAAGCACTGGCCGTAGTATTCGGAGTAAAGCGGTTCCATCAGTACTTGTGGGGCAACCAGTTTGAGATACAGACTGACCATAAACCACTGTTATCACTTCTCGGTAAGGAAGGAGGCATAGAACAACTTAACGCACCCCGAATGGTACGATGGGCCCTCCTACTTTCTGCTTACAATCATCAAATCCGATACATTGCCGGTCCTCACTATAATGTCGCTGATGCGCTCAGTAGATTGCCACAGATTGACCAACAGGAGGAGAAAAGTGACACGCCCTACGAGTTTGTTCAACCTTTGCAACACCTGAATACTACACCCATATCTGGCGACATGGTTAGGAAGGCTACAGACAGAGATCCCGTTCTATCGACTGTGAAACGTACGCTGCTGCGTGGCTGGGGTTCGCGAGCCCCTGGTGATCTGCGTCCGTTTTTCAATTGTACATTTGAGCTGAGCCTGCATGAAGGATGTATCCTACGTGGATCTCGCATCGTTATTCCATTGACTCTCAGGTCAGCTGTACTGAAAGAATTACATGATGCACATCCAGGTATTGTTCGCATGAAAGCCCTCGCCAGATCCTACTGCTGGTGGCCAGCGACTGACCGAGATATCGAAGCACTTTTGTGTACTTGTAACACATGCCAAAAATATCAAAGAGATAATCCAACAGGCCCAATTCACCCTTGGCAGTTGCCCGACAGCCTATGGGAACGTGTCCATGCCGATTACTTTGGCCCGATCGAAGGAAAAATGTTGCTACTTTTAGTAGATGCGTACTCCAAATGGATTGATGTGCATGTTGTTGCAAACGCTACTGCAGAAGCTACAATCAATGGCGTACGCTCTAGTCTATCTACACATGGCATAACGAAAACATTAGTCAATGACAACGGTCCGCAATTTACCAGTGCAGCGTTCAAAGAATACCTGCAGAGCAACGGCGTTCATCACATGACTTCCGCACCGTACCATCCAGCGTCAAACGGTTTAGCTGAAAGAGCGGTCCAAACCGTGAAAGCTGGTCTTCTAAAGCAGCGTAATGGCTCGTTACGAACCAAACTTGACCGATTCTTGCTCGCATATCGGATCACACCGCTAGAGTCTATCAGAAAGAGCCCTGGGGAGGCAGTGTTTGGGCGTCGACTACGTACGAGGCCAGACCTACTTTTTCCAGACCCTCGTCAGACCAGGCGTTGCCAGCAACAACGTATGCATGAAAGTGGACGCGCACCAGTTAAGCCCCAGAAGTCGATAGTGGAACGTGATGTTTACACGAAACTACCACATGAGCAGTTATGGCAGCCTGGCACCGTACTTACGAGCTCAGAAACGGAGGCCGAAATACAACTAGAGAGTGGAGAGACAGTACGTAGGCACAATGATTTCGTCCGATCCCACATCCCAGTCACACCGTACCCTGGGGAAGAGAAAGTGGTTCCAGAAGATCTGGAGGAGACAAACAAAAACCAAACGGAAGAAATCGATCAGCCGATTGCTATTCGGAAACCGCACCGCTCACCTAAGCCGATAGAACGTTACATTTCACAACTGTGATTCCATCTGTTACGTGAGGGGATGTTACATGTGTGTCGTCTGCTAAAACGATGAGCAAAACACAGACATACAGATCGATTGACTGTTAGCTGATTCGTCCACTCTTTTTCCTTGTGTTGATTGGTTCCTTTTCGACTTATTCATCTGGTGTAACCTACAAGCTACCATTACAGTTCTGACACGTCCCATCCGGTGTGTTCTTATTCACTTCTTGCGCGGACTAAGGGTCAGGTGCGATCCAGCAATACTCGAGTAATACGTATCATCATCACGGAGATTTGACGGTGTAAGAAAAGCACCTTTGTGACGTCATGAATTTGCTAAAATCTATGGCATTTAATCAGTCAAACTGCCTATCACAGACAGAATTTCCCGTTTTAGCTCAGCATCAAATCACATCGACAAACCAAGTTATTCTTCTCAGTCCATTTGTTTATTTAATGGTGGATTTGACGCTTCATGCTTATCCCAAATCCAGCGTACTGTTTTTTGAATTCATCCACTGCAATGTCCATCACATCCTTCTCTTTTGATGAAAGCGAACTCTTAATAGTTTAAGCAAGACGGCTTTTCTGCGAATCCAGCTCATTTGTTTAGACATATCTTTGCATTTTTGATTTCTATGAAAACAGATCTCCAAAGGCTCAGAAATAAAATAAACGGAAGCGACAATACCGAGGTAAGATCTAACGACGCAGATGATCTGTCGGCTGCATGTTCTCCTTATTCTGTGAAATGTTTCAGAAAAGTTATGTGTTCCGAGTAATTTTCACCACATTTACAGCGCCGACTGGGCTACTCCATCAAGGTTTTGCAGCTACTCGTTCCTTAGACCGGTGACTTGAATCAGGACTTTCCAGTAATGTTTACATGAGAAAAGTATGAGAATATACATTCAAACGAACTAAAAAGGTAGCCAAATGTACCGTTGAGAAGCTGAATGAACACAAGCTCGATTCAGGAACTAGTATTTGTACGGCACAGATGTAGTTTTGGGTTGATTTCGCAGATGTCTCTGCACACTCGATTGGTAGTTCGCAATAACAGCAGCAGTGTCAACTGGCTGACCTTGGCAGTCATCAATCTGAATTCACGCCTTCTCCGGTTCTTTCAAAACGCATTCAGAAATTTCTTCTGTTCTTTTGTTACTGGTCTCAGGGAAACCGAGAATCGACAACCCTGTCGTCACTTCATTTTCACGTCTAATTTTTGTGGAATATATCGGGTGCTATCAAAAAATAAGCAAACAAAGTTGCTTTCCTTGACTTCATCGATGAGCTTTTCTCACCTGCTCTACCAAAATGCTCACTAAACTTTTTTGAACTTGTGGCGACAAAGAAAAACTGCCGATTTTCCTTCCGGGCCAAACCGTCACCAAACAATTACAAAGAATAGGCCAACAAACGTAAACATTCTGGAAAATTCCTTCTATTTTCCTGGTCTTCTTTGTCATCCTGGATGCCTTCTCGGTGATCACACAGTGTCATGTTTTGGTTGACGAGAAACCTAACGATATCAAGGCTTCTAACTTGAATTTCATCCACCTCTTCTACAAGCGCTAGCTACACTTTTTATCCATTGCATTTCCTGCAACTGGTCGTATCGTTAGCTTCTTGAGGTTGAGGGGTGACAGCAAGCGATATACTCTGCAGTCATGCTTTTGGATTTTGTTTCCATAACTTCCTGAAACCCTCATCAATAAAAAAAGTAGACTATCCCGTTAAAAACATCCGGCAGCCGAAACAAAAAGGGCGTCTTCTGAAGGAGAATACACCACCCGGGTTCGCAATCTTTGCTCAGCGTTTCGCAAATCTTGAAAAAACCCAATTCCTTCTTAGTCCCAGCTTTTGTATTCGTTCCAGGTAGAACCACTTAATGTATCCATGATCGACATGCTGCAAAACAGTAGATCCGAGCCTGACTATCATAGCTAGATTATCATGGTCAATGTTAACAAGAAATGACAGACATCCACAAAAGCGGTTGATGGGCGTGCTAATGTGCTAAACTGCGGTTGAATGTCCAATTCTTCAACTCCGCGCGCACCTTCTGCGTTAACATTATAATCATTTCCTGCTGCATCCATGTTGTCAATGTCGCCTTCTGTTGCTCGGATATCAGGGTTTGTAGTACCAATTTCGTCTTCAGTCTCAGCATGATTATCATCTTCGTTTTTATCACTTCACTCATGAATGTAATTCTGATAAATTTACACTTGGTATTGAACAAGCATCCGTACTAAAAATGCCGTCCGGGGCAGACCGCCATCATCCCTACGCGACGTCTCTTGTCCTTCATATCACAAACGCAGGAACTCATTGCTTGTCTAACAGCTAAGAAAATCGTTACTAAGATTGATCTGGTTCGAGTAGATCACCAGATACATGTAGAAGAAAGACATTCATAAACCAGCTCTTATTATTCTTATCGGCTTGCACTAATTCTTAAGAATGCCTTTCGGACCGTGTAACACTGCATAACTCTTCTAAAGCTTCAGCCACGATGTCACAGTGGTCTAGACTTCGCCTATTCATACTTACGTGAAATTCTAGCAGTAAGTTCGTCGGAGAAAGAGCACATCGACAATCTCCGTTCCCTCTTTTACCAATTGACCCAATACGGTGTCACAGTTAACCCAAATAAGTGTAAAATCCCCAAGTTAAAAATCTGATGTCTAGGCCATCCCGTCTGGTATCGAAGTACATCAAGATAAGATCTAGGCAAGTATAGACTTTCCAACTCCGAGATAATTCAAACGGCTCCGCCTATTTTGTAGTCAAGTCAACTACTATCGACGCATCATTACTCGCTGTGCTCAACTCAAGCAAGCATTGACAGACCTCAGAGGAATAAATATAAGCTCACATTCCCGATTCCTGTACACACAGCCTTTACTGAACTCAAGAATGCAATCTCCAAGATAGCTCTCCTCACGTATTACAAATCGACTTCACCGCTCTCAATAACAACTAAGGCCTCAGACGTTATGGTAGGAGCTGTTGTCCAACAACACATTGGTTGGCAAAGGTAACCTCTCTGTGTCTTCTGAAAACGTCTGCAGCCAGCGGAATCCCGCTACTGCACGGTTGGCAGAGAACTGATTGCCATATACTTAGCGATTCGTGACTTTCGGTATTCCTCCATTGGTCGCGCTTGTGAGGTCCACGCTGACCACAAGCCCCCACCCTCGCTTTACCATCTAAAAACAATCGCCACGTGAAACCAGACAGCTAGACTTTGTCAAGCAGTTCACTACTGACATACGTCATGTCTCAGGAGTCCAGAACCCTGTCGCCGACGGTCTCACACGCGTCAACCACACCCTTCAGTATTTGCCTACCTTCGACCTTGTTGCCATGGTATCGGCTGAGGCTCAAGAAGAAGACAGACAACGCAACTTGCAGTTCCACTCACAGTATGTGCGACCCGTTCCTCTAAAAGCAACGGACGGAACCATCCTGCGTTACACCTCTATCGGTTATGCCAGACTCCAGGTGCCTGTCTCTTTCAGGCGCACCGTATTTGACGCACTCCATACACTATCACACACCGGTTGCTGTGCATCTTTGAAACTGGTCACCGAACGTTTCGTTTCGCCACTAGTAATCGGAAATTTTCGTATCTGGGTTTGGACCTGCCTTCAATGCCAGGGCTTTCAAATACCTTGGCACACCCGTAGCCGTCCAGGCTCATTTCCGACTCGAGACGCTCGGCTCTCGCGTATGTCCTTACAACTGGTAAGACCTTCGCTCACTTCAGACGAATTCCTCAACTTTATTGTAAATGTCAAGCACTAGAGCAGGTGGGCAAAACCATTCCCGTAACAGACTGAACAATCGAGACCATTACCCGGGCTTTTTTGAATTGTTGGGTATCGCGTTCCGGATGCCCATCCAGCATCAGAACAGACCATAGAACGCCTTTCGGGTCTTTAGAAAAGGATGCGTTCTGCAAGGTCTTAAGTCGTCGCTGTATTAACACGACAGGGTATTATCCAGCAGCCAATAGACTAGCTGAACGCTACTAAAGACAACTTAAAGCTCGCACTGCGGCTCTACAGACCCTAGCTAGACCGAAAACGTGTCATTTGTACTCCCAGATATCCGCAGCAGCATCAAAGCTGGCCTGATCATCGGCAAGACAGTGAAGCTGCCAAGGGAATTGATTACGCCATCGTGTACATCACCGCCAAGCCTTCCATTCCTCAACGCAGGCGCTCACTGCGCCCAACCTCTCCTCATGAGCAGACCAGAGATGTGCAAATGCACAACAGTCTCTCCACATGCGCACACGCATCCCCCCTCGCTGACGCAGGGCACCATTTTTCAAGCTTTTGAAAGTTCGACAACGAACTGCGAAGCACTTCTTTTAAGACCAGAATGTTCATCGAACAACGGTGTCCATTGAGCGCTTCGAAGTGGCCTTTTTTGACGAACGACTTGCAACCAATCCTGATACTAACACACAAGCACCCGAATCTGAGGTGAGTTCCCAAGCACTGAATACCCCGAATCTCACTGTTCGCTTGAGCCCTCCACCTACACCGCCACAACCCAAAGCAATCGATGGACGCGATAAAGGGGTCAAACGTCCGGTCCGGTTCATTAAAGTTGTTGCTGTTTTCATTTACACTAACAAGCACAAATAAATTTATTCTCGACAGGCTAGAGGCACATCTCGATACGCATGATCCAAAGGTTAAAGCACTGATGAAGTGTTAGCCACAATGTATGTACAGTTAGTGAAAATGTAAAATTGTTGTACAGAATCCGTAGTTAGAAATAAGCGTTTTGTACAGATGCAATGTCAGCCGTGTGCTTGAAATCATCAGGGCTTGGGGCACTTGCAGAAATGATTGATACATAGAATAGTGAACACTGTGGAAACATTGATGTAAGAAGCATGTTTTTCGTCTTTGGTGATTATTGTGCATTTCACCCAAAATCGTTTTGCAAATTGACAAATCGCATATCATTTTTTTAAAAAAAACCTTAAAAGCACATTTGCTTTTGTCCAGCATGCCATGCTCCCTGTTACAAAGGTCCTGGTTAAGGTTTGACTGTCCTAGTCGGAACGGACGAACTCCTAGACGCGCTAGTTCCACGCGCAGAGTAGCTTAGACGATACGAATTGGAACGGCTAGTGAACTCAGCCGACAGATGTGAATTCGTAACTGATAAGGCAGACGGAACGTGTAAGCGCCGCACGACTGTACCGAGACCCGCAGAAAGTGCGTTCATAACCAAGAAAACCGCGCTTTCTACACCTTCATATTTATAGTTCACTAAGACAGTAGTAATTGCATAAACTATAAGGGAAGGCGTATGTTTGTTGGCTCATAAGTTGCCATTTAGTGGTCCTATCTCCGGGCAGAGATGGGGTGCGTTCGATGTTGTTGAGACGTTGGGGGCATCACAAATGCTGAGTTTGCTCGGCATTGGCATGAACACGGCTCAGGAAGATTGTTGAATTGAAAAGGCTCCTTAAAACACAGGATTGTGAAACTGGCGCAAGTTCATTGGAAACTGTGCAGGATACGTTGGGTGGGATCTCACTGAGAACAAATTCGCGGTGATCTGTGCAGACGAGTGGACCCTTGGCAGCAGTTTCTGTAGGAAGTGCTCCGCTCTGAACTGAGTAGTTTAGATCCCTGCAGAGCGGCCGTGTTGTTCGGGTCCGTTAGTGCACTGGCACCAGACATGTAGCACTCCCTCTCCGGCTCAAGCCAATCCTCCGACCCTTGCCCACATCATCTGAGTTCTGCATTCCAGTATCTCAATCATTGGATCAGTCAAGGCAACCCGCCAGTGACTCGACAAGCGGCTCAGTTTCCCTTTGTGACCCAAGTAAGAAGCAGTCGCTTTTGACCGCGTAAGGTTACAACCAATTGGTCCCCAAACGCCAAGCTACGTGGTGCCGAGGAAGACGCCTGGGTTTCTTCCTGGGTCGAGGACCGTTTGTACTGTGAACAGCGATGGTGGGCGACATGTCTAAACCGCACCGTTGGGTCTGTAGCACAGGAAATGTATCGTTGGCATACTGCTGGATTATCCAGCTAATTCGCAGTCCGACAAACCCGCCCAGACGGTCTATCAATGTTGCACTGCAGTCGATACGCAAGTAATAATTTGCAATGCATCCTGGATCAAACGCGCTCCGTTACACAATCTAATTTGGATCCCCGTGTTTAGGCCCATCAGTTACTTCGCGCCCATCGTCGCTTATTGTCTCGTTCCTGACAGCTCTATTGAAGACTTCCATCTCACAGCTTCCTAGGCGGAAACCCTTGTAGTGCACGTGAAAACATGCTCTTTCAGTATTTACATTAGATTTTGTTGTTGTTTGAACCTTCTAAACGACTGTTTGCTTCAAAGACAGCACATATGTTTCGACATATTGCTCTCGTCAGTAAGGCGTTGCACGTTCCTTGCTCATGTTGTTTTGCTTTCTATTCCTTTTAGCCTGTAACACATACGTTAGGCCTAACCGACTCTATCTTTTCTACCGGCAAGTATTTGGCACGCCTCTTACGTGTCACTGCTATCGAACAGTATAGCAAACGCCGCCCAACAAGAGATGAAAGCCTCAGTTTGAACATGAACAAACAAAAAAGGAAATGTTCCATGTTGTCTAAGCTTAAACTTTGGTAATAGTCTTCCTGGTAATATATGGATATATTGCACAATCTGTGGTCACCTGGCAAAGCAGCAGTGTACGGATGTTTGTGACAAAAGCATCGTATTATTCAGTCACAAAAGTGACCCTGATTAATTTATGGGATAAATGAGATTTTTTTATAGATCAGACACCATATGCTTACACTCATCTAAGCTGTGAATAGCCTTCTGTCCATAAATGCCAAAAAACCGCAAATTATTCTTTATTTCTTTGGTAAATAAACTGGAAAAACTTGTAAAATGAAGCTTTGAAACATTCCGTTACTTTTGTGCCACGAGTTACTCCATTGGTTCATGCGCGTCGTATGACTTAACCGGACACCCTACAATTTGCCCAGGTGCCGGAGTAAAATGTCCCAAAAGGGGAGATTATCAAAAGGTATTTTACCCCACACATAATCCCGATATCAATAATCTTCTCGAACTACTTGAGATTCAAACAATATACTCAGCTTTTGCCTAAATTTCCTGAAGAGTAGTCAATAAATAACTGCCAAATATAAAATTCCGTTACTATTGTCATAGCTTACCATACTTATCGTACTACATTCCATTATTAAGCCAAAACTTGCACAGACATTGGTGGCTTTCCTTATAACCTATTTAATTAGTTACATTGATGAGCAAACTAATATTTTACCTTTAAATACAGCAATCAGTAAGATCGTCCTAGGTGCAAACAACATATACGAAGTTGTGCACTGATGACATACACGAAACTAACAGATAGACTTTTGGATGAAATAAATAGTAAACTTGTGCCAGCTCATTAAGGAAGCGATGTCACTTAACCTTCGGCATCGAAGCAAACGTGAAAACAGCACTTTGGCATGCGTCTTAACCACATCATTTATCCACAGAAGAGGCATGATCAAATAAATAACCTTCATTTAGGGACAATCGTTACCAGATACTCTAGCAACAATGTTATAACCAGGGGTATATAAGACTGTTTTCTAGTACATCAATCGAGGTCGTTTACTACCGAATGAAGTGTCTGAGGATTCTGATGTATGGGAAGTGCTAGGCGAGTAAGTTTTCTCGAGCGAAGACCAACGGAGCTCGCGGATAGTGGTCATCCAACCATCTGCCCATGAGATCAGAACGAGCTGAGCCCGAAGTCAAACCCAACTGGTGCCCAACGGTCAGATTACAAAATACCACAAAGATAGCAATCAACAGACTAGTGTCGATTTGAAATTATCCGACCGGACGATAATCAGTGCAGACGGTACATTGTAATTTAACTCATGTCCAGTTCATGTTTCTGTCTAGAATAAACTGTTTTTGCAGCTAGTTTTTCCTTACTGGGGATTTGCGTACTCTCTACTCTGACAGAGTCCGAAACAACAGGAAAATACTTCCCTACAGATGAAGAGAAGGTGGACTGTAACTGTATCAAGAGAGGATGAATTCGACTGCACCGAATGCATTATAGAGAAATCGAAACCTGGAGGCGAAGAGGCCAGTTTAGTAAAGGTGCCCGAGGGCAAATGAAGATTGTAGAATCAAAATGTTTAAAAAACCGGAATCAATTTCGGGCGGTTCCACTCGGAACGAGAGTCCAGCGCAAGTTCATAATCCATAAAGTTCGTTAGAATGGGTGCAAATCTCCATAAATCTGGATGCATGTGTGGCTTTGTCTCTAGATGAGGCACCTTTGACCATTCGAATGGAGGTTGATCGTCATACGTTGGACCACTGGTTGCCAACAGATTTATCTAAAACGGCAACAAAAATAGGGATGGAAAAATGTGAAGTAAAAGAAGGATAGTACGTAATCGTAACTATCCAAATGGACCGAATAACTGTTCAAAGTAAACACATCAGTGATGTGAGCTCATTCAAGCCATGTTAGATTAAGTCAATCGTTTCATGCATAGTCATTCTTGTCTTTTTATTCTGCATGGCACAGTGTGATGAGCATGGAAACCGGCGACCACTTACAGTCCCAGGTAATGCACCAGTTGATTGGAGTTTTTACAGTATCTGCTTTTATCCTCTAATAAAACCAAAGTAAACAGATGTTACCCAAAGATAAAAAGACCGACAAAGTGCAACAGAAATGGAAAAGAATCAAAAGTTGACCCAGTTGTAATTTGACTGTTTCCAGGCGATTAGTTGGTGATTGAATATCTATATCCCAAGCCCAAAAGTTGCCAATACTAAGAAGACACGGTTGGTGGCATCCGGTTTCGGATTTGCCTGTCACTGCGGCCTACCCGGGGACAGCCACAGGACGTCTGCGCCTACCATGCCTGACTTGCGTTGCACCACCCACAGCATCATTCATATACCCCATATCCAGTATAAACCCGAAGGAATAAGACTGGGAAGCATGTGCGTGGGAGCCACATTTCATCAACGGAGGCGGCCCACACTCCTTCAACATGCATGACAGAAGCTTCCTTATTTATATGGATTGCCGTTTGACCACACCTGCAGGTAATACTGTGTTGATTATTTGGGCTTTGTTGTATTATTCCTTGTGCAAAGAATAAGACAACAGAGCTCAAATAATCACTACGGTACTACCTGCAGATGTGAGCAAACAGTAAGCCATCAGAGGCAACAATGAAAGTTTCCTAGAGCATGGACCTAGCTGGTATCAAGATTATTTCACGCTGGATTTCGTCGTGCATTGGAATCATTTCGGGGAAATTACGATGTTAATCAGTTATATTTATGTTACTGAATTGCTCGACCATAAATACTTAGGATAGCTCTGTTTAAGTTAGGAGATTACACTGTCGCTTTGTGCTCGCCAATTAGTCACCATCTTGGTCTCGATTATTCGTAATGTCGAAACAATTGTTTTGCGGTGTCTTTACAAGGTTGACTGAAATCGATCGAATGCACTTATAAGTGTTGTGTCACGTTAAATTAGACATTTCATGCAATGGGCTAATGGAGGTTTGTTACGTTCAACCGCCGCTGCCTTCGCAACATAGCTTATGTCTGGTGGGAACACCGCGTGAGCAATGAGCGTGTTCGGCGCCGTGTATTTACTGCAGGAAGAGCAAGTGAACCGTTCAGCACTATTAGATCACGCACCAGGCGCCGATGGTTAGGCCTCATGTTGCGCATGCCAGCACACCGACTCACTCATCGTGCGCTGTTTGCACGCCAGGGGTCTGGATGAAAGGAGGGGAGGAAAAGTGATGACTTGGTCAAGAGGAATGAAGTCCCTCACTCCGAACCTGGCGTCGGTTAGTGTTTCCCGACTGTCTGGCTGGGGTCCAAAGAACGATTAATACCTTTGGTTGGACACGCTTGCTTATATGGCGAAGAACCGAACTCGGTGGCGTCTGTATTGTCGAAGGAACTAACAGCCTACTTCAATTTTCGGGATGAACTCTTTGTCTATGATGGTTTGCTGTTCAAAGGAAGCCGTATTCTGATCCCGTCATCGCTCCGAGGAGAAATGCAGAAATAAGTTCATCGCGCTAACCTGCGTACTAACTATACAATAAACCGAGCAAGAGGATTGATCTTTCGGCCAGGAATGACGGGTCAAATAAGAGATAATGTGTAGAATTGTGAGGCGTGCCGTTCACACGAAATCCGGTAGACGAGGGAACCAATGATGCTACATGATGTCGCTGATCGACCGTGGCAGAAGGTCGCGGTGGTCTAATTGTGACAACGCGAGAGATTATCTACTCACGGTGGATTACTATAGTGATTATTTTGAAAGGGATTTAGTCACCACTACGACCACAGACGCAGTAATCAACAAGCTCAGATGTCAATTCGCGCGGCACGGAATACCAGAAGAGTTGGTGCTCAGTTTACTAGCGCTGCATTCCAGGTGTTTGCAACCAATTGGGAGTTCGTGCACCAGCAAACCAGTCTATATCACAGCCAATCGAATGGAAAGGCAGTCAACAGTGAAGCTGGCCAAACGACCGTTATTAAAGGCTAGAGCCACTGGCGAGGACCCGTGCCTCAAGCTACCTGAGAATCGCAACATTCTTTAACGGACATCGACTTGAGCCCAGTGCAGCGCTTATACCAAGGACTAGAACACTGATGACGGCATCTGCCACACTTTTGCGTGCTGTTTCGCCACAGCAAAAGTTACAGAACAAGCTGAGAAGACGAATGACCATCCAGAAACGGTACTACGACCGCGGTGCACGGATGCCGCCTGACCTAACAGTGGAGGAGAAAGTGTGGGTTCGACTGGAATCCGATGGTCAAGAGCGGTGGAAGAAAGGTGTGGTGACTGTGAACGTCAGTGCAAGGTCATAGGAAATAAATGTTGGAGGGAAAACGCCCAGAGGAAATCGAATGCAAGTAAGACGAGACCGGAGACAACAAGATGGACTGGGAGTGGAGCGACCCATGGCATGTGGCAAGGAGAGCATGGCCGAAGATAAAACGATGACGAGGAGTGGCGAAGTGTACGAGGTGTATAACAACATGGAGGCGCGATGACACGAAAAAGGGAGGGTGTGATGGGAGTGTCATACCAGAGTGAACGGGTGATCCAACCGAGCGAGACAGCTAGCCAATGGGAGTCGGGTGCAATGACCTGATTGCTGGACTTGGATTAGCCGACATTCATGTGAGTTACTCATGGTTTGTTTAACTGAGTCAGAGGAAGGACCTCATTGCATCATAAAGGTCGTTAGTTATGGACATGAACGCAGAACTTATATCGAGGAGTTTGGCTTGCTAAACGCACTGTAATTTTCGCCGAGTTATCTTTGCCGAATAAAAGTTTGTCCTTAAAGAACTGAGTTCTGCAACAGGTGAGGAGCATCGGGAAATTGTAGGTTATTGGTAACCAACACAAAAATGGGCAGCAAATTGGTATACACATTGTGTGATTGGACTGCGACGCGCAATCTCGATGTAGACCGCGATTCACATTGAAGTGTCAAGCGTTGCCCGTCGTGACCCGGTAGCCAAAGGGGTAGAGGTTTCGGCTACTATTCCAATGGTCCAGGGTTCCAGGCCTGCTATCTGCACTAGATTATATCAAATCAGGTCGAAACGGGTCGTGGTTGTGCAGTGTTTTCAGGCGGGCAACAGCCAATTTCCAGCTGCTTCGGCTACGATCCCAATGGTCGCAGTGACTAAAATTCACTTCAATGTGAATCGCGGTTTACATTGAGACTGCGCGTCCCAATCCAATTACACAAGGTGTATTCCAAAATGGTCCTCCAATCAGTCATTAACAGTTATGTCAAGCATTACCTGTCATTCCCTGGTAACCGGGTAGAGGTTTCGACTATTATTCCAATGGTCGCGGGCTCGAGGCCTGCTATCTCCACTGAATTAGATCAAATCAGTTCGAAACGTGACGTGGTTGTGCAGTGTTTTTGGGCAGGCAATACCCAATTTCCACCTGCTTGGGCAGCAAATGTTGGCAAATTGTTCTATGAATCATGATTTAATTAGCGAGTTGGTAACTTTGAGCAAAAGGCTAGGGTGTTCACTGAGATCGGAAAGCGGATGCACTACGAAGCTTTCAAGCAAGACAGAAATATTGACAAAAGTGTATGTAATGCACGTGTGAACGGTGCACCTATAGTTTTATTATGCAGGCACAGATTGCACAGTTAGAACTAATATGGGCCGTTAAACAGAGGGCATGAATAATCCTTGCCGCTGGTGACTTGGTTTGGCTATTCACGTAGTAGTCAACTCGCTGAGCCTGGGAATCCGATTGAAATCGACTTGTTATCTACCGAGGGAAATCTTTATTGCGTAGACTATTTGTCCCCGTTTTCACTTACTTTCTCAGACTCAGAAATAGACACATACAAAGCAGAGGCTGCATGCATTGCTGTCTGGGTAAACTGTGCTTGATTTTTCGGAAGGCTGGTCCTATGCCCTTGGGTTTGGAGGAACATAGGGATCTGGCCGTACCCAAACGGATAGTAGTCTACACAAGACAGTAAATAACCTAATAAGTGAAATGATTCGAAATACTGGTAGCCTAGGTTGATTGTTCATCTGTTGATTGATATGCTGAGGTTGATTAAATGGTCGCATACGTCTCGTCACCACAGGGGTTGGCATCGTGACAAGATTGCCCAACGCACATAATTACAATGACGATGTCACCCGTGTGATGGCGAAACGTATGCAACCATTTAATCAAGCTCGGAGTAGCAATCATACTCAACCAAACTAGAAAGTGTGCAGCCGAAGCAAAGTAGCTCTGCCATCAATAAAATCAGATTCTGATTATAACCAGGAAAATATCTGTATCCGATATACCGGTCCAACCAGCCATCAGGTTTAACCACAAGAGGCTCGGGATAAAGTTTTATCATATTCTTCGGTTTTGATAACGTGTACTAATTTGCGCAACATCTACTGCAGTAAAACATTTGCAGTCAGATGAAACCGATAATGATCTCAATAAGATAAGGATATATGCCGAATTCTTGGCACAATATGACAGATCCCACCCGAGACTGAGAAGCCTCATTCATAAATAAGATCAAGACATTGACACACAAGTGTGGGACAACTGGAGCGCCTATCACACTGTCGACTAAAAGGTAATTGACCAAAAAGTAAACAATACGACAAAATAAACCTTAAGTCAACCCAGGAGTTCGCATCCGAAACAAGGGCGAGTTCACCATATCGTATGGCTTTTGGACAACGTTGGCTGGGAGGCAACAGTGATAGATTCAAAATTATTGACACAAACATGACCAGCGTACTACACAGCTACGGAGAGTAGTGCGTATCATAATCGAGGGAATCCATCATACAGTAGGCGCGAACTAGGAAAAGAGTTCAGAGCTGGACAGAGGTCATCCAATATGGCTTACTAAAGCCGAGGGGCAATAAACAAACCTTAGGAGTCAAAAGTGAAGGAAAATGCATGCAAATGGATCAGTTTGTCCTATGTCTACATACCAGTTGTACCAATGTCACTGCCATGGAACTTCATTAAAAAGAGACAGCTCAAGCAGTGTCAGAGGTATTTGAGGTATGAATCCCACCATTTGAATCAATGTGTTGGCATTCAGTGTTGGGCCAAAAGAGATTTGTTCCTTGCATTTCCTCCAAGAGCACAGAGTTTTCAAGCAGTTTCATCGCAGTATAACTCATCGTACAGGTAGTACCTTCCTGAACAGTTAAACGACCGGTTTATCCCACTAAGGACTAGTCCATAGGGCGCATTCAGTAATCGCCAGCACAACATTTGATGAGATAAGACAATCGGTGGCTTGGTGAATGAAGTCGTATTCCTAGTGACCAAATGTGTCGTCTACATGGTGGAAACATGGATGTTTGTGGAAAATAGGAAGCACAACAGTACAGTTAGTAAGCTATTCAGGCAGCTTGCCAATGTCTCTCGCGGTGCAGTAACATAGGGTATTCACCGCAAGTACAGTGGTCGTGGGTTCGGATCCCGAGGGATTCCAGCTGTTGCTGACGTGTATTGAAAGCGTGAAACGCACATCCAACGCTTCTCCTGATGCGTGGCTGCACTACAGACACTAGTCGTAAAGAAACTAACTGAGACTTTTCAGATCCCTCCACTATTCACGTGATATTTGTGCTACTATTTGCCGCTAGGCTGTACGGTTGTGAAACCTGGCCGCTTAAAGCAGCGGACCTGAAGAGGTTAGTTACGTTCGACCACCGGTGCCTTCGTAACTTAGCTCACATCTGGTGGGAACACCGCGTGAGCAACCAGCGTGTTCGGCGCCTTGTTTACGGCACAGAAAAAGGGACTGAACCGCTCAGCACCGTTATTTCACGCATCAGGCTCCGATGGCTCGGTCACGTGTTACGCATGCCAGGCCACCGATTCCCGCGACGTGTGTTGTTTGCGCGCCGGGGGTGTGGATGGAAGAAGAGGAGGGGTGGCCAAGCGATGACTTGGTCCAGAGGAATGAAGGCCCTCACTTCTGAGCTGGCCTCCGTTGGAGCGTCTCGGCTCCCTGGTTGGGGTCCGAAAGACGATGAACACGTTTGGTTGGACACACTTGCTGATATGGCTAGGAGCCGACCTCAGTGGCGTTCGTGCTGAGTTTCTTTGGCCCACCCCATCCCTTTTAGCCTCCCCCACTAACCACGATCTCATTATTTAGCCTTATATAATTTTACATAGTAATTTTTTTGGGTGCACAGCAGCCGGCTAGTAGCTTACCGGAACGATGTCCATCCGTTATCGGTAGCTCAGTCAGCTTGCATCAGTTGCGTTTTTTTCTCCTTTTTTCTATGTATTGCGGCACAGTAGCTGAGGTGTTCCCCACCTCTAGCTAACGTGTATGATGATGATGATGCTAGGCTGCAGTCCCTGGTCATCAATATTTCGCAATGGACATAGTTAGGTTAGGATGGTTCTTGCTGAACCAGCATTCAGAAAAAACTATCATCGTTGTTGTAAATCAAGTAGTGCCCTGATGGCACAGAACTGTACATATGAATGATATTAATATCGCTTACCGTATTCACCATTGTATAGTTCACAATCTTGACATCAGTGCCCCCATGTAGCCGATATTCAAAAGCATGGAGCCCGTATCTTCCATTCGGATCGTTCAAATCGGAACGGGCCGAAATACCATTTTCGCCCGTATACGGTGGTTTACAGTCACACTTAGACAGCGGATCGTGTTTGAAGTCGTTATACCTAAGTGATACAAGTTAGAGAGACAACACCAACGGTAGAAATATGTTTGTTGAATGAATCAACTGTTGGGTTGAACAGGAAAATATTATCTAGTGGGTGCAGTAAATTGCCGAATCTTTAGAATGATGTTTTACGATCTACACCGTACAAATTGCTGAAAAAAATACAGACATTCGTGCAACAGTTGACCCCAATGCTTATTCGGTGAATATAAAACGGGTAGTTATTGCTTCGTAACAAATTAACCATTTGACTATTGTAACCATCGTGTCAACGCTAAAGGGGATGGCGCGCCACACCTAAATGATGGCTCAGAAGGAACAGCACAAGCATTTTTTTGCACGAATGACATGGCGAGTGGGCCACCACGTGAGCTCTATGAGAATAACCATAAAAATGGATTCCCTTCACAAAGTAAACAGACACAATGATTGGAAGGGATGGTCAAAAAAGTTAGCTTGCTAACCTCATGAGTTTATGCATTGAAATGATATCTCGCACTGTGTGGTGATCACGGCGAAACATTTGGGCTCTTGCTGTCTTGTCGTAATCGTACCATTCGCCGTATTTTGCTTGTCTTTTCTCTAAATATCCGCTTGCATTGTAAATCACCGGAAAGCATCTGTTAAAGTCAGGAGGTGCAGAAGAATAGAAAAGATGACAGGTAAGGTGTTTTCGGCGACTGAGAAGCGTGTGTTCCCCGTACTTTTCGTTTTAGTCAGCTGATTTGAGGAGCTAAGCCAATTGACAATGAGCTATGATCTCCTGCTAAATGATCTTCCGCTATTAGGTGAATGAGCCGTACTTCCTCACTGGTAAGAGCATTGAGCTTGGTAAGATAAAATTCGGGCATGGGTAGCGAGCACACCTCAGTGGATGCACGTTGGCAATCCAAGTATTCAATCCTGTTACAGTCATCTAGTGAGCCAGCTTCATTGCTATGTAGTCCAACCAGAAACAGTCTAAAGAATGTCATCTCAACAAAGCTAACCAATTTACTGGCTAGTCTCAAAATTCATTATCGGCTATCTCCAAACCTAAATTGGGAAGAAGGCGGAATTCAGGATGGTAAACCAGTAAGCGAGCAACTACTTCACATGATAGTCTCTAAATAAAACGTTAACCGCAGTCCTGCATTGCGACTAATAAACTAAGAATAATGGTTTATAACAGGTAACAAAGTGAGTGCTTGACAAGTCCAGTAAAATGGCCTGAATAAAGAGTAAAAACCAATGGTAAAAATGAGGGGAGTAGGGGGAGATTCGGGCACTACGTGACTCACTAAGCTATTCCTAGAACACTGATAGTGGTATTCTCACCGGAACGCTACAAGGAGGGCTGTTGAACACACTGCTTGATTCGCCTTATTTCGTCTTCCAGTTAAGAAGAATTATAGTACGTAATGTAAAGGGGATAGTGTACTGCCAATGCGTTTTTAAGCGTTGATTTAGGTGCGAAAATGATATGAGTTATAGGGACGTTTCATGTTCGGCACACCTGAAGGGAGGAAATTCTATCGGCAACTATGTTGACTTATACGTGACCAGTCTTAGTTGGTGGCCTCACAAATCAGTATTTCGAAGGAGCTGCAACAAGTCGCATGAATTGGGTTCGCCGGTTTTAGGTAAATTGTGATAAAGTCTCGCTGACACCGATATTCACTACGGTAGAAGCCGAGGGGTTGAAATCTGGGTTAATAGGGAATGTGAAGCAATCATCTAACGAATTTGATCATTTTACGTTGGGGAGCTTCAAACGCAGCAACATGGTGTTTGCGCCAGGGAGACAAGGTTATGGTCGCGTACTACACATGGTGCCTCATGTAGGAGTTAATCACATGCGGAAATACTGATGGCTCGAGCTTTCTGGAAACCGTCCATGAGAGTCCAAGGTGCTGAGTGGCTCTTCTCGAAGTCTGTTCCGAGCAGCCAAGGTTATCCTGCACACTTACTTCTAACTCACTTGCCTGGGAAGCACGAAGCAACTGATGGGTAAGCTGATGTCATATGTTCACAACTTTGCATTTCGCCACGTTGAATTGGATCCGGGTTTCGGATGACCTTATTAGGCCCTGCCAAGATCTCTACGGTGCTGTGTGATCGTCCACTGTCTTGACATCATGCCAGACCTTGACACCGTCTGAAATTAGTAGGAAGTTCGACTGGAGTACGGTAATAAGATTATTAATAAATACTGGGAACAACCGCCTTCCCAGTGACGATCCTTAAGGTACACCACAATAGAATTCAATTAGGTCAAAAATGGAGCTGCGGACTATCACATTCAACAAACGTTTAATGGGTAGACTGCTTATGCAGTCAGACACAGGGTTACCCATTCCATAACTTGGAAGTCTGTAAAGGAGAATGCGATGGTCCAGGTGATGAAACCCTTTTGGAAAGTAAAGGGTAGCCGATGTCAACACCTACTCTGGCAGTCACTAATTCCTTCCAGCTTACTCGAGCTAGCAGCACGTTTGTAGTGCAGGGCCGAGTTCGTTGGAATCTATGCTGCTGTGACACTATGATTTTGTCGCTCTAAAGATATCCCTCGACGATAATTTTCCATAACCTTGGATAACCCCGGAAAAAGAGTTAATGGAGGGGTTTTCAAAGACTCTACACGATAGTAACTCTTAAAATGAAAGTGAGTATTCCATATCTCCACGTTGTGGGAACAAACATTTCATCAAGACATCGTTAAAAGAACCGAGCTAATGGTTCGGCGATATTCATAGTGGCTATCCTTAGTGCTTTCGGTCTTATGTAGTTCATGCCATGAGAGCTGCGTACACACATTCGTCGCAGTGAAGGACACGTCACTTTACCCTTGGAGGGATGGGATCAGTGCTAAAAGCGGTTGAGATGACGATTCACCTTGGAAAATGCATATGAAATATTACATAAGTGTGTTTGCGGACTTTAGTGTAGTTAGCGTCGGACCATCTGCTGCATGTAGATCTAAGATTATGCGCTGGACTCTCCGGAGCTTTTCCAAGTGTGTGCACAGCCGTTTAGGATTAATACAAAATTTTATTGCGGACTTGGTGATGGTAAAGTTTGTCTTCGCGGACCAATCTGATATAGCGCTTTCGTTATTTAGGTACCAAGGCCTGCGCACTAGAATGCCAGGCTGAATCAACTAAGGTCACGACCTTTAGAGTCCGACTCATTGGGAAGGGCTGTTTATTTTGTGTGAAAGACTTTCCTTTCCGACGCATTTGCCACCAGCCCAGTGAACTGGGTGATAAACACTTTCCAGGCGACATCTGGTGAGTGCTCGGATAGGAAGAAGCAGTTGGTTTCTTAAAGAAGATCAGACAGGATGTCTTAACTGGTAACGACGTGAGTTTCTTTGTTGTTTTCGCAGATGTATTCCACGTAGCAGATGCAGTGGAAGTGCAGCGTCGCATGATCGTTGCGGTCAATCGGTATCGGCCATCAGTTCTCCGTTGGTGGCCACCAGATCTAATACATATGGATTGGCAACTATTGTGAAACACGTGGGAAAGGTAACAAGGTTGCATCGTGATAACTTGACGAATGCTTCTTGCAAGTCAAAATTAAACTGTTCGCTGAGATAGTCAGGGACTTCCACTGTATGCAGGTCGAAGTCACCTCACCAAAAGGACGTGACTGCATGACAGCACCAGGACACGCTTCATAGCAAAAGCTAGGCTGTGATCCATTTTCACGGTGGCAACATAAGTCGGGAGAGCGTTCTACGGTTATCACCCACGAAGGGATAATAAATTTTGTCAGCATGCCAGCCAACTATAATGTATTGTCAGCTTTAACCGATGACCTCTTAAGTTGGTGTTGTGCTTCAGTTCCAGCAGCGGACGGCAAATGTGGTTTGGGTTCTTCAGGACCTGGTAACTTATTATGAGATCCCCCTCGCAAGCGCCGATACCGACTGCTTTACAATCCTAGGGACTTCAATCTTAGCTAGTAAGGGAGATGGAATAGGCCCCTAAGGTTCTTAGATGCCATGTGTTGAAAAGTCTTGAGAATAGCAAGATCTTGTTTCTGCCACGTGTGCCACGCCTGGATTCCGTATTCCACGTGCAGTCGCACGTAAGTGTTAAGCATTTGTGGGAAGATTTAGGGCTCAAACCGAACAAACGCTCGGCGAAGAAGACCGACGGCCTGAGTACCGGTTCTCGACGCCTTCTCGGATTGAGTAACTGAGATCGTCCTGGACTAGTATCCCAACATCGCGCCCGTTGGAAGCCTTCTGTAAGACGTGTTCTCCAAAGCATGTACACGCTCATCGGCTGATGACCCAGGTGCATCATCTCGCACTTGGCTGTGTTGAACTGGAGTACGCAATTTCAGTCAAGTTGGAGAAAATCGTGGTCTTCACTGGTATTGATATTTTGCGATATCTTGGTGTCACTAGCGAAAAGTAGAAAATTTGAGGCGATAACTATTGCCAAGCCGTTGATAAACACCAGGAATAAGCATGGTCTCAGAAACGAGTCATGTGAAATCCCGTATTCCACCTCAGCCGGGTTGGAGAGTGAGCTTCCAACACGCAATTGAATCTTCCCTTGGCGAATAAAGCTGTAGATCCACCAAAGAACAGGATTCCAGATTTCATAGCCATGTAGCCTGTGGAGTAGGATGCGGTGATTCAGGTAGTCGAAGGCATCGGAAAACTCCAGGTGGATGATATCGATTCCGGCCCCACCATCGGCCGCTTACGTCCAACCACCGCGTGCCATCAGCAGACCAGTGGTGCATGACCGATATTGACGGAGGTTATGCTGCTTCGATGCTAAGGCGTTGCATTTTTCCACGTAGTCCACTAAAGCCTAAGCGAGGACCGCTTTCATAACCATTGAGAGCACAGGGCAATAGATTGCATGGCATAAACGGCTACCGCGCTTAAAAATTAAAAGTGATTATGCCATGTTATCACATAGTGAGAACTTGCTGTTCATCGAAGCGCCTATGGAAGAACCGCGACTGGAGCTCAACCAACTTAATGGAGAAGAGACCCAACAACCATGTTGGCTATTGGACATACCACATGAGGATTTGCCTGCTGCTAGTAAGGTCTGGTGAACAGATGACCAGTGACCATCAATTGTCCCCAGTGAGCGCTTACTTAGCTCGCATGTCAGCGTACTTCGATACGCATTCAGAACAGCTAGCTTTGTCAGTTGGCTGGTGTCAATGCGCTCACTGCGTCGTCGTGGGTGTCCGCCAAAACACATCCGCATGTCAGCACATACAAGTGCATGATCGGTGGCCACACCTGTGCTACGAGTCCAGCGACTGTTCTGGATGCAGCCTCTCCAGCGGTAACTGATTGCAATGTGATCGATCTGTGTCCAAGGTTGGGTGGGCGCCAAGTCACCCTCCGGCGGGTGCTGTGTCGGAAGTTAGTGCTCGCAAGAAATAAGCGGGAATCTTCACACAAATGAAGTAACCACTCATCGTTATCATTACGGGAGCCTACAATATGTTAGCCGCCCAGATGCATTTCATCAGTGGACAACTTTCCAACTTGTGCGTTCAGATGCCCCGCCAGCACAACAGTGTCCGTACTTCTTCTGTGGCGAAGGAGCTGGGTCAGTTGGCGGTAGAAGTCGTTCTTTACCGAATCATCGCTACAGTTTGTGGGCGTATAGGCAGCGATGATGAATAGACACCTACTTGTCCCGCGCGACTTCGAAGCTTTGAACGAGCCAGCCAATCGGATCGCACTCATCCGGCTACTGATTGGAATCCAATCAACCAGAGCAGCTTCAGCCCGGGGACTCAGAGCAATGCCAACACCAGCTTGGCCGGTGCTCGAAGCTGCATCGTCACCGGATAGGCGCAAGGAGAAAATACTGCTTGCGTCACCTGAAGGGGATCGCAGAGTGAGCACAGAGCTCGAGTCTTGCAGGCGGATCTCCGATAAGCAGCAGATATCGATCGAGAGGGTCTCCAATGTTCGGACAAGTGCTGCCTGTTGACCGATCTGTAGCAATGTGCGTACATTGAGGCATGCCAATCTGAAGGAGGATCGAGGGCTCCAAATGGAAGCCGATGAAATGGAATGGACCGCTTGGTTGGACATGGGCTTGTCGACAAAAGAGGAGTGACGCTCCGCGTTCACATGTGAGTTGAAACTAGAAGATAACTGCCTAGCAGAGCCTGTTGGAGGAGGGCCAAGAATCGGAAGGTTGAAAACTGGGGGGATAAAAGTGAAGTTGAGACGGGACGGTGAGAGTGGAGAAAGCGTAAGAGGAGGAATAAGAAGACGGGAAGGCTTGAGCAGTAGCATCCAAACCCCTATCCACCCTGCTCGATGCAGAAGATAGGGCACCGTTAAGTACCCTCTGCGGTGGTCAGAGCATCAGAAGTTTGTTTGAAGAGAGATTCATTGTATTGCGTGGGCAGGATACTGTCAGGTTGCCTAGGTCTAGACAGGAGAACGATTAAGGTTCTCAACCAAAGCTTTTGGTTCAAAAACCTTATTACAAGGCAGCGGGTTTGGCGGTGGGCTACAAGGAGTCCGTTTTAAGGAATAAGGTGCCACCCTCATTCAAACCCCCAACCTGGAGGACCAGCAGGCTGAGTTTATCTCGCCTCTGGCCATTGACCAATCGGGTATGAGTGACTCTGAAGGTGCAGAAAAGCACCACCCAGCATAGCTCAATGGATCCTTGAGGCACACAACCCATCGCACCACCGTAAGGTCCAGCCCCATTGTGATGGAGGCTAGCAACTTTAGGCTAGCAATAAAGTCTGTTAAAATCGCAGACAAGCATGCACAAGGAGAGTTCCAAGTATTTGAGAATCGTAAAACCTTACTGCTAACCATAACATGATTCCTGTGTTCATGGATTTGCATGCGGTCTCTGCAGGAACGCAAACCAAAGGGTTCGACCAACGGCCCTAGTTTGACCCCGGTCCTCGTGCCGTTTGGCGTGCTTCAGCGCACGGTCAGTCGCAGACTGGAGAGCAAGCCGGTACAGCGCACACACTAGAGTCCCACGATGTTAATGTCTGCCGCCTTTCTGAAACCCAAACACAAGATCCCAGCACAGCTTATGCAAACATCCCCCAAAAACAACGTCAGCGGATTTCGCTGGTGTAGGTAAAACACCAAGTGGTAAGGCGGAGGCCGCACTGCTGGATTGCTTCCCGATTAACAGCCGACTGCATGCATTTCGACTTCGCGATTCATGTAGAATCAACACGCGTCACGAGGAGTGATGCAACTTGTGTGTGATCTCTGCGTACGCTTCAAAACAACTCCGGCAGTGACATGACCAAGGACAACTTTTATAGAAAGCTTCGTCACCACTTGAGTAACGCCGACAAGTCGGATGTCGTTGTCCGCGCTGGTGATTTCAATACACTGGCTGGTCGCCTGTTACAATAGGAACGTCACCTTGGTGGTCATCACGCGTTCGATGAAGACCGCTCGGATAACAGAGAGAGGCTTCTTACACTGTGCAATGAAAATTATCTGTTTCTCCCGTGCACCAACTGCAATTTGGCATCCCCATGTGTCAACACGAGCGTGGTCTCAAGTCGATGACATTTTAGTCAGCTTCGGATGGCGGCGCAGCGTAAGGCACTGCAGGTCATATTGGTCCACTTTAATTTACTCCGATCATGCGCTGGTCTGCGCGAAAATCTGCATGTCGTTTGGAGTCCCCGAATACGAAGTACCAAGACTGATGTGAACGAAGTAAATGATTCCTCGGTCCAGGCGAGCTATCAGTCTAACTAGTAGTCGCACTCAGTTGCAATCCAACGCAAGACGTTGAGCAACACTGGACTATTATACAGAAGGCGATGTTCACTTTAGAGCAAGCAAGATGCAGTTTAGCCACCGTCCCTTGAAGGCTTCGATCTCTGCTCGCTTTCTGGAGCTGTTTGACCGCCGCAGAGATTTCCCGGTAGAATCAGATTACAAAGAGCTGCGCCGTTCTTCCAACTAGCTGCTCAGGCAAAGCCTGCGCAAAGGATCGCGAGGCTTGGTGGCCTGAGCACGCTTTAGAGATGGAAACCGCTGCCCTCTCTGGCAACACTCGTAGGTTTTTCCAACTCATTCAGTCCACCGGCGTCAGGAAGCCTGATGTCAGTGGGGCTATTCTCGAGGCGGACGGATCTTCGATCATCAAGCAACAAAGGCGTTTGGACCGCTGGGCCAAGCACATTCGCTCGTAATTCAACTGGCTTCTACCATCCATCAGTGCATGCAGTACACCTCTTTGTCTATCCTGGTTCATCCCATTATATCCACCCATAGAAGCTGAAGTCCATTTTGAGATTCGAAAACTGAAGCGATTCAAGGCTCTCATCTCGAACGGACTTCCTATGGAGACGTCCAGGTACGGTGGCGTGGCATTCATTAAGCAGCTGGCTTCGTTTTTCTGTCAGGTCAAGTCAGTTGAAGTCAAGACAAGTTTTATGAATCCTAATGGGTTCATTTGCAGCATTTATATCACCAATGCGAATAGACTGGATGATAATATCAATATACATCCTTGGGGACAAAAATGAAAAATATGCACAGCTGTCACCCCAACAACTGCTTGTGCAGCATCTTTATTACTTTCACTCGGTCAACAGGCAAAAGTGACAGATAATGTAAGACAGTATTACGATGCGATGACCTGCGGCAGATTAAAATACTTAATTTCGAACGCGTAGAGGAGAAAGAGAGCGCTTGTGAAGTGGATGAAATCGATTAATTAATATATTAGAATTATTGCGGGCAACAAGAGGTTCAGAACAAATGAAATCAACTAAATTATATCTGAACAGGCCGCTGCATATAGAATTGTGGTTTTTAGATCTTACCAATAAGATGTAGTCTTTCTGAAGCAGTATAGGGAAGATGACAGGGGAGCAGGATAACCAATGGAAAATAACACAAGAAGTCACAAACTTGAATATTAAAATGCGGGGTACTGAAAGAACTTTAAGTCTGAGGGAATAGAAAGAAAGTATTCTGACTTTTGGAATGTTTTCCAGACATGCGTGGAACAAGAAGGGTTTTGGGACAAAAAGACGTCGAGTTACTTGAGAGTGGATGATCTGGATATGGGATTTTCGTTCAAATTAATAGTGGGGAGATATCTATGAGGGACTGCAACTTATCGCTATGAAGAGAAGATTACATCTTCACATTTAGAAGCTTTAAGTGTAAGGGGTCCGGATAAGGACCACTCCCCCAGATGTTGTAACCCACGTTCAAGTGATGAAGATTCCTGAGTATTGGGGGGCATACATCTCAGCACAACAATGTCAGCATATTTGCATAGGGAGACGTTCAGCATATAAGGAAAACAGAAAAGGTGATAGGATCGCTCGTTGCAGAACACCACAGTCGGCAAAGAAGAAAGAGGATTTCTTACTGTTTAACTTGGTGAAGTGAGTACGATCCGTGAAATAGTCACGCAACAGATTACACACATTCGGGTGAACTCCATTTTCGGATAACAAGCTCAGCAGCATACACCTATCTAGGCTTCCAAAAGCATTCGAAAAATCAAGGAAGTGAAACGTAAGCATTTGCATTCTTGGTCTAATACAGAATGAACAAGATGTGCCACTGCATCCAATGTGAAGTGTTGGGGTCTACAAGCAAACTAGTAGATATCATCTTCAGGAGTGGGTGTAAAAATCCACTGAATTAACAGCCTTTCGAAAAGTTTTAGAAAATATGGTGTATCCAAAGTCGGGCGATAATTTCGTGGTCCACTTTTGGATATTGGGGTTATACTGGCCGATCTCGAAGCGTCTAGGAGTACACCCATAGTGAGACATTTGTTAAATATATCTGTCAAAGTCAGTGTGACAGAATCAGCGCACACTTGCAAAACTATTGGTGAGAGAGCATCCAGACTACTAGCTTTGTTTCCCTTAATTCGTTGAGTTCCTTGTGAAGGTTGACTTGATAGTATGGTGCAGATGAACTTGAGCTACTGAAGTAGAGCAAGGAGGCGAGTTTGGTGAGGTGGAACTAACCCCGATTTCAGTTTAGAGACATCCACATCGCCGTTCTGGATGAAAACGCTCTTACCACAGAGTTGCCTCAAAAGCCTTCATAAATCACGACAGTTATGGTTGCCTAAAACCGCCTTTAGATCTAAGATTTAACTGCTGAGGTTAGGCTCTTGACACCAGTAACCATCTTGCACTTGTAAGATCAATATTACACCATTCGAAGTCGGTTTAGCAGTGGTGATTAAAATCTATCCAACCTTAGGTAGGTCGTTTCAAAAGGGCATCACCTGCCAAAGCAATATTTGATGTAGTCGGTCACGTTGAAGCGATAGTTCCTGGTCATTGACCGAAATATCACTTGGAGAAAACATCGTTTGGAGAATTGTGATATTTGCGAGGGAGCAATTTCGTCGTTTGATAAAGTTGTAACGTGTCTAGATATCGTAAAAAAGTAGATCAACTTTATATGATTGGTCAAAGTTTAAAACACAATGGTCTGAGTTGTCTAAAGGAACCCACTTTTTACGGAGAATAGCTACCGTTTATTTGTGTGTACTGAGTCCAATTGGGTATCTTGTCTGGTCAAAAAATTCACTAAATCTACCAAGCCAAGTGTCCTCAGGTGTGTTGCGTTTTTCCTACTAAAATCGCCTGCAACGATACAGACAAAAGAATAAAAGTTAAGCGGTAGCCTTGAAAAAACATGGTCCTCAAAAGGCTTCAAGTCGGAAGCAGATGAGACAGGAGCAGTGTAGACGTTTTCAATTATGATTGATTGAAAGCCACTTAAGAAATAAGGTTTGCATTCAATTAAATGGTAGCTTATAGATGTCGTTGAGTATGTGAATATTAAGGTTGCTGAATTGCACCAGCATGCGTTAACTTGCTATAATGCCACGTGGGGCTTTCCAGAACGGTCAGACCTGACGGGAAAATAACAATTAAGTTGAATAACCCCATTTTTCACATCAGTGTGTGACCAAATTTCTTGCAACAAAATGACTCCTGTATTTACATACTCATCTCGCTTCATAATGGCATTGAGATCACTGATTTAACCAAGAATCGAGCGCACATTACCGGAAAGTATTAGTGGTACTTGCGCTTTGTCGACAGAACGACTGAGGTCAAAATGTCAACCATCAGGATGCTTTCGCTGTTTCCCAGGAGATTTCTTCAGAATTCGTTTAAAGATGTTCCTAACTTTATGACCTATTCGATGCAGCACGGATTTAAGGCAGCAATGCGTAACATTTTCAAAAGGTTGATGGAGTAGGACATGTTTGACCTTGAGAGTTGTTCAAAAACAGAATCAAAGATACAAATAAAATATAAAATCCGCAGTCGGCAGTCCAAAATGATATTCCAACAAGAACAGCAACGGCCGAACTTAAAGGCCCCGCATACAAATCTGACATGCAGTGAGAGTGTCTTCATCATTGGAAGAATCAGGCATTGTCCCAATTTTAAAGAAAGACGCCCGCGTCTCATGTCAATCAGCAAGTAATTAGTCTCATTCCAGTTACCTCCAACCTGCTGGCATCCACACTGCTTCGCAGACTATGCCCAATTTGCGAATCATACTACCGTGAAGAACAAGTTCGTTTGCGTCCCGGCCGTGGATGCGTGGACCTAATATTCACGCTGCACTAAATCCACGAACTTCACCACATTTACCGTAGACCCCCCTATCGTCGCATTCCTAGACATACGGACCGCATCTGACTCACTTATTTGACCGAATTATGGCATTGCAAGCTGAAGTACGGGGTGCCAGATAAGTATACCGCTTTCTTACGATAAATTTTACTCTCCCTTCGCTGACAGTATCGGTGTGCGACAGAGCTGCCCTATTTATGTATTCCACTTCAACTTCGCAATCAAGGACGTTCTGTCGAGAACTCTAGAAGGTTCCTAAAATATTGGCTTGGAGTTTCTGCCGCTGCGGAGCGCGATCAAAGTGGATTATGCTGATGATATCACCTTACTTGTTGGCAGTCCACAGAGTATGCAAGTCATTCCGAATCGTTTGGCGGTTAAACCATTTAAGTATGGCATAAACTTCGCACGCTCGAAATGTAAAACGCTGCTCCAGAATTAGTCTACATCAGCTCCCGTACTCACCAGTGAAAGTGAACAATTCCAACAGGTAGATAGTCTTGTTCAATTTTTGAGCTGGTTCTTTCAACAGCACTATCAGCATGGACGTTTTTCTTTGCATCGCTAAAGGCAGATCAGTATTTGTCAATATGAGGTGCTTGTGGCGTCATCGGAATGCCTCCATCTAGATAAGGAGAGTGCAGTGATCTGGAGCTTCTCACCTTTCTGGGTACCACGTGTAAAATACTATAAAAACAATTTCACTTTGTACTTAGACAACGTAGAAGGCTTGTTTGTTCGAACAGTGATTACGTGTGTTTGAGTCGACTAGACGAATTGCACTTCGCGCGCTTCCGGCTTCCCGTCTTGAGGAGTGCTAGCGAGGTTCGCGGTGACAAGCATTTCGTTCCCTTAGCTAGAACATTTTTACGGTGCCATTAGCTAGCGGGATTGTAGATTTCGACAATAAGCGTCTATCACGCCAATTTATTCGTCTTCTTCCGACTTTTGCCCAAGGCGTTTCCGCTATAAGCCGCATTTACAGTGCCTTTGTACGTTCTGCATAACTGTACGGAAGCGAGTTCTGGCCAATAAGCGTGGAGGACATCCACCGTCTTTCCGCCTTTAACGACGGATGTTTAAGAAGGATCGCTCGTGTGTGGTGGTAACCCCGAGTTCACAGTGATGAGGTCAGACGACGTGTTCTTTAGCAAGCTGGCTTTAGTATGCCAGTTGAGATAGCTCGCCCATGTCCAACACATGGCGACTGAGCGTTTGCCGCGCCATGCCCTATTCGCTCGTGCAGGATGGAGATGAAATCAACCGAGTATTTGCCAGCCTCCCACTTGGCGATTGCACATGAATTCTCTAACGTCACGTCTAGCCGCATTATGACCTGTATATCTTCCTGGATGAGGACCACATGATGTGGAGCATCAGTAGCCTAATACGCTTGAAGAGATGACCCAAAATAGGAAGCAATGGAAGAAGTGTAATAAATAGCAGTTGTTCGCAGGTTTAATGCTTTAAACATTAAAAATGACAATAAAGAAAAAACGTTAAAAATTGCATTATTTTTATGAAAGCGTACTTCCCTATGATTCCTATTGTTGTTCAATGGCTCCATATTCACTTCCTGGACTATATATATATATATATATATATATATATATATATATATATATATATATATATATATATATATATATATATATAGTCCAGTATACATATATATAATCCCATTTTAAAGATGGCAGCATCTTGCGCATTTGTTCCACAATTCGAGCGCCCTTTCGGTCGCCGAACTGGATTACAATGTTAAATTATTCTCTCGAAAACAACACCTTTTGTAGTTAGGGAGGATGTTACCCTTGTGGTTGAACTAGCGAGCAGGTTTACGAGCGAAGGCACCGCATGGATGGAGTGTCATTTATCCTAGTAATGGGATTTGGCCACTGGCTCGCTTGAAGTCTGAAGCCACAGGGACGTTATGGAGAAAGATCGATTTTACGTCCCTTTGCTTAGGAAAGTTACCTTGATTTTATTTGCGTTTCAGATGTTCGCTCCGAGAAACATCTGGAAAAACAAGAACAGTGCATGGGTAGTACGGAGACGAGTGGCTGACAAGAGGACTTGCTCTGCATCATATCCTGACTATGGCGTTACTTGGAGTAACCGCAGATCACCGTAGTGTGCTAAGCTTTGATGAAGGAAGAAGAGCGTCATATTGCCACACAGAGTCCAAATGTTTTCAGTCGGCTAGCACCTTATCTTCGATCGAGTATGCCTCGGATTCAGATAACTTAAAAGATATAACACTGAAGTATGACGTTATTTGGTGTTTTCTTTTCGGTGGTATGTGTGGCTGCTTTCTTTGGCTGGACAACAGATGGCATCCTAAGTTCCGCAGTAGTGTAGGCAGTACCGACTGCAAGTAGTTTGGCTGCGGTAGAGGCTACGATAGAAGACGCCTCTGTCATGTAAGTGACAAAAACAGACGCGGCTTTTGTCGGTAATTCAACAGCATTGGATGTACTGGGTGAATGTGATGAAGCATATGCCACGATTGCATCACTGGGAGCAGTCCCTTGTATCCCGATGCCCAACACTGGACTGCTGTTCTTACGTTCCGCCAGGATGCTCTGTAGTGAACCGAAGTTTGATGATGGGAATTTAGTTCGAAGTATTAATTCGTCTGGGTTCATTGGGACAGCTATTACGACGGCTGCTCGTTACATAATCTGTGCCAGTATGTGCACCTTAGTGTTAACACAGCTATACAGCTGACGGGTGGAATAGCCGTACACTCAATGGAGAGAAACGTAGTCCATCGTATTACGGCGTTTCGTTATCTCACTTAGAGTTAGGCGAGTACAATGGGGATGGAGGCTTTAAAATAGCTAGAGTATTTTAGTCTAATACGAATGCCATAATGCAGCACTGCACATTGCAAGTAACGTACAAGCGTGGTGCTTTAGGCTGAAATTTCCGTGAGCAGGCGGCGCGTGGCACTGTGATCTTCGATTTTGCGAACGCAGCTCGCCGCAGGCCGATCTCAAACGCTATAGGTCAGGTTGCTAGCTGGGCTGACGCAGGTTAACTTATTGATCTGCGGAGTAAGTTGATATGTAAACAAGCCGAATCACATCCACCAGAAGTCGTCAAGTTGAGGCAAAGTCACACGGTTCACGTCTCTCTGGCCTGACTGTAAGGGTATCTCGCTAAGATTCGGGTTGATGTGTCGGCGGAATGCTGCTGTATGTCCGTGCGGCAATTAAACGATATTGCGGTTGACGGCTTTCGTGGTTTGGTCTACTGATCGTCCGCGAACAATGTGTTGGGTGCAAATGCGGACTTATCGAGGCCAGGTAGGGTTCGCTGAGGAAAATAGGCAGGTTATTCTGTGGCTGCTTCACTCGTGGTGAACTAGAACAAGTAAGAGTGTTGGAACGCTGCTGAATTGTTCCATTGAGTAACACAAAATACGTGCCCGACGGTTAGAATAATACAACCATGTGGGTGTAGGCATCGATGAAACACTGCCAGGAAGTAAGTTCCGGGTAAATGTAGGATGTATTTGTAGTGTTCGCAAATAATTGATATCACGATTTCGTGCTTGTCAAATCAAAACAAGTATGCATGGAACCTGTGGTGTGGGACAAATGCGGCAGAGTAGCTTTAGAAAGTCAAGACTGCAAGAATGTGCGGCCAGGACAGCACAGATGAACAGGGGATCTTGATTTTATATTACTCGCGAGTAGTAGGATTTTAGTTGCAATTCCGATAAGGCTTTCATTTCAGTAGTTCACAAGCTACATAGCAGAGCCTAGTCTGGTGCTTTTCCGAACTAGGCTCTGTTATGTAGCTTGTGAACTACTGGGATGAAAGCCTTGTCAGAATTTTAGTTTTATTCCCTCATAAATCGTACCTTACCATTAAATCAGAATTCCGGACCACTAGGGCGCACTGTCGTAAATAATTCATTAATCTAATGTTATATCATCCAATTGCGACTATATCTCCAAACACATCGAACAGGGGGCAACGGAACACAAACATGATCAAGCTCACCCTACTATATACATAAACAAACGAAAAAGAAATGTAACTCACGGAATATTGTAACTTGGCCAGTACGTCTGTTGCCTCAACACGTGTGTTACATCTTCGTAGTAGACCATCCCACTAAAATAATCGAAACGAGTAAACATAACGTGCAAACTTCTGCCTAAATACACAAATGAGTATATTTCACGACGGGTGGGATATATTTGCAGATAATAATTAAAGTAGCTTAGATTTCGCTATCCATTAATCTCAACAGCAGCTTATTCCGTTGATAAGAGTACCTAAGCAGGAAAAAATTTAAAAGAATAGTTTGCTTCGGATGGAAAAATTTGGGTGTTGCTCTTCCCAACACTGGTACACCACGACCGTGGTTTCGTCCTGGTTTGGATTCGTCAGGTGGAGGTAGCCTGATCTGGGTGGAACACAGTGCTTAGTAGTTCACGGCTGACGCCTCAGCTTATGCTATCTCCACCTGAGAGTCCAAACCAGGACGAAACCGCGGTCGTGGTGTGCCAATGTTGGAAAGAGCAACATCCAAATCTTTCCATTCAGGATACGGTCCTCGAGATCGGAATGACCGAGGTTTACCTCAAAGTGAACCGAAGTCTCAATAGAGGTTGCGAGTTGCAACCCAACCACACAGCGTGCTCCCTAAATTCAGTTTAGAATAGTTTGTTTAATTTTCTATAAGGATAGCTGACGCTTCCCATTAGGAGTGAATTAAGTCGAGCCATTTTGTAAAACGCCAGTCAGTTTCGGCTAGTAACCCCTCGACTTTGTGTTGCAGATAAGTTTCAGGTGGCGGTAAGCGTGAGCGGGGTTTTCAAGATCTGGTAGGCCAGAATGAGACCGCCCCGTAGACGATGATAACTTCCGCTGTCCAGTTCTAGAGCTTTCAGTCGCAATGATTTGGCAGGCGGAACAATCCCTTCACATTTCGGTTGCCCTTCACTAAGGGATCTCCAGTGCAGCCAGATTGCGTTTTACCCAGCGCTGCCAGGTCTGAATTATCCGAACGCCCTGTGTAGGTTCAGGGTTTTGGACGCCTTCAAGAACTGCGCCGAACAGCCGAGGTTGTCCGCATTACCACCCCAAGGTCGCGTTCTGGTTAGGCGGTTTGTAAGAGGTGGTCTCCAAGCTTATATGCGTTAGTGGGTTTGAAGTTGTCTGCGTTAAATGTAAGTAGATTTACCTTTGACTTTCAAAAGCACGGTCTAAGCCCCATTGCAGCAGATCTTCCTGACTACCCATGGCCCGCCATATCTTCATGTTATCGACAAAAAGCAGGAAATCTGACTCGATGACACGCGCGAGGTCGTTAATGAAGACCAAGAATAACGCCTTCGTACACGGAAAAAGCGTTTTGATCTAAAAAGTTATCTTTCGCATTGACAGTGATATATTTGATCTTCTAACATAGTTAACGAAAGATTTCGACCGCTGCTGGTAACTTAAACAAATGAGACCATATGTACATAGGTACGCACTGTGACCTAGGCTACCAAAAAGTAGCAAAATGAAAGGCTAGAAATATATCTTATCATTACTTCTGTGAGATGCTATGAAACAGTTTTCCCTTTGGGCAGCGAAAAGACTGGTTGCATTTAGTACACTTGAATCTGCTGCGTCCCTTGCAACCCTCAAGCTTACAGTGCTGTCCTAAGCGTTGATACAAACAGGAAAATGGTTAAATCTGACTTTAACAACTGGTCTCTCTGCAGATGTTGCACGCTTTTAGGGGAGAAGTACCAGCCTTAGCAGTTGTTGTGAAAGCATTGTCAGATGCCGTGACTGATGTGGATATGTTTAGTCTTCCCACAGGTCTGCACGGATTTGCTGTGGCAAGTGCGTTTTCATTAAAGTGTTAGCAACTTCACTTCTGGAACAGAGAAGATCTGCGATGCTATTTTTTGGTGTGACATTTACAATTTCAATACCTCTATACTCCAACCATGAATTTGCGAGGACAAAGTCTACGAAGTGAAAAACCAAGCGTACAGTCCATTTCAATATTTTGGCCCTAATGCTGTACAAAGAAATGTGAAAATCCAGCTTATCCACGACGCCCATGCGTTCAGTGTAAACTGACACATTTTGGTCTGCTCACTTGAAAGTATTACTTTGTGCTATCACTTCACCGACGTACACTGTCCATCTCTTCCATGACCGCAAAACTGGAGGCAAGAGTAACAGCCCCGTTGTCCATCCACCTGACCACAAAGAGAGCTCCATCTGTTGAGGTTTTGTAGTCAGAAGCTCCTCGAGCATCCTTGCAAATATCTTGTTCGAATTGCAGCGGACATCCAATAAAACGGTTACGTTTCACAGTACTATCGAGTAAATACCTTGCATTTTCAGTTCATTAATAAGACTTGTTTCAGTGAAGTTGTCAAAGCAAAGCCTGTACTTTTTCTGTTGAAGGATACTTTCTGACAATCTCAGAAGTATCGATGCAAGAAGACCCAAAAGCTTTGTATCAGCAGGGACATCTGTTCCTGCATTTGGATAAAGTTCTAAGTCGATGGCCCTTCCGTCTGCCGGACACCGAGTGGTACGCACGCCTAACTCGCAATCATAAAGTCACCGGTACGAATCTGAGTAGGGGCGGATGTCCTCACGGTATACTCAGTGCACACGTGACTAGTGGTGGTCACGCGGCAGCGAAGTGCCGTTACGGCGTACAGCTGACACGATGGCTCTTCCTGATTGGCCACATATGAGAAAATTCTTTGTCCCCACTGGGTTTAGTATACTTTTAATGAATTTTCTTGTTGGCATCTCCCGGTAAACGGTATCAGTTGCTTATCAACTGCATTGAACTCTGTTCGGGGTACAGTGAGAGCCCACAGCTGTGATAAGAAACTCGCACTTCCAGAATGGATTTGTTCTCTGAGGTGGATATTACTCAACGTTAATGTGGACGGTATTTTGCATTTGCAAGTACCGGTTCTCCGTTATTGTGCCTGTAACTGCATTCACTCTTGTGGCTCTTTGCCAGTACATACGGATCCTTGGAAAGCCAAGATTTGAGATCACAATTGAGACACCGAAAAACTTTCGCCTTCCAGCAGCCGTTGTAGCAAAACTCCTCGCCGTTTTAATAATGTGATGAATATTTGTCTGCTCTGCAAACTCGTCAAAAATTTCGGGTCTGAATTATTGTAGGAAGTATTCTGGTGGTGAAGTGAAGCCATAACCTAAACTGGAATCTTCCTGCCAACTTATGTTTCATGGGTGAAATCCATCTCTGGGAGATTGTCATTTCATGTTAGCTTTCTTTGATTTCAAGCTTTGGCTAGCGTAACTGCTTGAATGTTCAGGATTTTCCTCTCCACATTCATCCACATTATTTTCATTATCATTCGCACCACAGAGCAGACCAGATCAGGCAGGATAAGAACTCTCACCCTCAGTATTATTAGAAAAGGATAGTTCTAAATCAGATTCATTCAAACGTTGCAGCAAATCATCCATTGTCAAACGTATTCCTGTCAGTTAAAGTGTAATTAAAAAAGATGTTGACTTCCCACACTTTTATAATTTTAACTCCTACAGCAGAAAGGAAGGATAAAATGTTAAAAAATGAATAAAATAACGCAAGAAAGCATTGGTCAGTAAAAAAATTAATTCAAAATTAGGCAAAATTTCTATACGCAACACATCACTACTATGCTCAGATATCCGAACATTTACTTCATTCGGTCACAATGTATGCACATCATGTGTGCACATAACTTTAAAAAATTTTTGCACTGAATACTATACACTTCTCCGAAATAATAAAAGCACCAGAAGAATAAGGATGCAGTTTCTTAACCATGCGGAATGAGCATCTTCACTTAAAAATAAGTAACGTTGCCAAGAGAGACAATAAAACACACAACCCAAGTGGTGCTTTTTTCTCTGAGACGCTACTGTGAAATTACAATTACTGAATAGGTGTAGAAACGTAACGAAATGTTGTGAAAATAGACATTTGTACCTGTTTACACAAAATGTGTAAAAGCATTTTGTATGCGTGTACATAAGTACATATAGTGTACGAAGGGGGTAAGCGAGACCCCGACACTGGATATGGGGTGTATGGATGGAGCTGTGGGTGGTGCAGCGCAGGCCAACCATGGTCTTCTGTATGCGCAGGCGTCATATAGCTTTCCTATGAAGGCCGCAGTGACAGGTAACTCCGGAACTGGATGTCGCCAACCATGTGTGTATCCGTGTAGCTTGGGTTGGTAAATGGGTTGGTAAATGGCTGCACTTCTGACTGTGTTTGATCGAGTCGCCAAAGTCAGAAGGAATGTTGGGTGTTTGTGGGTTGGATACGATTGTCCTGATAAGCTGAGAGCAGTGACTTTAGGTAGTGGTTAGTCATAACTGATACATCACAGTGTCGTTAAACGGACATTTGTGGCTTTTATAGGGTGAACGCTTGCCAGGCGAAAACGCACCACGTCCTGGAACACTGCCGCCGAACTATTTGCTCAAACGGGATAAATCAGAACTACTCAGCTGGCACTACGAGGAGGTAGTTCAGCTCTTACGTCTAACAAGCTCGCGCCAATAGGTGGACTTTTTAAACCTTTGTCAGAGATGGTAACTCTTATTGTATCGTTATTTACAAACTGCGAAAAAATATCCATGTACTGACCAACAAGTAAAACGCATACTATTTACGTGGCCACCGATTTCCTTGTGATCCACAATATGACAGCAAACATCAGCAAAAACGGGCACACGTATGGGGTGAGGATAATACGACTCACATTTGAGTAAGAAGAACGTGTAGAGTTTGCCGACTGAATGTGCACTTGCGAAGTCCCATAGAGTAGGCACAGTTGCCGTTGGTGATTCCAGAGTGAGAATATTCCAACCCCAATTTTCAGAAAGTTCCCCTACACACTTATGGGCTCTTAATATTTCAGAGTTCAATGATCAGGATAGTACAAGATTTGACAAGTCCCGTGGGATGGTTTTTGGGAATAACGTTAGTTCAATGAAGTTAAACAAAAGTGAAAACACATCTGTGAATTCACCATATTATCCACGTTAACACGGAGGTATACTCGTCTGTCCGATTTGGTGGGGTTGGTGAGCACAATGCTTGTCTGTGTATTATCGCCACTCAATGATCAGAGATCAGATCAAGTAATGTAAATGATGTAAAGCATTGTCGAGTCGCATTTTAAAAATGAGTAGCGTGGGTGGCACGCAAGCCGACTGGTTTGGGTGGCAAGTTTCAATTTATGACTCCTCAATTCCGTGTCGCAGCTAAGCTTCAAGTGGCGGCAAGCCTGACCGGGGTTTTTCAATATCTGAAAGGCCAGGATGAGGTCACTCCATAGAAGGCAATATCTTCCGCTGTACACTCCTAGGGCTTTCAGTCTCCTATGAGATGGCAGGTGAGACGAACCCTTCATATTTTTCGTTGCCTGTCGCTGTGCCGTCTCAAGTGCAACCAGGTCGAATTATAACCAAGGTTGTCAAGCCTGGATTGCGTACTCTACATGGAGACTCACATACGCATTGAACATTTAGGGGAAGATGGAGAGATTGAACCTGTCGAACGCGCTCTGTAACAGATCAACATGTTGATTCGCAGTTTTAAACGCCTTCAAGGACTGCGCCGAACAGCCGAGGTTGTCTTGCATCACCGCCCCAAGGTCTCGCTCATGTGAGGTAGCTTAAAGAATGTCGTCCCCAAGCTTACATGCGTACATGGGCTTGTGGCGGACATGCACGGTTTTGCACTTGTCCGTGTCAAACGGATGTAGATTAACTTTGACCATTCAAAAGTGCAGTCTGTCTCGGTGCAACACATCGTGATCTTCCCGACAGTCGATCGCCCTCCATATCTTGATGTCATCGGCAAAAAGTCAGAAACTTGACTTGACGACACTCGCAAGATCGCTAATGAAGAACAAGTATAACCGCGACCCCAACACTGAACCTTGTGGAACACCGCAGTCCACATCAATTGAATCAGAAAAAGAAACCTCCAACTCGAACCTGAAGACGCTGTTGAAATAGGAAGTTTCCGATCCATTCAAGGACAGGGCTTCCAAGTCCGTACACTTGCAGCTTTTGAAGAACGATGAGGTGATCTATGCGGTTGAATGATTTGAAAAAGTTTAGGTAGGTGACATCAATGCCGCTCCCACTGTCGGCTATCTCGGTCCAACTGCCACGGGCAAGCAGTAGGTTGGTAGTACATGACCGATGCTGACGGAATCCGTGTTGCTCCTGTGCTATGATGTTAGATCTTTCGAAGTAGCCCATCACAGGTTCAGCTATGATTGGTTCCATCACCTTAGAGAGCACCGGGAGGAGAGTCACTGTACGATGGTTGGCGGGATCTGAACGGTTACCACCCTTGAAAATCGGGATAATGATGCTTTGCTTCCACATGTTAGGGATCTGGTGTTCGTCCAGGCATCTTTGGAAAAATCTCGTTAATAGTTCACCTTTCCTCGTAGCTGCCACTTGCAGTGCTTTCGGGGAATGTTGTCAACTTCTGGGGAACTATGGGTGCGCAACGACAGCAGCTTTCTCAAAATGGTCGCTGAACTAAACGTGACGTGTGTAAATACTGGCAGCTGGGAGAATAGGACAGGTATGTTACAAAAGCTGGGAGCACGTCGGAAAATTGGGGCATATGGTAGCCGTAGAAGGTTAGCTGCATCCTAAACGGTCTGAGCACATCCATCCGCTGATATTAGTGGGGGAACACCACGTGTCACATTCCGGAGGCTGTTCACATGTCTGTACAGAAGCTTTTTGTTAGCAAAACCTTTTCCTCTAGATTCTGTTAGTGTAGTAATTTGTCCTCACGCACAAGTGTCGTACCGTGATTACGATGCACAACATAGTTACTCCAGTTGTCAGGGCTAGGGTTCGTTCTATATACACGCCACGCTACATCTTTTACTGTCATGTTTTCGGATTCTACTCCGAATGAATGATTGTGCCCTTGCAGAACGAAAGGGCCTGTTGACCAATGAAAATTTAATCAGAGCACTGAACTTGCCAGTAAAATGCGACAAAGCACTGTCAATGGAACAGTCGTCCAAAAACTCCTAGATGCCATCTCCCACAAGTTCTGCCAGTATGTCGTAATGGGTGATTGTTCGAAACAAGTTAGTATGTTCTTGTGGATACTCCGCATAACACACGAAGTCGTAAATTAGGGTTACGTGATCGCTCCGCCCCAGAGGGCTCTCCATCCTAGGATTTTCAACCCTAAGCTCTTCATTCGTGAGCACTAAATCGAGCGTCGATGGTTTATTTCCGGCTCTGAATCGGATGGGTGAACTGACATGGCTGAAGAGCGGAATGTTTGCAATATACCCTTGCAGGTCTGTCTTGAATTGCTCGTTGAAAGATGCTGGAACTTCTAAACCATGAAGAGTAAAGTCACTTGAGATGAGAACATGACTGTATCGTCCTCGTAGAACCTTTCACAAGGATAATGCCAGGCGGGAGTCCATCTCTAGGGTGAACATTTGGGGACTATAAACAACGGCCAAAATGCAAGTGTCGTTGCGCCTGTCGCAGACCGCACCAGAGTGAGTCTATGATCAGCGTTTCCGGATCGGCCACCGGTTCGCACTGCAGGTCGTTGCGGTAGTACAACATAACCCCCCCCCCACCTTTGCTAGGTCGATCGTATCGGAGAAGGGACATACCATTTATCACGAATTCGGCATCGGTAATTTCTGAGTGCAACCAGGTTTCCGTAACGAATATGTGGTCCCAGGCATGTGACGCTTGAGGTAGCCGCGGTTCGGCAAGCTTGTTCAGACCTTGTGCACTGGGGTACATGCAGGAAAGTTGCACTGTTTTTAACAATGAATCGTGGGATGGGTGTTTTAGATAAATGTTGTACGACCGGTAAAAGGTCGGCCACTAATCGTTTTTTGGGTGGAGGGATGACGAATTCATCTGTGTCCGATTCATGGATCCTACCATTACCTCTTTGCTTCTCTGTTTGCATGTAATGTGTGGGGTGTTTGACAGTTTCGTTGGTTAGTTGATTGAAGTTATCCGAACTCTTGTCAGTAAGTGGTCTGACTAAGCGGCTGCTCTCGTGGGTTTGCTTAGCAGATGCTGCTTTGATCCGGAGCTCGGAAGGAAGGTTGTTGCGGCCCGTCTACCACCCCACCACCACCATAGTTGACATTTGTCTAGATTGGAGGACCAATTTCATAATCCTCGGACATGCTTTGTAGTTTGGCGATCGCCGCAGCCTGAAGATAGATTGCGCTGTGACGTTTTCCAAGAAGAGGGTCTCGTGAATGTACTGCCATTGCTCCTGGTCGTGCGTGGCTGCTTCGCGCTCATCATGACTTCCAGCCTCGGAAACACCGTGTACTAAAACGGTCCTGGCGATGAATTCCTTCCGGTTGTCGTCCAAGTAGTGCTTCGCCTGTCTGCGTCGTTCAAAGTCGCATCTTGAGGAATGCGAGTATTTCATTCAAAAAACTGGTTTTGTTGCGCCAGTTGTCATGGCTCGGTCACGTCCTACGCATGGCACCTGAGCGGCTACCGTGTCGCGCTCTATTCGCTCATCAAGGACCTGGCTGGAGGCGACCGCGTTGTGATCAGCCTTCTACATGGCAGCAGCACATGAAATCGCTGACGTCGTGTCTAGCCGCTCTTGGACTTATACGTCTTCTAGGATGGGCAGGAGTGCCAATGGGTTAACACTCTTGAGTTTATGGCCCGCAACGGGAATCAGTGGAAGAATTGTGCACAGTTCTGTATTGATTCACATGTTTAATACTGCAAAGATTGAAAATGACAAAAAAGAGGAAAATCGGTTTGTGAAAAATAAAAATGTTTTGTTCTACTTTTTATCAAAATGTTCCTTTCCTTCTGCGGCATATTAGCTGAAGTGCGTTGCCTACCTTCAACTACTATGCCACGATGACTCTTCCTTATTCTCTGATCTCCATGGTTTTCTGTTGGCTCTTTGTTTAGTTGTTAGACTGCTGAGATCACTGGCTCCACGGTATATCAAGGAATAGGCGGATGTAACATGACCCATTCCGGAGGCGAGCTGTCGATAACAGTAGAGCTTCCGCTTCAATGGCAGAAGTCTTGGTTTATCGTAGTGATGTGAGTTTGGGTGACGGGAAACGTGTCTCAAATATACGGGCTTAGTTACAACACCTATAGTGTCACACATAGAGTTCCACTGGTTCACGTTATCGAGTTGTTTTTCTTTTAAGGAATTTGATGTCGATTCTGGAACGTTGGTGCAGATTACCTTTGGTATACTACATGCAGCTCTGGTTAAGGTCAAGAAAAACAGCTGGTCTGTATACCGTCGATGGAGGCTGTTTGGGTACAGCTTCGTCTTCTTCATTTACTATGGGTCCAGTGGGAGTGGCCGAAGATCTAGGCTGCCGATCACCTTTGGCAGCAACCATGTTCCAAGCACTACTGGTGTCAAAGTCCTTCGGCATTTTCGGAACCGTTTGGAGGGTGGACGAGGCCCTGACCGTGCTCATTGCAATTGGACTGGTGGCAGTTATTTCAGGCATATTTGAGCAACTGTTGGTATTGGCGTTTAATGCCACAGATGATGCATTTTTAGTGGGCTGCAAAGTGTAACATCATTACTCCTGAGCAGCACGGTTTCCGTCGACAGCGTTCATGTACAACGAATTTACTTATCGCACGCAGCAGTTGGACCGAAGCACCTGACGCTGGAGAAGGCGTTGATGTAATCTAAGTGGATTTTTCCAGGGCTTTCGATCGTCTAGACCATCGGATACTACTCTCCAAGCTCCAGCATTACGGGATCGGCCACCCTCTTTTAAGCTGGATTGCCAACTTTCTACTTCAACGGTAATTAGTGGTCAGAGTTCGGAGCTATTTATCAGACCCCATAAAAGTCGAGTGTGGTGTGCCGCAAGGCTCAGTTCCATGTCCACCTTTGTTTTCGATGTTTATTAATGACCTTGCACAGGGGACTGCTTTAAACTCACTAGTGTTTGCCGACGATATCAAGATCTGGCGCAGGATCCAGGCGAACGCCGACCAACATGTGCATCAGAGTGACATAGATACGGTGTATTAGTGGCCAAACAAAACTTATTGCATTTCAATGTCAGTAAATGCAAGGTGCTTTCCATCCGACATCAGAGCGGCTACTCATACCGACTCGGAACGAATATACTGCAACAATCAACTCTCGAACGTGACCTGCGTGTCTTGGTTCAAGATTACTTGGGTTGCTCTAGGCAATCCGGAAAGACCTTGAAGACTGGGAACCAACACGTCGGGCTGTTGCGACGGGCGTTTGGACAAATAAACAGCTCCATATTTCGACAAATGCCCAGTGCGTATGTTCGCCCCCATGTCCAATACACGATACAAGTTTGGCATCCATGGATGAAACAAGACCTTAATGCACTGGAGCAGTCACAACATCGGGCATCTAAGAAGGTAATTGGAATGCGCAATCTTTCCTACAGGAGAGGTTGCAACGATTGGGGGTGTTCTGTGGAGGCCATCGCAGACTACGAGGCGACCTGATTATGGCATACTTGATTCTGCACGACCCACACCATGTGTGCCGGCCGCCCTTTACTGCAACTCAGCAGCAATACAAACCTGAGGGGCCACTCATTGAAACTCGCAGAACAATACAGTCGTCTAGAGTGCCGCAGAAATTTATTTTCCATTCGTGTCTATCACCGATGGAATGCTCACCCAGAATCGGTGGTCTCTGCACCGACACTAACAGTACTTAAAAGACGGTTGGATGATGCACTCATCCACTTACACTTTGTCACAGCACTACATTTTTATTCTACACCTGGAGCTGACCATGGAATTATTTGATGTTAACTGCGGGTGCTGTGAATCTAATCGGATTGCAGGATTACGGAGGAGCAAACGATAGGTCCTTATTTTCATATTTAAAGTATTAACTGTTTTACTACCATTATTATCATTATTATTACGTCGATATCCCCACCAACTATACATGCAGACTTGTAAAGTGACGCTTCTTAACCCGTATAAATTCATCGTTCCGCGCACAGAGAATAAGGCTCTTATCTGCCCACTGACACTGGTCGTTGAGAACCCAATCCATAGCAAATTTGCCCATATCAAACCATTACCACAAGCGACTGAATAGTTCGGGTCCTCAGGACCCTAAAATATGTAACGGTGGTGATACAAATAACTGCACAGGTAAAGCGATCGATCGGCCAGTTCGAGCGATCGGTTGGTGATTTCGAGGGCCGGTGATAGGTCGGCCCACTTACGTGATGGTACTTCGCACTTTAAAGGTACAAACGGTACCTCTAACCGTGCAACGCTGTCAGTTGGTTCAGTAACGTTTGTGTAGCAGACACTGCAGCTCGTCCTTCCGTGATGGCGCTAAAACCCATGGCTCTTCATATGGATGGCTTTAAGAAGTCAGATAAACTACATGATGTATGGTTTTTGGCCTCCACCATATGTTGGCAACGACAACTGAGCTTAGCTTCCTCCTCGCGCTGGAATACATTTACCACTGACTGTCATGGTCATACTACTGTTGGCAAATGTCATAAGTTTTGTCGCAAAGCGCATGGAAGATTGAAGCGCTGCATTAAAGCGGTACTCTTCAAAGAAACAACTGTTTACCCACCAGTTTTCAATTCGGATTAGGTGGTGGAAGATTGTTGAAAAATATTAACAGTAAGCAAGTGCGCCACAACGACACTTCGCAGCCATGCACCCACTACCAGTCCCGCGCGGACTGGGGATACTGCGAGTTCGCCCGCACTTGCGCAGATTGGAACCGGTGACCTGTGGGCTGCAAGACAGACGCCTCGTACTTTCAGTTCTCTGCCGAGATAATGCTTTTTACAAATTGATTGTTATGTAAGTTAGGTGCGTTACGTTTCACGAGCTTACGCAGCTGATTTCAAAGTGCCTAGGATTCCGATTCGATTCGTTGTAAAAACGGCAGGACAATAGTCCTATTAGACGCCGTTTAAGTAGCAGTTATACTGAGGCCACTCGTAACTGATCGAGTTCAATAAGCCGTAAAACTTAATGAAAAATTTTTGCTGGGCGATCTTTTCGAGTAGAAGTCCGGAGTGCTAGATGTAGTCTTAACAGGCAACAATAATAAACTGAGTTCTCATTCGGCACATAGAACTAAAGGATATCATGGTTAAGGATTGTTATCGTCTAATTTTTCTTATCAAAGCCAGTATCTCTGCTTGTTAATTTGAATTGAGAAAGCTTCGCAATAGCGTTCAAGTCAGATGGCCTCTCACGCGTCACATAAAGAGCCAGACGGCAGTTTCGACCTATCGGGATTCATCCGTAGTGCGCATTCTTCGGTGCCGTTCACATCCGAAGCCATGACAACTGACAGCTTAATCCACTGGCCAGTAGTTTGTGCCAGTGGGGTACGAGGACGGAGGTGGACCGTTATGACTTACAAGAAAATTGTGATATAGCACAAATCATTCGCCACTACCATGTAAGTTACGAACGTTTCAGAGAATAGGGTTAGATCCGATAGCTAAGGCTTTCACTAGCAATAGCTATGTATGACATAGCTAGGGCAAGTATTTTGATATCTTTGTGAGTAGGCGACTTTTAGTGTAAGCGATCGATGGATTTCGCAGTCGTTTCCGAGAGCATATCAAATTATTCATCCTTACAGATTTTAAATGGTATGCCGTACTGTTGTTGTGAGCCGCGACTCTCGGGACCAATCCTATCTACAACGTTCGCAACTTGCATAGTCGTGGAGGATGAATTGAGCCATATTTTTGATTTGTTAATTAGTCTCAATGTTACTTAGTGTTTGATTAGTGTGTTTGATAGCTTCGCGGACAGTAGACATCCGGTTACTGTTAGTGGGTATTTGTTACGCTGCGCCACCATCCGTTGCCATAAAACCACTGGAGTTATTGGACGATAGCCTCGGATGGCCACTTCGCCCGAGTGATTGTGGAACTAAAGCTCGCACTGGAATGCTTCATCTGCTATTAGGCAATCAATACCTCTCACCTAAATAAACGGTGATAACATGACACTTGTCAAAAAGCAGTCACGAATGGAAGGTGTACGTACTGCAGCATAAGATGCATCAGTGATTTATGAAAGGTAGAGCGGTTAGCCTAGGGTGTTGCAGGTTACATTTGGAAAAAGAAGAAACGCTTTTATACTGTCTTCGTTGACTACGAGACGAAAGGCCATAGGAGTTTACAGCGTATTATACATCTAGCCCCATGCAAAACGGCGAACGCGACTGTAAATGAATTTCGTTTTCGACTCTTTACCGCCCCCACTGAGTGTACCTATGGTCAGATCAAGCCAACGCATTTGGGAGTAGTGCTCCGACCGGTATTAATCCTCGGTGTCCCTGACAAAGAAGCAAGAGAGCCCCTGTAATCGGAATGTTGAAAATTGCTGAGTTTGGAAAGAGCCGGTGGTAAATTGAGGGATCATTTTCAAGCGGTAGTGTGAATGTAATGCGGAGTTCAACCTCAGTCCGGACTCCGGTGAATTTGGTCAATGAGAACGGAGGAGTTAACGCAAACCATTCGTGACAACGGTTTGTAATGGCAACATAATAACGGAAACACTATCCATCGTGCCCATCCAAATGAACGAACAGCCTGTAAATTTCGATATTGATAGCAGTTTCGCAGTAAAGCTGATATGACCAAATTAAATTTTCCGAATGAGCGAATGCGACCATACACTGGACAGATGGCAAATGTCGTGAGCAAATTCGTTACACGCATATCTTAACATAATTTGACGAAATAAAGCCGGTTGTACATTTCTGTAGGACCAGACTCAAACATAATTGATCGCGATTGGATTAGATGTCATGCTGGTATTATGTAAAACGAAAACACAGTAGGAGCGTGTCCGCAACCATCGGATATTTTTCAAAAATGTGTGGCGTACAAAAGACTAGACCAAGTATGTTTGCAGCCCATTTGATACTGAAATAATAGGCAGCACCGCGATTATGAAAGGTGTACATCATTTGTTTTTGGGGACAAGTTCGAAGGTGAGTTCCGTCGGATTCAAAAGGGGCACAATTGAATGTGCCCAGTAGTAAGCCTGAGCAACACAGCTACACATACGCACCTACGTAGTTAGATACACTCACCAATGTACATTAATTACTATGGCTAACATGTAATTTTGTACATTTTCTTATCACTTGTTGGCCTGTTGTCGTTAGCAGGCTTGTATAGGTGTGCCTCGTGTTGTCGAGAATAAAATATGTATTTATTTATATCGCCTGTTTTGAAAAGCGACGATAGCACAAGAATCTGCGGGATTACGGCCAACGAGGCAGTACAGCTAGACGGAGATTTACTGCCGATGAGTGAAGGCAATTGCGTCCCCCTGTTCGGTGGTGGATTTTTACCAAACCAAACCTGGGTGACGTCTACCAATGACTGAATTCGACGAGGCATCAGGTGCTTGTGTCATCATTAGTACCCACTTCGGGTTATTCCCCTACACATGCATGCCTTTTGGAGTGATATCTGTGCCAGCCACCTCCCAACGCATTGATACACTGGTGAAAGGAGCGCCAACTAGTTGTGACAACTCGAATAACAGTTTGATCAATAAGCGCACCAATACTGAACGTTAACGTTAACACACCTCTGAAGAGATCGGCAGAATCTGGTCTCGTTTAAAAAAGGAAAAGGTATGAATTTCTTGATCCAAGCGTACCGTACGTTGGGCAGTGGTTATTGTGAGAATGACTACGTCTTTTACAAGGAAAGCGAACAAGAGTACTTAAAGCCCAGGCACCTAAAAAGGGAACGGAATGCAGTCATTGGTGGGGGCAATGGCGCAGTTTTCCCGTGTTCAACAACAACTCAGTGGCATTTACTACAGTACGTTTTAAAGCAGCGACCTAACCGGCAAAGCTGGGGTTATTAGCCACAAACGCATTTGGCAACAAAAATTAGGTCCGATTTCGCCTTTGGAGCAAAAGGTATCGGAAGTCGTCTCGTAGCAATATTCAGCATCATCGTTTTTGTATACGCACCTGGAAATGCTTGAATAAATCGGATTTCATTCCCAACCGATTGCCTGAGATAATGTGCTCATGGCATTAGTGGTAGACTGGAAAATGCACAGAATGATTATCCGAATATCCCAACATAAGAGGAAGCAAATCGACGGATACACACAGAAGGGAAGCCGCAGGGCTAGGAAAGTTTAAGGAAAAAACGAGACAACCGAGCGAGGGAACCTGTTAAACATCTCAAGCGGCAAAAATAAGAGTGAAGCGAGCTCTTTCGGGTAAAGTATGGGATTTTCAGGATTTAACAATGTTTACCGCAGATTGAGGAAGATCAGAGTTTGGAACTTTAATCATACATCATTCTACACATCAGCGGGGGTGAGAAACAGCTAGTTATTGTACCGCAATTAAACGCAATTAAATGACAAAACAAATAAAAAGAAAAAATAACAAATGGGAAACAAAAAATTATTGTTTTATTATATACTATGCACCGACGACGAGGCCGTAGTTGGAGGAAAGGATAAGCTGCTTAGGAACAGATAAAGAAATTCACAACACAGATATCGATGATGTCGACTCGTAAACATGTCAACAAGTGTATTCGACCAAACATGTTCATTGTCTTCCAGACCCCAGCCCGACAGTTGGGAGACACCACACGACGCCAATTTCAAAGTGAGAGCTTCCATTTCTCTTAACCAAGTCTTCGCTTGTCCTCCCCTCATCTTCTTCCACCCAGACCACGGTAGTCTAAACAGCGCCCGCCGCGGGAGTCGGTGTGCCATGTTTAATGTATGACACCGCCATTGGAGCCTGGTGCGTGAAATGACGGTGCTGAGTGGTTCAATTTCTCTCCCTGTGCCAGGCGCAGGATGACGAACACGCGCAGGGCCCAGAAGGTGATCTCAGCAGATGCGAGCCAAACTGAAAGGCACTGGTGGTCAAACATAACAAGCCACCTTACTCCTGCCGATCTGATGCATCAAGTTTCACAACTATAGAGAAGGGTTGAACGGATGGCTGCATTGTACACCCTACTCATCAGAACGTAATTGATGTCGCGTCGGTGCCACAAGTGACGAGGAATAGTTGCAATACCTCGAGTTTTTGATATACGGTTTTTCACATCATCTATTCTACATGCGATAGTACAGCTGTCCATGCAGGTGAATTTCTAGATAACTTCTGGCTGATCCCCAACAACGGTCGGTGTAGAGGTGGACCCTGCCATACCTGGAGAAGAGGTTGGTATTTTGATGGTGTTGTATAACCCTCCCAGCCATAAGAAAGTCTGGGCAATGATCAGAGTCCGCCATCAAAAATTCAAGGCACGTTTAATACTGTAGACAAATGGGGAATGGTTGTCTGCCGGCATTGCCTACACACTGGCCGCTTCCTCTTCATATGTGACCTTTGCGTTATTTTGTGTTGACTGGTCGCACGCACAGCTTGTCTCCGTCGACCTCTGTTCCATCTTCGTCCATTCGGCATACACCACGGTTGCGTACGACAACTCCGTCTTATCTGTCCGATCTGTTGTGCCTAACTCGTCTGCAAATGGGTGTTCCGGCCAAGCCGATCCGTCACTGAGCCAACCGCGATTCCTCTCTCCGGATCATCGATCCGTGCATCTGATTAGCTAATTTGCCAAATGCTATCAACTACCCTTCGCGGAAGCGGTTATCCGGTACCACACACGCCTGACTCTCTTGCAGCCCCTGATTGGCCCGCATGGATACAGCAGGCTCATTAGCTTTTCTCAAGCGACTACCCTTTAGCACAGATGGTGCCAACCAAAGCCGGAAACTGTTGACAGCCAGTGCTAATCCGTCCAGTGTCGCTTGGCACGTTTGTGAGCTGTTATGTATGAGGGCAATATCGTCAACAGACTCCACCTGAAAGCAGCTTCACATGTTCTGACGCGGTTTCTGTGGAGCCTGCAAGTTCTTTTTAAAGGTTGTATCGTGGTTTAATAGTCTGAACAAAAATGGATACCACTTATCTGAAGGCATGATTCGATTTGATGACTGCACAGAGTAATAGGATAATTCCCCAAAGTTCCACGAGTGTCATTCGTTAGGTTATAAAGAATATATGAAAACAGCACAATCCTTAGCTGGGTTACTATTCTTCACCGAAATGACAAAAGCTTTGCTTCACCCGCTACTCGCAGCGAAATCCACGGCGGTCAAAAGATCAGCACAGACGATAATTTTGAAAATTCGTCCAGAGCTATTTTTGGTGTTAGTAACTTTATTTTGCTGACACGAATAGGTCGTGAAAATAGAAAAAACCTTGCTTAATAAAATTCGTTGAGTGGAAAGCGCATAAAAAGCACAAAAGGTAAGAAAGTCCTGAAAACCCAGAAGGGTGATTCTCCGGAAAGACGCGAGTATATCATCAGGAAAAACTCTGAAATCGAAATCGGTGGATGGCATCGAAACTTGCATAAGCAAAGACAGTAGAAAAACCAGAACTCACGGTATTTGCTCTGCGACTGTTAAGAGAGCTTCACTGGGAAGAGGTTTATCTGGAGAATACAGATTGGCGTCGAATATCATCCATTGGTTGTTGTAACTATAAAAGTGAGAAGTGTAAGCTACTACTGGATAGTAACGAATTATTGAAAACTTGACATAGCTGTTGAAACGACGACCTTCCGTTTAATGGGTGTTCCCAAAATAATTCAAAAAAGTAGCCCTTTTTAACGAATTCCGAGTATGTAGGACACAGAGCAATTTCTAAGTTGAACTACACAGCCCTGTTTGCTGAGCAGGCATCAAGAGAGAAATGAATGCCATATAAAGAAAAGGAGATCTGAAATTTGCATATCTACTATGATAAGTGAAATCTGTCAACTCTGTAAGTTACAAAATCAAAGTCAAGCCATATAACTTTTTTATCACACCCATGAAAAACGAACCGGCGAACGCTACGTTTTCGTTGCCAATGCGCAGAGTAGATGAGAGGTACTAAGATCCACTATGGCTGATACGTGGGCAATGAAGACAAATGCAACGAGAGAGGAAGACTGAACTTCAGCATTATCGCTCGTAAAAGCTTAGTCAAAGGCGAACACAAGGTTGTACACCTTCTGATTTACCTCATAACTAGTAAGCAGTTCCTTAATGCGTATAGCGCACAAGTCAATTTACAGACCAAGTTTGAAAAGTCGTTGTTCCGAAGGGGTTCCCCAGCCCTCTGTGTGACAGTAACGTGCAGTTAGTGGAAAGTAAGTTGCACTATATCACATATACTGACATAGCCAAGTCGGCTCTGATCATACTCAAAGGTTGGTAAGAGTGAGCGCGCGGGTTTTGGCCCAACCGGGAACAACAGGAATGTGCATAACTTACAATTCTTCAAGGGATGAAACGGACGCTCTTCTGAGTGTGTGACGGCCATCTGACTGGAGGCAGTTGTGGAGAATTCTACTTTTAGCATTATTTATTCACCGAGTAGGCACGAGGAAGTTGTAGACTAAGAACTACTCCGTTTTGGTGTAACCTCCGTACGAAGGCACTTAGGTGAGAACACGTGACCTTCTCGTAGCTCTAATAACGTGTTTTCCAAGTCAGATACAGGTAGATTGCCGCACAACTCTACTACGTCAGTTAGATGCAAGTGTGCAGAAAGCCTAATGGTTGTGTTACTGCCAACAGACCGTCTATCCGATTTGATAAAGTCACAACTGTGCGAACCGATTAAACTGTAACTAGTGAAATAGACAAACCACAGCTGGGAATGAGTGAGAAACTAGTTAAATGACTGAGGTTCCCTATCAACCGCAGAAGCGAATGTCTAGTGGAGCAATGCATTGATGGCCGTATTACTATACTTGAGTATTTGAGCTTATCCGCATTTATTATCAGTGGCAACCACCCAATATTCCTGAAAGACTCAATCGATCAATTAGCCCCCCCCCCAAAGAGTAGTATGAGAACTGCTCTGGAAAAGTTGAAAAAACTAATCTGTTAAATGTGATCCCGTTGTACATAATGATCAGACTATACAGTTGGACTGTTCTTCGCACAGTCGGGGAACATACCGCTTATTTAGCCACTTATTTATTTAAATATTTATAAAAGGAAACGAAGCAAGTATTCCACATGGCCAGTTGGTTTTTCTGGTTAACCTTAACAAACCCCGCGAAGGATTATGGATTAAAAAAAGACTATCGGGAAATGAGGTAATGCGGGAACTTCTTTATCCGATCTTATATAGGATACGCTATTTGTGATAGTAGCAGGTCGTTTGAGCCAAGCTGCCAATGGACTGTAGGCAGGCATGAGGCAATAAAATCCCCATCCAACCTGAGCGAAGCAGCAACTAAGGCGCCGTTGATTATCCTCTACAACGGTTAGCGCATGAAGACATTGTTTGAAGAGGTCATTGTATTGTGTGGTCAAGATACTATCAAAAAGCTCCGGTTTAGACAGCAGAACGATTAGGGTTCTTAATCAGTTTGTGGGTTCATAAACTTGATCAAAATTTGGCACTGAGCCACACAGAATCCATTCGAAGTAGTAAGTAACCGGCCCGTAACCTTAAGGATCACAAGCTTGATTTGTAGTCTGAGGGCGCGGGTTCGAGCTTGCGTATGGACCAGGCGACTCTCGCAGTATGCTTAGCTCACGTGCGACCTGTGGTGGTCGCCCGCAGCGAAGCGTCGGTACTGAGTACCAGCGCACTGGCGCTGCCACCTTCACTCCAACCCCCAACTTTAAGGGCCGGAGACTGAGTTAGTTTGGCCTCTAACCATTGACGAATTCGGTATGGGTGGTACTGAAGGTGCAGAAAGCACTACCTAACATAGTTCAATGGATCGCTGAGGCACCCAAACCGTCGCGTCCGGGAGCTTCAGTTCGTTCCAGCAGAAAGTCTTCCAAATTGTGACGTGTGAAATCAATCTCCCATCTGGCTTAAGATGATTCAGCTAACGATAGTCGCACTGGGTACACCGAACTGCTGCTGAAAACGTTCCGCTAAACGACTAGTCAACGTGACTGAGAAGGAATCAGTTTTCTATTTTTCCAATTTACTGTCGCACATAACTGAGGCTTTCATGGGCCTATGCTCCGGACGAGTTCCCACTAGCACTGGATTTCTCCATCGCACGGTCATTGCTAAGCCTACTAGTCAGCCGTCGTTTGCAGGTGTTACAGACACAATGTAGCTCAGTACCCAATGTGTCCTGTTTATGTGCTTCGAGCAAACTGACCAGTGACTCAGAAATCCATTTATGGTTGGGACTTCTCAAGTTAGCATACAGCAGGCGCCACACGAATTTTAATGACACATTTGCGGCTATTCCCGTTAAGGATAACTGATGGGCCAGTTCGACGTGATGCTGCTAAGTAGCGAAACTTGACCACAAATTACAGTTTTGTGGCTTGGAAGATGGACACTTCTTTGAACTGGGAAGAGTGAGCGCCATGCGTACGCAAACTACGAAATGGTCGGAATCCAAATTAACAGTCTTAAAACGATGTATGCCAGCTGGGGCTAATGGTAATATAGATAGTTTAGTTCCATGTTATCGAGGAATTCCGTGGGCATCAGGTGGTACGATATGAGCGTGAGCAGCACATAGTTGCAGGAATCGATCGCTATTATCCGTTCGGCATGCGTCAAGCCCGAAACACTCAAGCGTTGCTCAGATTCTAAATAGACATTCATGCTGACGGCAACAATCACGATATCGTACATCATAAGGAAAAGCAACGTGTTCAAGATATAATTCGTCTTTGATACGTTCTGGTCTATAGTCGGTGATGTGATAAACCGAAACAATGTAAAAGCACCTTATCCTCAGATGGTATGTATTCTTCCCAATGGAATTCTGACCCATAGCCGGTGGCGGAGCAATAGACTTCGTCCTTCCTCTTCACTTATGCAATGGAAAATGTTCTGCAGAGAGATGCAGTAGGTTAACCAGCTTTTGGCGTAGCAACTCTTCCAGATACTGGAACGCCCAGTTTAGACTGACTAATGATGTTGCCATGCTCTAGGAGAGTTCACAACTCATTTTTGTTCGTTCAAGGATTAAGATGTATGAGTATGGGACTCTCGTACTCATCATAATGGGCAGCGCTGCTCCAGGACAAGTCTGTACACTCGCCCTTGAAGTTACACAACTTAGAAGATAGGTTGATCGGTCGATTAATGATAATAAACTGCTGCTGAAGGTGCGACTGAAAATGAGGAGTATTTTCGTGGAGCTGAAGTCCAGTCGGTATTTTTCAATCTGAAAACCTTGTGCCATTGTCTGGATGTCTGCAACGTGTCGAATAGCTAGATTCACAAAACCGCTGTCCACAGGGTGTTGCTGGACGAGAACGAGTCTCGACCGGTTTGACAGAATGACATGTGCCGTTTACTATCTTTAATACTGGATATTTGCAGATCAGCACCGTGTTGTGGCAAGACCGAGTACACAACAACGTGCTTCAGGGATTTCGGATCTTATCTTCAGTAAGCTTATGCCGTCGAGCCAGTTAGGGTGCATCGGTCACATTCGACACGCGCTATAGGAACATACACCATGTCGAGGTGTATTTGCTCACGTAGAGTAGGCAGTGGAAGCAATCGCGTGGTATTCAACCTACCACCCGGCGAGAAAACATAAATGTTCCGACACTGGGTATCCAAGAATAAAGAACACCAACGGCCCAAATACGGGGGAATGTCGCAATGAACCGCACTGCCAGAAGCAATCGTATACATGATGGCATGGACCCAAGCCCAAAGTGTCTATTACTTAGAATGCGATGAGGTAGATGAAAAACGGCTCTTTGAAAATGCTTCTTATATGGATTAACGATACCTATGTATACACAGAGAATAACTATATATATATATATATATATATATATATATATATATATATATATATATATATATATATATACGTATGTGTGATGTTGTATGACTGACCACACGAGAGTTGACAGTTGCGTGTTTATACTCTTTCACTAAGTCTGTGTCTAATAAGTCACATGTGTAATGAGAGTTTAGGGCTGCTATAATACCGAAGTGTGCGCTTCATTGTTTATGCTTCGTTTGTGTACCGAGAACGTGGTGGTCAGACGAGTAAGCTGGTTGAAACGGGGACCACAAGCTAGACGATATTAGTGGAGTCACGAATGAACATCCAACGACAGTGGCCGAGTGGCATCATCGATTAAATTCCCTTACTAAATGTTGCGAGGTGTATGTGTTCGCAAGGTGCTAAAAGCTCTTGTGTGTAGAGATACACCCGCTGCGCAGCGCACCAAGAGAAAGTCTCCAAAGCCTGAGATGATAATATATAGAGGTTAGCGACGAAACGAATGGGCTGTCTCAGAAGATTTATGCTATGACTATCGCTCCTTAGAGGTTACTAACACACTCAGTGAGTGCAACAAATGCAAACTTGTTAAAAGTATTGAATGAGCCTTCATCTTCTGCGCACTAAAGAGTCTGTGCCACTAGGTGCAAGCGTGTAGTAATAACCTCATAAGCTGAACACTTCAGGCGATCTGTTCCTAAGAAATATCAGGCTGTCCTGGTTAAAGGGAGCCAATGGTGACAGATACAAACCGGTCTATGAAGAGCAGACCAGATACAGCTTTCGAGTAATGTAGTAAAAAGTATTCCAAGAACAGAGATTAGAAACAGCATGCCAAAAAGAAAGTATTCAAACAGATCACATACGTTCCACTGTTTTGTTTCTGAAAATACGACACCCATTGTTGTCCGTTTACGGCCAACCTGTTGGCAAGCATCACACGGAAAGGTTCCAAAACGGAACTACGAGCACCATTTTTGACAAGCGGCCAAAGTTCGTCGTTTGAATTACCAATCGTGGTCTCCATGGTAACCTTTAATAATAAGTCACAGATTCCGTACCAAGTTAACATCTTGACAACATGTATATACTGAGCTTAATTATCAAAATGAAGTTGTCAGATCACAACGTTTTATTTTCCAAACAAGATGCCATGAGCAATGAAAGTAACCAAGACTGTGGTACAAAGGAGCTCGACCAAAACCTTGTTGTGGTTACAAGTAGCAAGTCGCAAAACCTAATCGGGACAAATAAACACACGGCATGCATACTACTTGATTACCTTCAGGTTATGGTTGATGGAAACAGCTAAAATTTCGCCTAAATAAAACGTCAACATACTTTAAACGGAGTTCGGTTGGTCTAACATGATTGATGCACCAGTGGTTCGGTTGTACTAGCACAAATCGCCAGGGCAATAATAAAAGTAGATGATGGGGAAAATTAGTGGAAGAGAAGAGCACTCCGAGGAAAACAGAAAGATAACGGTAGAGGACGTAGAGAATAAGCTTAAAGACAACTCAGAGTACATAACTGCACCATATACCATGGGTCGTTTAATCATTGACGCGAACCGTATGGAGGGCTCTAGAAGGATATGTACCAACCAGACCGCACCAGGATCCGTTCTTTTAGATCTTTCGCCATATCATTGACTGCGTTTCCGACATTTCATCCAAACAGAAACAATGCTTCCAAGTGTCACGTCTTGAAACAGGGGAATGGTGGGTATGCGCAGAACATTCCAATGCGGTAATGGTCTGCTGACAGAAACGTTCAGTATGCTAATCCCATCTGAGTAATAGTCGGCAGATACAGGTCGCTAAACAAAGTTGGCACTCCAATGCCTTCAGCACGTAGCGTCCAGTAAACAGATTTTTTTAAAAACTAACACTATCCGCAATGCAGGGTTGCATATCATACCCTTGATCAACAAACGTACGCCTCGCCTTCTCCTCAATAACTCGTAATTACATCTTTCCTGTATTTTGAACACCAATAATACTGTTGCTGCTTTGGCCTTTGAAACGGTACATCACATCAAAAATTACTATACAACAGTGGAAATTATCAATGCCGTTAAAATCCTTTAGTCAGTATTTTGAACTTTAACTGTTTGGGGAATATAACCTGGAGTTAGGTGTCAGAAGCTTCAGTAAGACTTGCACCGAAAATTGTCGGACCCAAACAAAGTTATAGAAAACGCAAGCTGAATTTGTTAGTCTATAAATCAATAGTTTCAACTACTGAGGCAAAACGGAGTCACTGATAGGAAATTTGAATCCAGGACAATATTGAGAAGGAGTGACAGAATATCCTTGCGAATTCACGTGAAATGTGGAGGACACATAGGACAACTTCTAGAAGATGTTCATCTGATCTTGGAAGTTGTAGTATAGCGATTTCAAGAGCCTTACTGTAGACTGATGCAGAACGAGCATCACCAAAAAAGACGTCTCTATATCACGAATAAATGCCGTTTGCAGATATTATGCTACCCGAGAACTCAGAAAATTGTTAATAGGTGGCAGACCACTCCATACATAGGAAGATATTAGATGATTTACTTTTGTGCGATTCCGGCTGAACTGATATTGTTCTCTGCTAGTTCCCCACCTCTGCCAAAAACATAAGTCAGCGAGTTGCTGGAAAGGTGACTACCGAAACGGGTTCAAGTAGCATGATGCATGTGTAGTGAATCGATTGCTAATCATGGACTGAAACAACCCATCTGCTGACAATGTTATCAGATTGAGTCCAAGCTAGCCATTAAGTGGGTGTCGTATGGTGTGCCACGAAGATTTTTCATGCAAGCCGCGCTGCTGATACAAAACGTATCGTTGACACAGAGCGAAATGAAGTGGTCTCTATAGTCAATACTATAGGTACCAACTCCCAAAACGGATTCTGAGACGATGTTCTGACTTCGAGGAATTATGTCCGCCGTAATAGTCAAAATACATGGACTTTTGCTGTTTAAATTACAGGTGAGGGGTATTCATAGAATTCAAATTTTACGATCTGCGTGCTATAGCCGATGAGATTGTAAGCTGGAAAAAAGAAACGTGTCGTACTTTGGGCTACTGCTTATTGCCTTCATCGAAGCTTTGAGGTCTAAATACAAATATGTAGCTGTTCAATGCGACTGACACTGGAGGCACCGCTTTTGTACGCCCGACGAGAGCGACTCCGAAACCCTAAAAGCGGAAGCCATGGATTCGACATCACCGAAAACGCAAAGTCCACAGTTTGAATCATCGTAACCCGCGTCTAGTAAGCGCAGATGTGCTAGGACGCAGTTTCCTTTCATCCATGTTTCGGGGAGGGAGTGCAAATAACATCAAGGGAAAGCAAAGTCATAGTGCTTGTTCCAAACCGGCCGACCTAACCTAGAGTGTCGAGGTTGAAGCACCCAAAGTGGAATCGCACTACGGATATCAGAGTTAGCTTTTTCTCACGCTGATGCAGTTAAACGTATGTTCAAATTAGGAAAGGAAACTTAAAAGAAACGGGAAGTAGAAGTTAACAGCGTTAGTTTGACGGAGTCCGTCTGACAGAGATTGCTCACTAGGATATGCTACAAGTCAATCTCACAGCGTCCCGAACACTGCAAAACGAGTCGTCGTGATCTCAAAAGCGTGATGTTGTACAAGCGAGTTTATTGCGAGTTATTGCGTGTTTGTACCCTATCGACAGGAACAACGTGGATTGGGGTAGACAGTAGCGGAACAGTAAACAAGGATTGTAATTCCCAACGTCAGGTACAACCCTTGTTACAGGTGCTCTACGATGGCCAAACTGAGCAAAACACGCCGACTGTTGCCCCCCATGGCTAACTTGTAATAGGAGGGAGTCACGGAATTCACCTTAATCCTTAGTAGGGAGGAGAAGTGAGGCTTTGTAGGTCCGAGATGTGAGCAGAAACCAGTCGGAGACTTGTCGCTTTGACGGCAATAAGAACCTGGCGTTCAGTGTCGCTCAATACAGTACAATAAAGGGGAATATATATATACTCAGTCTTGCTGTGATAATGTTAGGGTGGAAAGTGAGTTAAAAAGCTGAAGAGTAAATACACTGAAAGCTAGTAAGCTTGTAGTGTCATCGGAAAGCAACAAAAAACGCGGAGACATAAGGGCGGTGATATCTACTCCCGGATTAGCCTGCTACATGGCCTTGAACAGCATCTTACTCTGACGCCCACACAGGGACCATGGGTGGCCTGCAGTACGTCATCCACGGCTCCACTCACACATACAATATCAGATAAGACCAAGAGAGACATCAGTTTGGTTAAACAACTATGATCCGAGCACGGACGTGCGGCAGATCCAGTTGCCGCGACTCACATCGCAAGAATAACAATAGATAATAACGGCAAGATAGTGGAGTTAAATACAAATAGAAGGAAGAGAAAACGCAGAAAGGTGTGTTAGACTAATCAAAATGGAAGGAGAATTAACAAACAGATGAAAGAAACTGAATGCAGGAACGCCACCGACTCCGTGACTGCGCCATGTCTGACACGGTCTCCAACCATTGGTGTGGACCATCCCGATGCCCTTTTCCAAGAAGACGGCATGCACTAGCCTGACCAAGTCCCACGGTCGGTTTGTTCAAGGGTTTCTGCCACGTCGTTGACTGGCCAGCTCGGGATTTCGCCCATCTTGGTGCGACCACGGCGTATGATGCACACCGATGAAGCCGATCAACGAACATACGGAGGACGTGGTCTAGTCAACTAAAGTGGTCAGAATGCAACTAGCCCACTAGTGAGACTTCAGAAGCCTTCTTGCCAAAAATCAACTGGTGGACCTCAACATTGCACATGCATATGTGTTGTAACGCTTCTTCTTTCCCTCTGCTCTCTGCCACTGACAACTGTTGTACTGCTTGCTTTGCTGCCCTGTGAGACTGCGACTGTCTGACTGCTCAGTCACGCGCCCAGCCAACCGAAGGAATACAAAAGGGCAGAACTCGGTAGACAGAGTGTATCTATAGGATATGTTAAGTATATTTATCGGTAAACTAAACATGTTAATTTAGGAGGGCAAGAGCACTCACTCTTCTGAGTCTGGTTTACAGCCAGTGGGAGTGAATTACGCTCCAAGGGTTTGTCATGTTGACGGAATAGTTCGATTCCTTTGAGGCGGGCTTGTATTTGCTGGCGGATTAATTCTCACTCGATTCCCAAATTCAGTGGAAAGGTCAAGGCTCGTAACACACCCGTACTGCTAACCATTGCATGTAGCGGACCGCCTAAGTGCTCCGCTTACGCCTCTATTATCTTCTTTCGAATTTAGTATGTCAGCGTACCGAGGAAACTCGACTTTATTCATAGGTTTCGCTTTGGGAGCAACTTACAGCCACAGTGGTCGTCTCCGCTTTCGGGCCGGCCAGCATTGTGTGTCATCTGCTGCTCGCATGTTATGTTGTGATCGACGTAGCTGCTCAGATTTGTCTTACAAACAAAACGTGTTTAGCAGGATATCCCATCGTAGGGATGGCGGTTCTGGGGGACTTTGAGTCTTGCCGTGAATCCGCCTCAGCTGATTGGCGTGCCTGACCCACTTCTCATTTCCTACCATTACCTCGTGGATGAGCTAACCGTTTCTGCGGATCACTCTTCCTGTCAACCGTCTCCTCGGTCCTCGGAATTCTCGTGCGTACACCATTTTCCCAAAAATGTGAAATTACGCATGCTGTCTGTCCGTTTTCCCCCCGCATGATAACTGCAACGCTTTTCATTCCTGTGTGGTACAAGGCGCTTTGCTCTGGATACTGGTTTAGTGACTGACTTGAGGTTCAGGGCAGCATTGGTGATTCTGCAGCATTCCGGACCAGGTTGGGGCACTGCTTCATGGCGTCTTCTCATCTGGGTAATCTGACTTTGAATTATCGAACTTGATATTGATGGTTGCGACAGCTGGTTGGCTTGCGGTGGCTGGCACACACTGTTTAACGGCTGATCAAGCAAATTAAACTCTTCCATCCAGTCGAGCCCCAGCAAATCTAACCCCAGTCGGTCTGTCACAAAGCACGTTGTGGGGATTTGTTGGCCACGGAAATTGACTTGACAGTTCAATTCACCAAGCAGTTTTAAAGTACCACCTGATGCATTTCGTGCAGTATGGGCTGTTTGTAAGAGTGTCGGCCGCTGCAACCCGCATCACGTGTCTCTAGAGATCAGAGGGATATCTGAAGCCGTATCAAGTTGTAACTTGACTTACCTGCCATTGATTTCCACCACGCTTGTTGACACCAGCAACCTTGAAAATCGCAGTGATCGTTCTGATCCCATCGGGTCGTCTGAACGGTGTGGCATCGTCGGGCTTCTTTCTGGACAGAGTAAGACCACGTGCCAAACAACACGACTCTTTATGACCTCTTCTACCGCATCAGTTTCAAATGTGATTCTTAAATAGACAGAGTCGAGCAAAATGCCATTCTCTACAAAACCAACACGGAGAGTGACGTTTGGAATGTGATGGACTCACGTAAGTTGGTGCTTTTTGGGGAGTCCGGTTGACCGCACAAAGGAAGTCATGCTCGTTCGTATTGCACAAATGCAGAATCATTAATGTATCATGCTTCAGGTTCCTCATTCTATAGCACTCACCGGTTAGTTGCTGCAATGTGATGTCAGGATTCTGTTCAATCTTGCTCAGTGTTCTTTTGCACATGTCTGCATCTTTGGTTGCTTGTAGGCCGCAAAAGTAAATGAAGTGTTTGTACTGGTCGGCAGTCATTTTGTGAAACTGAACGCACACTCAATTTACACAGCTCGAATAGGTGACCCAATCTTCGTCATCGTTGTTGGTCATCGTGAGGCATTTGTACCGGACCGTCGCAACGAGACTGGACCTTAACGTGGTGCGACGGTTTGCGTACCTCATTGACCCATTGAGCTATATTGGGTGATGCCTCCGAGCATCTGAGAGCTACTCCTACCAGGTCGGTCAGTGGTGAGAGGTCAGACAAACTCAGTCTCCTGGTCCTCCAGGTTGGGGGTTTGAAATGGGATGGCGTCCATTTCTGTGAAACTAAATCACTGCCACCCCGCTGCCTTGCGGACAGGCTTTTGAGCCAAAGGCTTTGGATGAGGACCCTAATCGTCCTCCTGTCTAGGTCTGGGCGCCCTGGCAGTATCCCAGCCCACATACAACCATGACATTTTCTTCACACATAAACTTTATCCTGCATCGGCCGTCGCGCCGATTATCAAGGGTCGCCTTATCTGCTGCATACAGCAGGGCGGATAAGCGAAAACATGCTACTGCTGGCGCCTCTCTTCTTTCTTTTCCACCTTTTTCTCTTACTCCCATCTCGGCACCTATTACTAACCTTCCTTCAATAATTCCCAGGTTAATTGACAGCAACCGAAGTGCTACTGGAGTAGTACCGTCTGCAGCCACCATCCTACAGCATCTATCAGACGCCTATCGGCAAAAGTCCCTTATAAGGCCACGCTGTCCCGTTTCCATGGCGACATTCAACGTCCGCACTCTAAGACAAACAGGTCAGCAGGCTGCACTCGCACGCACCTTGGACACACTGGGTGTTGATGTGTGTTGTGTGTCCGAAACTAGGATTAATGACCCTAACGGGGTTATTGAATTGACTGCACCCGGCTTATCCTCTCGTTATTGGTTGCACGCATCCGGAGACGCCGATGCGGCACTCACGGATCAAGCTGGTGTAGGTATCATTCTATGCTACAAGGCTGAGTCATCGTTGGTTGATTGGATTCCGGTGAACAGCGGTTTATGTGCAGCCCGTTTGACGACATCAGCTAAGGTGAATTCGCGAAGTAAAACAAAACGCTGTTTGTTTGTGATTTCTGCTTATGCTCCCACTGACTGTAGTTCTAATGCAGTCAAGGACACTTTCTATCACGAACTGAACGCGCTACTGCGCAGTGCTACTAGTTCAGGTATTGTAGTAGTTGCAGGGGATATGAACGCACAAGTAGGGCGTCTGAGCTCTTCAGAAGCTCAGCTGGGTGGTAAGTATGGACTTAACTCCGAAAGGACTGACAACGGCGAGCGTATGCTGCAACTGTGTACGGAGCACCAGTTGTTTCTTACTAACACTGCTTTTAGACACAGTGGGCGCCGAAGTGCCACTTGGCGTCCACCTGTAGCTGGCCAGCGATGGACCCAAATTGACCACATAGCCATAAGTTACAGATGGCGCGGTTCCACTCTGGATTGCCGCTCGTACTGGAGTACCTGTGTCGACTCTGATCATGCCTTGGTGCGCTGTCGTTTCTCCATGAACTTTACTGGAAGGCGCACAAAGCGTCTCCCCCGATTGGCAACGGAGAAATTGTCCCAGCCCTCTGTCAGGCAAGTCTATCAAGAAGCACTGCATACCGAACTTTCGCTCTCTTGTCCTAATGACACTGAACTTCAGTGGAAAAGGATCTCAGCCGCTATGCACGACGCAGGAGCATCTGTTTGTGGCACTATCAGTCGTCACCGCACCAGTCACTGGATATCCGAGAGGTCCGTGAACCTTTTGGAAGCTAGAAGACACTTCCCGGCTGGTTCTGAACACAATTTGACCAGACAGGCTATTAGGCGTGAACTAAAGCGGAGCCTACGTGCTGACAAGGAAGCATGTTGGACCAGTCGGGCTCAAGAAATGGAGGACGCAGGAGCAGTAGGCAATTACCGGAAGCTCTTCCAGCTAATCCGCACCACTGATCCCAGAAAACCAGACGTCAGTGAGACAATCAGGGACAGCGCGGGTGCACTGATACACAATAAGGAGCGCCGTATGGCTCGTTGGGCTGAACACTTTGAAGATCAGTTCAGCTGGCCCCCTGCTCCCGGACCTCTTCCTACTCAGGTGATGCAGGACGTGCCATGGACAGTTAGTCCAGAGCCTCCCTCAGAGGCCGAGGTCCGAAACGTGATCACAGCCCTCAATCGTTTTCGTGCTGCTGGCCCGGATTCCCTCCCACCTGCACTATTTAAGGATAGAGGTGAGGTCCTCTGCAAAGCACTGACCTCCCTATTCGAACGTATCTGGAACGAAGAGAGTGCCCTGGCTAATTGGAGCGAATCGATTATAGTGGCAATATTCAAAAAGGGCAGTCGCACAGACTGTGCGAACCACAGAGGTATTAGCCTAACGCCAGTTGTGACAAAATCATTGGCCTCGATAATCGTACGTCGCCTCACTGCGGAACGGGAATCTCGGATTAGGGAAGGGCAGGCCGGTTTCCGCCCAGGACGTGGCTGTATAGACCATATATTCACTCCGCGGCAGGTGCTAGAGCAGCGCCACGCATACCGCAGACCGACAATAGCTGCGTTCCTCGATTTCAAGAGTGCGTTCGATTCAGTCGATCGATCGATTCTGTTCGAATTACTTGCGCGGAAAGGTGTTCCCACGAAATATGTGAACATCCTTCGTGCTCTATACTCGAACACTACAGGCCGCGTCAGGGTCTACGGTGTCCTATCGGATAGCTTTTCGACTACAAGTGGCGTTCGTCAGGGTTGTCCGATTTCCCCGTTTTTGTTCAATTGCGTCGTGGATTCTATCATGGAGTGTTCCCTTGCGGAATCTCACGATGTAGGCGTTGAAGTGCTGCCTGGTGAAAGGTTAGTTGATCTAGATTATGCGGACGATATCGTCTTGCTTTTCGACAATGTTAGGGCGGCACAATCTACCCTGAATAGCCTGTCCAGAGTGGTCCCATTATTTGGTATGCACTTCGCACCTTCAAAGTGCAAAGTGTTGCTGCAGGACCACCAGCCACTTTATAACCCCTTGACGCTTGCTAACGAGAAACTCGAGGTGGTTGATCAATTCACTTATCTTGGCAGCTGCATCAGCAATGATGGGCGCATAGAAACTGATGTCAGCTCACGCATTGCAAAGGCCAGAGCTGCCTTCTTGAATCTGCGTCATCTTTGGCGACAGAAGGGAGGTTCCCTCCGTCTGAAAGGCCGTGTATACAAGGCCACAGTGAGGGCCATTCTGCTCTATGGTAGTGAAACTTGGCCCCTTCGGTCTGAAGATCTGAGGCGCCTTCAAGTCTTTGATCATCGTTGTTTGCGAAGCATTGCTGGTGTCGGATGGCACCAGCGTGTGCGCAACGATGATGTGCGTAGGCGAGTACTAGGTGATAATCATGCTACCTCCCTAGAACAACAGATAGCACTGAATAAGTTGCGTTGGCTCGGGCACGTGCTACGTATGCCTGGTCACCGCTTACCTAGGAGGGCCTTGTTCAGTCTACCAGGTAGGATGGCGCAAGGCTCAAAGTGGACAGAAGTTGACTTGGCAGCGGGGAATGAAATCACTGACGACCAAACTGGGTGCCGTTGGTCCGTCTCGCCTTCCGGGTTGGAGTCCACGTGACTCACTTTGTGCTTGGCTCGAGACTTTACAGGACATGGCTCGCAATAGACACCAGTGGCGCGTCTGCTGCCGTCTCCTAATCGGATTGCCTGCTTAAAGTGTGCTTGGTGCTGAGTTATCTGCGGGGTAATGGCTGATTATGACGCGGGGCAGTGAAAGCCGCAAGGAAGCTGTCTCGCCGATGCCGCCTTATCTTTGCACGATAGCCAGCTGTTTGTGATTGTGCGTTGTCTACACAAGGTGTAGGCGCCTTGACCCTGAATGTTTGCTTAGGGCATTAAGGTTTTCAGGTAAGACCCCCTTCTCTCCCTCTTCTTATTCTTTATTTCATAGGTCCATGGTTGTATGGCAGCGAAGCATCAGTTCAAATGACTGATGTACTGCTGTTGATGATGATGATGATTTGTACCGGATGTTGAACAAGGATGTCTGCTCATCAAAAATTCGTGAGAGGACTGAGAACTTTGTCCAGGGATAGGTCAGTGCTCTTCTTTGGCAAGATGAAATTTGTAAACTTTTCGTGTTCAGCCGCACCCAGGCATCAGGCGAATTTTAGTAACTTCTGGTACATTTGCGAAATCAACATGAAACATGTCTTCATACTTGTAATCGATAAACGGGCATATGGAGGACGTGGTCTAGCCAACTAAAGTGGTCAGAATTCAACAAGCCCACTAGCGAGATGCCAGAAGCCTTCTTTATAAAAAAACAACCGGTGGACCTCAACGTTGCATTTGCATAAAAGCAGTGGCTGATTCAGAACCGGCCAACAACTCAGTACATGTATATGGTTGGTGTAAATTATTGGGATATGTACATGCTAGACTCATACAGGATCATAGGCCGTTCCATGATAGCACAAATTTTCGAAGCTAGCGCTGTTACGAAGATTGCACCCCCGTAATTCAGTGCAACGTTTAGCAATCCCACTGGGCTTGTAATTGAGGCGACGGCATTGATGGTGTGGGCAGTCGCTCAGTCCGTGCCTGAAGGGATGGGATGTTCCCCTTGTAAGCAAGAAGTTTGGTTCGAATCTGCATAGGTGCAGGCTACCTCGCAGTATCCATAGTCCGCGCGCGACTGGTGGTGGTCACACTGGCGCACTACTGATGCCTTTCTTCTCTTTCTATGTGGAGCGCTGCAAAACCTGATTTGAGGGTGTCAGGCATATTTTAGTCATTCAAAGAGGGTCTGCCAAATACAATGCAGACTTCGAACCCAGAACCAGCACGCGTACAAGGAGAGAGTGAGAGTAGCCCACACGGCAAACACATAATCTCCCTACATATGTAGTGGATTATGTGTATGACCTGGCAGAAAAGAAAGTAAAACTAAGGAACCTTGCACACAGTCATGTTACCGATGTGCATAAGTAGAAAGTTAAGCAGATGTGATTGGTTAGCCCCTCAAACACATGTAAACAATCACACATAAGATATATTTTAATAGCCACCCTGTTTTCTAATTAGGTACAGTGTCCAGGCAGGTTTATTCGCTTAACTTGACGACTGTCCGGGTACTCACGCGAGAAGCTGCTAGCCAGACACAATTTCAGTCCGACGCGAGGCAGCACGAGGAACATTCGTAGTGGCCTATATTTAACCAAGGAAGATGAAGCAGCCTATACACTGAAGAGTTATGTAACTGGGTCAACTGAAGTCTGGTAACGCGCCTATCTCTCAGCATACTGAATACTAAGTACTGTACGTGGCAGCAAGTATAAATATAAGTCTGTACAACTCCATCGCAATATAGACAAAAATATTATAAGATGTGTACGCACTTCGTGATAATCTAATCGTTCGATAAGTTCTTATGTAGCATTTTAGAATAGCTAACTTACAGTTTCACAGGTTGCACAAATGCAAGATGTCAGTGCTAATGTGCCATCGTTCTCTGAATCGAATGGGACTGAAATTTAAGTCCAACAAGGTTTAGAACTGCTGTACAGATGTAGCCTCCACGACTTGTTCGGGCAAACTGTTCCAAACACTTACCACTCTGTGTTCGAAGGACAGGGGTGGGATAATCGCTTTATATCCGGTACCACCAGCTGGTACCGGTGTCCGCATAGCGTTCGCAAATGAAGCAGCGGTTGCAACATGGGGAAGTCACCGAGATGTAATATACCGCAGATCATGATGAGATCGGCTCGCACCCGACGAAAGGACAAGGTGTAGTGTCCGAGTTTCTCGCACGGGTCTTCGTACAATAACTCCCGTAAACCGGGAATGAACCCGGCAGCGACGTGTTGGACCCGTTCGATCTTCTGTGTCAACCTCGGTTGATTGGGCAGTAGGCAGGTGAGCCGTACACAAGTATTGGTCATACGATGGAAGAGAAGAGACGAGTGGCGACCATTTCAGACAACGTACAGAAGCTGCGCTTGATCGCCTAAAGCATGCCCAGTCCGTTACGATATAGTCTGTTCGTGTTGTCAACAGACTTTAAATTGCACCGCATGATTATACCTAGGTCCTTCATGGAAGGTGTGGGATGTAGCGGTTGGTCGTCAATGGTGTAAATTCAGCCATCATCACCCTTTCCCAGGCTCATAAATACCGGTTTGGATGGGTTAACTGAGAGGCGGACATCCGCAGACTACATGGAGAGACGGTTGAGGTTGTGCTGAAGTAGGCTGCAATCGTCTAGGGTGGTAATTTCTCTCCAAATCTTCAGGTCGTCCGCAAACAGGGCACACAGCGACCGAAGAAGCTGAGGTAGATCGTTGATGTGGATTAGGAACAAAGTGGGCCGTAGCACCGTGCCTTGGGGTACTTCACTAATAGAGGGATACCAGACAGTTGGATGGTCGCCGACCTGTACCCTCACTTTCGCCCAACGAGAAAGTTCTGGATCCACTGGTGCAGCGATGCACCAACACCGTATATTCTCAGCTTGTGGAGGGGTTCACGGTTTACTTTGTCGAACGTTTTACCGAATTCGATGTAAATTATGTCGACAGACCCCCTGATTTACTGCCTGCAACCATTCATGGCTCTCACCAGAAGGTCGGGAAAGCATGAACAGTCAAGCACAAACCCGTGTTGCATGGGTGTCAGTAGATTCTAACAAGGGTAAACGGTTTACGCAGAGGTAATGCGTGACCTGGTTTGGTGTTGGTTCTCCACTTTTGTTAACGAGAGTTTCACGAAATATATGCAGAGGTGAGAGACCCGAAACACGAGGGAACGGGTGAATGGATCGGTGCAAAACAAAATAATCGTCGCCGTTTATGATCTCTATGGCCCAATAGACCCTACTGACGAGAATACTGTCACATCGTGTGTGCCTATACCTGTTAGCTTCCACGTCAAGTCACTGGTGGGGACGGCTAGGCCAAAAATCAGCCTGTGGTGCCTAATTAAACGGTGACTAACAAACCGCTAAATGCTGTATGATGTAGAGTCTCGAAGTTACAACTGCAACATTCGGCGGGAAACAAGACGGCTCCTAGGTGAGGTGAAATCAACACGTTATCAAAAGGATCTCGAGGTTAAATCTATGTAGCCACAACTGAGACGAAGAATCACGGTGTATGCGACACCAACATTAGCACTGGATATGTGGTTGCGAACATGGTTGAAACAACAAACAGCATCAAATGGATGCATACTAAGTCGTCATCGTTGATCCAGTGATTATGCGCATCAGCACGACCACTTGGGTCCGTGTGCTCGTACACTATGTTGGTCTGGCACTCACTAGTACGTCTTTGAATGGCCCAGTGGTTACGCAAGGAAAGTTCCTATACTCAAACACTCACTAGAAAAGCGTCAATTTAACCGGCGAATAGGGGTGAGAAGTCGCAGTAAAATCAAATGGTGGATATTGCACCAATTCATAGGGGTCAGCTGTTGAGTTTCAAATCTACCAAATCCATTGTGTCCGCATGCGAGTTACATGTACGAATGGCGGGTATCGGGGTGGTATGATGGACATTAATCAAACGGTGCTCACCAATTTTGCACTTGTGATGTAGAAGTCATCCACTGAGGATATGACACTTGGGTACGATGAGAAGGTTATAGAATGTCCCGGGATTGTATCTGAACCTAAAAGAGGAGAAGAACGCGGGAATGGATATGCCATTCGTCTCTATCACAGGTAAAGAATGAAGAAGTGCGCCTTATTCACCAGAAGAGGCAAAGCAATGACTCGACTTGGTGTCGCAGTGCGGCCTGATTAACGAAGATGTGAGCTTTTTGCGAGCCAAACGAATGTGTAGTACAATTAGGATGAAGAGCCTAAGCAGTACACAGCTACTTTGTGCTGATAGAGTGCTACCATGTAAACTCGGCACATGACTTCAATCGACTGAACGTGATTAGTAATGCTTTAAAAGTAAAAAGTAGGCGCTATTCACGGGACGCGTTCTCTGAGGTATTAGCTAACTCTTCGTAGTATGAGAGACTATGGCCTAATGGCTTGGAGAACACAAGTTAGTCACATTTCAAGCAGAAGTGTGTTTGATAGTTCTGTACAGTGAGTAAGAGCAATAAAGATTCACTAGGATGGTTTTATCGGAACGCCAACTGTAAGTTAAAGATGTTTCATCGAAACTAGTTACCAACCAAACAGCTCTCATACAACCGGAAGCGCTAGATGACCGTTTGAGCCAAATGGGACTCGCATTAACTGGTATCCCTCTTCCCCGCCAGGGACCGAACTCAGGATCCCCCGATACTATGAGCCGTGCCATGAGTGACCGCAGCAAACCGTCATAACTGATGGCTAGCTGTAAACTAGCGCGACTCATCCTCCACTGTGGTGCAAGTTACAAACTTTACGAAGGACAGAACGTTGACTCCATAACTACGACTTTCCGAACAGTAGCTATGTGCAAAATAGCATTTAAAAGTCATTCAGGCGAAGTATGCCTCAGTCACCCATGACTCAGTAGGGTAAGTCGCTGGTGGCGAGAGGCCATTTGCTCGGTTACCGGCGAAGCCAAGGGAGGTGTGCCACATACAAGTCCAATACGACAAACCAGCTTTCTAACGCATCTCCGAATCTGTGGAAAGTGTTGGCAGAAAAGTAACTGCGACGGGTCATCTCTAACAGTAACATCCCCCTAATGATAAGTAGCTCCAATTGTCCGACTTCGGTTGGTTATCCGAGTTGAGTAGTTCTGTTGCAGGCGTTTTGTTACCAATCGAGATGACATCGTCAGTGCTTTAACACTAATTGTGTTCAGGTGCAAAACGAATCAGGTCAGCTTGTTTCCTCAACTGTGTCTAAGCCAGGAAACCGGAATCCGTGGCACCAAAAGCTAATCGCTTGTGAGTACTACTGCCTAAATATAATTGAACGTTACAAAACTAGTCCGCCTTAATCTAAGAGGCAGGCTATGCGTGTTGCACCGTAGCAAATGCCACTGGATTTGCAACACGGAAAGAATAACGAAGATTAAAAGAATAATGGAAACCGCCTCCAAACATTTAACGGATGACCTCCAAGGTGAAAAGAATGTTCGTCCAGTGAGAGATAATTTAAGTGACCCAAAATATTACAAAAATGGGGCAGCTCTCTGAACGGTGTCCCAAAAAGTGGACGTGCTCTAAGTGGGCGTGAAAATAACAGAGAATGAGAAGAAAAGTTAACCTTTTGTAAAAGTCGCAGTACTCACTGCCTCCTTTGACCTTCCAGGGAAAATTATAATGCTTCAGAACTCGTAGCATGCCAGTGTATGGAGACCAGGTCACGTGAGATAAAAAGACATCACCCTCAACCAGCTTGATGAGAGCGGAACAAGACGGACGTGAAACCATCTTCACACCGAATTTGTTTTTGCGCTGTTGCAGGTCTTTTAATTTGAGGGCCTCTGTTATGTCACCTAAGTCCCCTGAAAGTTGAAGTAGACTGCAAAAAAAGCAGAAAAGAACCGGTGTAATGTAAGTTAGACACCAGATTGAAAATTCGCTTCGAGCGCACATACTTAAATAGTAGAAGAATCGATTCATTGCTGAAAATGAATTTGTGGTACACGATACAACAGGGAAAATGTTAGCCATCGTTTTGGGGATTAAACGCGCTTTATCGCAGCTAGAAGTCAGCCATGAGGGCGATCGGCCCTTGCTACCGACAGCTCATGCAACTGGCTTGTGTGAGAGCAATTATAGATTCGAATTTAGCAGGATCCGAAGGAGGTATGCGTTGCTGACGAGTCCCAATGAGATGAAACGGCCGCCAAACATTGGACGAAGGTGATGGCTGTCTGACTAAATCTCCAGAAAACATAAGATGCGCATAACAAATGTTAACTTGACCACACCAGATGGAAGCGCTTCCATTGTGACTAAAAGCCCAATAACTCAACCAAAGCAAATTAGTCACGAATCTTACATTGACGATGTGCCACTAGACATAGGGTTACGTGAGACAGAATGGAGAATGTGGCGTACCAGTGTGGAAACGGAACAGTGTGTGCAAGAAAGTAAAGTTTCCTGAAAAAGGGACTCCAGTACAACATACAGTACATGGTCTGCTAAGGAAGCAGAAACACTGGGATTTATCTTAACGAACCGTGTCCATCGGTATCCCGTATAAGTCATACACAATAAAACCCGCTTTATTGTCCACCCGGTTTATAGCCCATCCCGCTTTAGTGCGCAGTTTTTCAAAAACAAATTGTTTACTCATAAATAGGCTAAATGTTCACCATCTAATTGCCAATTACCAAGGTCCTCCCACCATTTAATGGCCCAGCTACGTGGGCTGTACTCTTGTCACCTTGAAAATTTTATATCCTGTAACTTTTTTATTAAGATTGCCCCATAGTTAGGCAGTCCGATCGAGTCAAGAGCAACAAAGATGCCAGTGGTGTTATTGACAGATCAGAAAAGGTTAGCCATGTCATTCAATACACGAGCAAGCTAAATGCATAGACGGCTGTGGGAAAACCCTCCGCTTTATTCAGAACTAGAGAACTGAGCAAAGTCGGGTAAACTTTCCGCTCCACATTTGCCACTACTCTATTGGTTAGACACAAGTATGCCAAATAACAGAAAGGATTTATCCTTGACCGAAAAGTTGGACGGTTTGGACAAATTAAAACATATCCACCAGTAACCTCGCAGGTCAAGATATCGCGTGATATACACATTTCTCGTTCTACCCTAGCCAGGTTGATTGCAAGGAACTCCGGTAGAATTTGTCGCATGGCACTGTAAGCTCCCAGAAAATGAAGCGATGTGGAAAGGACGAAGAAGAAACCGCAGCGAAAGACTGAATGATATCGGTTCGTGAGCACAACCAAACGGTTACAGGCCCGCTTCTGAAGAAAAAGGCAGAAGAATTCGGGGAAGGACTTGAAAAAACCTGTGCTGTCACAGAAGGACGGTTGCGAAGATGGAAGAATAGAACTGAAATTGTGTATAAACGTGCACATGGCGAAAATAGTACCACGGACAGAGCAGTCTGTGAAAATTGCCTGAAAGATCGACTGCTTGAACTTTTAAGTGTTTTATATGATAACAATGCAGAGGAAACAGGTCTTTTCTACCGAACAATTCCAGAATGCACTTTGCGTTTTACTGTCGACAAGCCCAGCAGATCGAGAAAGCCATGGATAGGATCACATTTCTGTGCTGTGCGAATATGTCTGACATGGATTAAAGAAATATAGTAAAAATCTAAAAAGTAGGAAACCACGATGGTCTAATGGCGTGAACGTGGACACTTTCCGTAACTTACAAACCTAAGAAAAAATGCGTGGATGTTGAAAAAAATTTTCACCGAATGGGTCCTCGAATGGGACAAGGAGCTAGGCCAATGTGGTTGAAAAGTTATGTTGCTCTTGGTAAACTGCACTGCGCATCCACAGGTAGGAAGACATTCAAATAGAATTTTTGCAGGCATACACGGCCGGGATACTTCAACCCATGGACCAAAGTGTGATTATGAACCTGGGAACCTGTTACAGAAAGGAAATTGTGGACCGAATTCCTTATCACATCGAAAACAACGTGTTATCATCGGCGATGGATGTCAACGCCAAGATTTCTGTGCTGGATGCAATTTAGCTCCTTTCAAACAGTTAGAGACAGGTTACCAGTGCAATAATAGAAGCATACTTTCGGCATGCTGGCTTCAGTCGACTAGAACCCGATGCACTTTCTGATGACGCCGACATCGCTGAAGACGAGATCAGCGTTTGCACAATCCCAGTCGTGAATGCAATAGTGTTCGTCGCCATTGACAACGATATGGAATGTACCTCAGATCTGGGAACTGTTGATGATGAAATCGTCAGTAAAATTTTAGAGAACCGACTAGAACAGAAAGAAGGCAGCGACTCAGAGGATGACGTATCGGATGCCTCCGTGAGTAGCAGCAATCAGCGCGTGTCGCATTCAAAAGCAAATAACTGTGTGAATGATCTGTAAAGCTATGGGCAAGGCAAGGATTTCTTATCTCAGAGCAAAAGTGACGAGGGTATCTGCACGAAATAATATACAACTGACGTGGGATTGTTCTCTCAACAGAAATATACAGTAGCACCAGTTTCTATAGCTATCCAGGTAAGATGCTTTATGTTATAACTTAAATTATAGGTCATGCTCTTCTGAATAAACGTCTTTTGTAGGCTTCAGTTAAAAGTATGTATTTTAGCTTTCTTGGCACGTTACAGTTCAAGTGATATACTGTCTAATAATTCAATGGTTGTTTCCTGTTGCAACCCAATACTAATAGAATGGGCACATATCGAGGATCCATGTATTGGACCAAATTGGGCTACTGACCTGAAGTTGGACAACCGTACCGCAACCGTACCATGATGCCGAATGCTGCTCTGGCTATGTCGGACTGTTCAATGCAGTGATCTATTGTGGTTGATCCATGTTCATGGTGGTTGGGTTAGTTAGGGTTGTTCTAACCCTAATATATTCGTGTTGGGAAAAATGGCAATAGCGGTAGATTGCCCACCCCGAATTATTGCCCACTTCAGAGATATCCTGATGGTGGGCAATAAAACGGGTTCGACTGTAGTGAGAAGGAATCTTTGGAGTGAGGACGATTTGCAAAAACGCCATTTCACGGTGCTCGTTGAGGCCATCACCACTCGAAATCAGTACAAGAAGCCGGAGTGAACCAAGTTTATTCGCAAAACATGATGTGCATACCATCCTTTGGATGCTGTTATTCGTCAATAACTGGCAAGTCTACTTGAAGTTAGCTTTCAATAAAGTGGATTCTATGTTCCGCAGAAGCTACTTTGGCTAATGAGATACGGCCTTCTGTGTCTCGCACAGTCGCACTTGCGATGGACTATGCAAACGAAAAATTACATCTCACTCGAAGCCGGATGTCTAGCTTTAACCACTTGCGTTAATGAGCAACAGAGTTGTTCACCTATTTCACGGTTCACCCTCGATTCTGTTTTAGAACATGGGTTATTGTATCATCATCATCATCATCATCATGACCTACAGTCACCCTGTAAAGCACTCTTACAATACTGCAGCGAAAAGTGGAGCGAAGGATGGAGTAAGCTACTCAGGTTTCACAAAAACAGTCGCATTCAGTGAAGTGGTGCTGGAGTGCTCATTGGGGGCAAAATACAGCACTCTGAAGCTCAGAGATCTTAACAGCCTCAAGTTAGCCACTCCGACCAATCCACATGTGCCGCGGTGTCAAAATTATTGATACAAATAGATAAGAGAAAATGAATTTTTAAAACCAACCGATCTATCCTTCGGCAAACGCCTCATTACCCGGTGTTGTATTAACTTTTTGCGAGACCTCGTGCTTCGATCTATTCAGCGCCCCACGCAGATGCTATCTCTTAGACAGCACATGTTCTCTAAGCTGCAAGAGTGACAAGCATTTATACGGATTCAGCGCGTAGTTCCATTATTCGAATAAGATAGTGACAGATAGGTCTGTGCTGAAATTAGTGTGGTGCTCAGCAGTATAGAAATGCGAACACACTGAATGATAACAGCGGTAATAGTACTCAATGTGACAACACTTCCTTTGAAGTTTAAATGGTGCATCGTTCACAGTTGTTGTGTCGCCAATGACGCCTTCACTCCACGACCGCAAGAAAAGTCCACAGACGAGCCGGAAAGGGACTTGTATACATGAAATCACATTCGCTTATATAGTTTTGAAGGCAAAATGAAGGGAAGCTACTAAATCATACTTGAGCCAACCAAGAGAAGGAAAACGTCAAATACAACGGGCGGGTACTCAAGGGCGAATCGCATATGTCCACATATGTCCATATGGACCACAAGCGTAAAGCAAACAACCATTTACAGTGACGGGCACTGACCAATGAGAATAACGAAAGGTAGCGTTTAAACAAATGTCACAAAACAAACGAGAATAAGAAGTGCAGACCCAAATATTAAAAACTAGTACAATAATTGTGTGACAACTAACTATTCCTTTAATATAAGCAAGTAGAAAGTTGATGCGGAGAAAAACCAACGAAATGTGTTCTTGCAAATGACACTGCGGAAGATGACACAGAGATGAGCGTCCATTAACAATGGCGTGTGTGTACCAATCGGGCTAACACAGTGGGGCGTTTAAACAAAGTCAAGAAGTGGAAAATAGGAAGAATGAAGAATTACTATTAAGCTCGTTCACAAAAAATGAATGTCAAATAGCGATTCCCCTAACAACAGTCCACGTTAATAATAGAAACACAAAGTAAAGAGAAGAGGGTCCTCACATTGGGCATCGGAGGATCAGAAATGACATAGTGAAAGCAAGAGTGCCATCAAGTCCGTGAGCATGACATATCCGATAGGGCATCTAATCACTAGTATCGCCTATCCTGAGGACCCCATTGGGGAAGAGAACATATCCAAATCCATTGTGCATTTAGCGAGTTCTTCATGCATTCTAGCTGCGACATTCTATCAGACATGGCACAGTCGCGCTCGTGCACTCTGTTTCTTGAACCTGATGGTTAATTTTTGTTCCATTCTGATTAGTTTAATGCACTTGCTTTTTGCTTCCATTTTCTTTACATTGTATTTGCCTTTACCCTTACTAGCTTGCCGTTGTCATTGATTGTTATGCTGGCGATGTGAGTCGTGGCAATTGGATTTACCACAATTTGGTGTTCAAGGTACAGTTGTCCGATAAAAATAAAAAGTAAAACTACGCCATTCATTAATCACAGAGGCCGGACAGTTGACATGTGAAAGAAAGGAAGTTGACAGAATTGTTGGGTCGAGTTCAGCGGATAGTACATTACGGCATCATTAGGTCTAATTCCAACAAACAATAAGGTCCACTACTGTCCATTTTTTACTGGTATCAGATTTAAGCAATAATTCGCACTGATGGACAAACACGACTAGGCTCTGAACGTCGCCAGGTCGCAGTAGCCAGACCCCTAATCAATACAGTAACATTGGCTTCATCACGTTATTAACCATTCCACTGACCGGTTGTCTAACACTCTCCCATCTCCATACGTGACTGAGACTGAAAAGTTACACGGACCATAGCAATGCATGCAGTTATCTTCTCAGTGATGCGGCATCAAGAGAAGTAAACAGATCGACAGCTCGTGGTTGTTCGGTGAGTAAGAGTGCTGGTGACGTGTTGATCAAGTCATGCAACACCAATTGGTGCTTCATAGGTGCATAACAAATGCCAAAGTGTGCGATGCTATATATATTCTCAATCAAGAACGAATGTAGCAGTTTGTCAAAGCATAATGGCTTTCAATCAAAAGTGTCTTATATTTGCTTCATCGATAACGTGGAACAAATGTGCGACATCAGTGCATTACCGAGGTAAGGTTGGGTGCCTACATACAGGTAGTGAAAAGGATTGTGCAGATCGCAGCACACTTCGGAATTAGCCTCATGCACTCAACGAATTTATCACAGCTGCAACGCATGGTTAACATGGCGATAGTCCCCAAGGCCATTGAACAATAACTAGAGGCAGTCAAATGGGTGTCCGAGTCGATATGCGGGAATTTAAGCAGCCCTACTAGCAAATCGGTAACGTTAGTGTGCCAGCAAGATTTTAATCACCTTGTGCACATTGATGTGACGGGCTATGGGAGATACTGCACTGTAGCCTTCATCAGAGACGTGGCCATCGTGCACTGAAGACAATCAAGTCGAGTCAACAATGCGCTTTATGCATTCATGAAGAGGGAATATTCAGCTATAAAACACACGCTAATGGCAAAAAGATATTTAAATAAACATACGACAAATGTATCTGGTGCACCACTAATTTGAAAAGGTGCGGAGATGATATCATCAATTCAGTCTGTCAATACAATCCTGTGTCAACAATGCCTATTTCATGCTGTTATCAGATGAAGTATACAATACGTAGGCATAGACAGACAGAGACTAATAAGCACTTAATGTCCTTAGCGCATGATGGCCATGTCTCCCATCAGTGTGGCGACACGGGACGCACCTCAAGGTCGTACATCCTATCCCCTTCGCAGGTGACTGGGGCCTTGAAATGCCACGTGAGATCAATCGATCGGTGTAGTAACTAGCAGGATGATGTAACAAAGACAGATGATACAGCTCCTGAGACCAATTAAACGACCGACCATTTCGAGCGGTGCCTGTACTAACCGAGAGTTTATCGGCCCAGTCATGCAACAGAACAATGTAAATTGAAGGTAAAAACAATATGACAAAGCTTGAAGTGTGATGTACCCGTCTGTCTAGCAGGCCCTGCACAGTAGCTGTATTGGAGCACAAGAGTGATAACACACCCGTACGTTCCAAGCTTATCAGTCAATTACCCAATAAGATACCTATTAAGAAGGAAGAAAGAAAAGGACGGTGTCCTAAAAAGCACTTTAATCACCTAATTGTAGGTAAATGGCAGAATTTGAATATTTCGATCTGCGCTTGATGTGGTGTGTCAGTGACGATAAAAAAATCCCAATGTCTCTGACACAATTTCCTGAGTAGAAGCTAATTAAAATAATATTTATAGTAGATCGTTGTAAAAGGATCCAAATCTTACTCTGTAGTACTCCCTAAAATCGGCTAGTATTATGTTACTGAACTACGGTGGCGACACAAGGGAAGCCTTGTTTATCTGAGCCAACCCGGTTCTCTGTATGTTGGAAACGTGCGTGAGCCGCGCTAAACCACAGCTAGTCACTTGGTCAAGATGCACGTCTTTCATAGCCAAGTGATCTCAATCGTTGAGCAGAAAACCGAGTGTGCAGCGTGCTACCTCCTCACCGGGCTGATGGAATGCGCACTACTGACCAGTACCGATGGGATGAAACGGAGGTTCAGCGTTTTCTAAAGTTGTGTAATGACTGTCCAACTAAGTGTAGTTTTGAGAGCCTTTTTCAAAATAAATTGTCTTTAGTTAGTATTATTCAGCATGGTTAATTTGGTGCCTTTCAAACGGTGGACACGACCGCTGAATGAAAAGTGGGGACTCCTTTTTCGGGCGGTCAACAAATCGTAGTTAGAGCAAGTTGCAACAATTTACTTCGCAAGCGAGTTTGAGATTTCACTAGCATAGTCACTTACAGCTCAAGTACCAGCGAAAACCTAAAAGCCTTGTGACGATATTTTTGGGTTACCAGCCCTTTCGCCACTACCCAAGTATTCTGAAAGTGCTCTACCATTTACCATCACAGCAAGAGGAAACATTGTCAGCACAAGTAATCCCCACACACAAATAGGATTCTGGTGCCACTTCTCTTAACGCCTTGGTGTATGTAATTGGTTCCATAGGCCTTGAAAGTAAAACCGAATGCGGTTATTTTTGTCCATCCTATTGTTTTCGGCATTATTACACGTTCAAAAAATATCTAGATCATGGTCGTTCGCCATACCACTACATACAGTACGGTAAGACTTCTGAAGAGAGGACTTGCTCCGAACAAAGCAAGCATACTATTAACGGTTCTGACCGTAAAGCGACGTTACTAAGATTTATTTTTTGACTAATTTTTAAATTGACTCGATCCGACATCCTCTGCGTCGGATGAAGTGAACGGCGGTGAACGTTTTCCCCACAAAGGAGCTGTGGCTTTTAATCATTCTCCTCCACTCTATCAAGTTCCTGTTTTGCTTCCCTTGTAAATCAACCGATTCGGCATTAACTGCAAGCGGTTATCATCTACTATGCATGGCAACCAAGTAATTTCGAAACTCAGTGACATGGCATTTCTATCCGTGCCTGGCCGGACTACGATCCAACACACTTAGAGCCGAAAGGTGTTGGACCTAGTTGCCTTCAATAGTGCAACCTCATTATAAGAACAGCGGATAAAGGTACGGGAACTTAGAAAGTAACATCGCAAAAAGAATCATGAGATGGAAGGAACAAGAATCCAGAACAGTGGATATATAATACGGGAACACTAGTGAATTCGAAATAGCGTCAAGTTGAATAAGAACACCAATTTATAAAATAATCTATCCCGAGGTCCAGAATCAAAAAGATGGTAGGTACTAGAGCGATCACGGGCTACATTTTCATCGTACCCATGAGTATGCCATCAACTGGAAACCCAGGGGATTTACTCAAGTAGGGGCAGCGAAAGCGAACGACAGATGCGCAGTTAGGTCACAGTGATGTAACCAATGTGATTCTGCCACCATTTGCCCTTAACATTTTTCATGGACTTTTTCATAGCGTTTAATAAACGTTTTCATTAACGAGTCTTAGTAGACATAACTAGATGTGGCTAAGTCAGCAACCGTCGTCTGTCCAAATATTTAGTAACCACCGAGTTCGTGATGAATATCTTCTCGATGCCAGTCCTGCAGACCCAAGTTTAATGTTTGTGATGCTTACTATTTCGTGTGCTGTCGGGGAAGTTTCTCACACCTAAACGAGATAGCTAATCTTCCAGCACAGACAACGTGAGATAGCGACTGCGGGAATCCACATAATCTAGACGACCTGTCGATTGACTTCTAGATAGTATCTAACTAGCGGCATCAGCCCATCCGGACCGGGGTCACTGTCATCATAATCAGAAAATTCGGATAATTAACGTCACTGTTATTGTCACCACATCGACTGTGCCGGAAAATTACGACATTTAGCGGTAACGACATGTCGTCCTGTGACCAAGATGCATCTGAAATAGCGAACAGACATACGGATTTACATTTCACAAACCATGTAAGCAACTAAGTCTTGGCGGAAAAAAGTACACTAAATTTCTGCCCCACCATAAAATTGACCTTTTCTCAGTAATAGCTAAGCAAATAAGGGAAGATCAAACGTGAACTCAGGCTACCTGGAGGCATTGACAAAGAGCGCACGCGATCCATGTGAGAATCGAGCAAATCATCGGATGAACTGCATTGATTCTATTTTAGATGATGCAAGTCAACAGATTCTAGCCCACTGGTCAACAATTTGACCTCCTACTAACAAAACGGTATTTGCCATCTAAACCCTACGGGAGTTCGTGGCCATGAGAATGAACTTGGGAGTGTTCCGACGGTTCTCGTAATTGCAATCAACTGAAAAATTCATAGGTTTCTTTCGAGTGACGAGATAACCCCAGTAGAGCAGGACGAGCATACGTCGACTACCCAGGATGTGGTAGAGGCAGGGCAACGAAGCAGCAGTGGTCGGCACCGGGTATCGACGCCTCGCTGCCACGTGACCACCACCAGTCGCGCTACGGCTGGATATACCATAAGGTCGCTTTCGCCTATGCGGATTCGAATCGGTGACTTCCGGATTACAATGCAGGCGCGTAATGCTTTCGGGCACCAGCTATAAGTAAAGCTCGAATTATGTTATGGACGGGCGCGTATGGTGGTTTAGTAAGGAAATATGAAGACTGTGTTGCATATAGTATCTTCCAGAAAATTGGTACAAACAGTTGTATACCCATTAGAAAAGAAATCTGTGCCTTGACTTTTGGGCGCTCACTTTGCCGGTCCTTCTATGCAAATATTCCAGCATTTTAACACGGTGTGTACTCCAATTTCCAACTGCTATGTCAAGCGCTGCTCGCGTTAGCCGTTAATCACTGTGTGCTGAACTCCACTGCCAACTTAAGCTATCCCTACCAGATGAATAAAAACAAAGGAGGAACGCGCTAAGGAATGTAGTGATGGGAGATAGCAATACCGAAACCCTCCAGTTCAGATACAGTCGCAGTGATCGAAATGGCAGAAACTGACTTCAAACGCAACCGCGAAGCCACGATTGAGATCGCGTGTCGCAGTCCAAACCTACATGGCTGGTGCCCCCAAACCCAACAATCAGCACCATTTCTTTGTTGACATACCTTATCTTCATTGCGAGGCCGGTTAATTCGAGCAAATCGACCGAACTTTGGTAGTTCGATTACAGACGACAAACTGAACAGAACTGAAACGAACAGCTTGTAAGGTTGTGCAAATGTTTTTCAACAAGTGTAGACAAATCTGGACTCTGGCCCTACGCTTTGGTGTGCAACCATACGGGTTCGTCCCCAAACCTGAGACAAAAGAACAATCGTCAAAGTGCAATCTATAAGATGGAAGCACATGTGTTTCAGCAAGCTTGTTCTCCAAGTGAGCCAAAATAACACACCCGACTATGGGTAGCACGACTCAATGAAGCTAACACCGTGTAAAACGTCAGGCGAAGAACCGTAGCGCACCTTACAAAATATCACTTTGAACGCACTTAAAATTACGCAACACCGCAGCAAACTAAACTCTAGGCTAGTTCAGAGTGTTACCCCAACCCCTCGCTAGTTGTGAGTTGTTAAGGTTCCACCGGGAGTGTGTGCAAAAGGGTACCTAGTAAATTCTACATTAATTGGCCATAGATGAGGCAAGTTACTTCAAACTGTGTTGATGAAACACATATCGAATAGAGGGGACAGTACGCGTATGATGTAGTCAAATGAGTACTCCAATGAAGCGAATTCTACCAGAACGGAATCCGTCTGCCACGGTGAATACCAGCGTGCGCACAACGGGGATCAGATGTAAGAAAATGAACGGAGTTTTTATAGTAATCTTTACAATTAAAGCGTTATTATTTGGAAAGAGGGAAAAGTGGCTCGAATCCGTAAATGAGCATCGCATGAAGATCCAAGCTGAATGATGCCCAGTGTTTGTGAGATCGAGACAGGATTTATTGGATTCCTAACTAAAAGTTAAGGCATATTCCTGTAAAACCAGAAAAGTTGCTTTGAATGGGTGATCAATCAACTCCTAAGCATCTAACTTGGCTGATTCTGCTCCAGTAAAGTGTTCGCCAACATCGTGGGTCCATGTACAAAGATAAAACATCCCACCTCATTTCTCAGTTGTGCCGTTTCTGACCGCAATCGGAAGACACGTAATTACGCAATCTATGAAATGCGCATTTCTTTTCTAACAGTTTGGGATAAACTCGAAACGTTAATAGTCCCGCCAACGAAATCCGAGTAAGACTGTCTTTGGACGACCGAAGTCTGAATGAATTAAGTGCTTCAGATGAATGCCACATCGGACATGAACTCCAAACAAAACTGGTCAATCTAGGCAAGGGAGAGGACTAATGAAAACCGCTTATCGGCCAGGCTGATTAAGTAGTGGAGTTCCGCCTGCGATGAAAACGCTGGTAGGGTAAGTGCCCAGTCCGAATGGTTCGATTACTGTGAAACTTCGTCTACTAAGAGGTCTATCATTGCTGACCATAACAACGGTTCGGATTGATTATTCGGTTTGGTAGCAGGCTATAACAGCTCAAATGATTCCGTGAACTTTCATTATGTCCCCCGTAGTGTCCACTGGAGTACCGTTTCTCGAAATATGCAGATAATCCATGGAAGAATCACTAACCGCTTGATAGCATAACGTCTGTAGAATAATGTAGAATGATATAGAGAAAATTCAGGGACATCAAGTTAGATGGGTTGTCTTTGTGCGTAGAACGAAGCATATTAGCGTGAAACACTATCACTGCTATTCCGCATTGAAGAGCGCAAAGAAGAAACCAGCTCCAATGTGTTGGCAGCGATCAACGCGGAAAACATTTCTGCTTCAGATACGTTCCCAGTGGTTGAAATGATCGATTACTGCCTCAGAATGAACCGAGGTTCAAACTGAGATTGCGTGTCACACACGTACACTAAAACACAAAGATGAACTTCTAACAGTTGTTACTAGGTCCCCGTGACAGAATAGTGAGGTGTCTATCGGGAAAACAAGATCTCCTTGGTTCGATACCAAGATCCGACTACCGCTGCCAGTAAATTTCATACAAGAACGAAGTGAGCTGTGGAATACAGCGTTGGTAGAGAGTAACAACCAAATTTGCAACATGCACGAACATTTGCTTCCACACACATAGACAAGTACTAAATTGCCAAGACCAGCCATTTTTTAAAGTCCAACAAACCTGCTCCGACGGCTCACTGTGATGCACTCTAAGCAACAAGTTGTAAAATAATGGAATACAGATAATGCAGCAGACTTTCACCATAGACTCGGCTCCGTTGGACGTGAACTTTTCCATCCAAACATTTTCAGCATAAATTTTATGTGTGAATGTCGGTTCATATGACATTCGATTAAACTTTTAAAGGAATGTGTAGCGACTCAAAGAATACTATCCTAAGGTACATTAGCATAAGTGCGCCAAGTTCATTTTCCCTGGCAGCTCCTCACCTGTGTCTATTTTGGTTGGCTATTGTTCCTCACCTCTTTCCTCTGTGGGCTAAGTTACGGACTTCTGTTCCTTTTCGCTTCATCCATGCGCTTCTCGTTGTAACTAAGAGGGATACAGTCTGATGTCCCAGACTGTCATCCCTTGCTGATATCGGCATCCGATCACATGCTCGCATCAAGGCTCGCGACTAATATGCAACCATTTTGGCTCACATAATAAGTATAAAATTAAATACAACAAATAATGGGCATTCATCTAGAGTGAACAAAGAAAAGTGATCGCCTGATGCAGTAATAGACGGATAGAAATTGAGGGGAACAGATGAAAAGGCATCACTGACTTCCCCACTGCCTCATTTGCGATATGGAACCTAACCACTAATGTGGCCGATTCAGAGACTACCATTGGGGAGGAGGACAAATGTCAATCAGGCAAAGCATTCGGTTAGTTCCAAAATTAAAAAGCCAAGGGTTCAGAGAGCTTTGGAAACAACCGCTTTGTATACTTCCTTGACAATGTTTCGCTTTCGATACGAAAGCTTCGTCCGGCTAAGTGAATTGGTAGGAAATTGAAGAGCATTTCACAGTGAGCAGTGGTAATGATCGCGACAACAGAGACATGAGTCAAGGGCCTGTTGCAGCTACATATCGGAATGTTACTTACAAGTAACTAAATGATCGCTCCCACTTATGGGGTCGTGTACCGTCTGTCGTAAATATAAAAATTTATTTATTGCTTTATTTAAATAAATAAACTGTTTATTCGCGACAGTGCGAGGCATGATCATGGCAATACCAACAAGAAAGATCGGTAAGCGAGACGCAGCTCACTGAGCAAGGTAAGTTGCATGAAGCTGGTGCCGGCCATATGTTCTACAGGGTGGAACACGCTACCACAGCACCAAGTGAACATGAGTCTGATTTACATTATCCGATCGCCTAAATGGTCATCTGGTGCATTGAGCTCATTGGCATCAGCGTACGACTGATGACAGTTCGCCTACGACTCGGAAGAGGTAAGACTGCCACTTTATACTGATGACACGCGTGATCAGCTCTACACTCAGTTATCTTCCGTGATACGGTCTGTGCCGAGGAGCGACAGACTATTTCTACTGAGTGATTTAAACGCGCGCGTTGGGCGTAATGCATCGGTGTGGACAGATGTTATCGGTCTGCATGGCACTGGTTCAGCGAATGCGAACGGTGACAGGCTGCTATCACTGTGTGCTACTCACGGCCTGACGATCAGGAACACTCGGTTTGCACTGCGTGGGAGTGAAATAGCAACTTGGATGCACACACGGAGCGGTCACGCTCACCTGCTCGGCTATGTCATCGTAAGTCAAGGTGACATGCGTGAAGTACGCATGACACGTGTATTGCGTGGAGCTGAGTGTGGCGCTGAGCACAAATTGATGCGGAGCAAATTGTTCATGTAAGTGCGGGAAAGTAGTACAGTATGCGTGCCGTGAGGCGGAGGCGTAAATATAATATTCGCCCCCTCGGTATTGCGAAGAAAGGTATTGAGTTGGCGAAGGCGATGGCTGATCGCCTGTGTGACGTGGAATGCATAGCCACAGTGGGCGACCTGTGGCACCACATTCGCGACTAGGTGACAGATGCTGACGAGCAGACTATCGGGCGCGCAAACTGCATGCTGCCCGATTGGTTTGATGAGAACGATGCGACGATCGGTGCATTGATGTGCTAGAAGAATGCAGCATTTGCTGCACATGTGGCAGACCCTAGTGACTTGGGGAAAAAGAGTCAGTTTCGCATTTTCGACGGCGACTGACTCGAGATCTCTGTCGCAATAAAAATGCATGGTGGATGGAGAAGGCGAAGCAGATGGAATACTACGACGAACGCCACGGTGTGTGGACCGAGGTTGGAGCAGCTGAGGACGCTGCTCGATAGTAGTTCAGGTGCTACCTCTACACAGATGTGGCGAAATCACTTTGACTGGCACTTGAATAACCGTTCAGAGATTGGCAGGCCAATATTGAACGGCCTGAAACAGCATGAAGTGAAGGTGAGGTGGCGAGCAAACCGACACTGGGTGAGACTCAGACATCACTTGCTCAGCTGGGTAACGACAAGTGTGCCGATGCCGACGGAATACCGCTTGAAGTATTAAAACACGGCGGACCCGCGTTGGCGATTTTGCTGCACCAGCCAGTGCAAGGAGTATGGATTGAGGAGGAGGTGCATCCTGGGTTGAAGGATGAGCGTGTGCTCCCATTGTACAAGAGCAAAGGAAACAAGCAATGTGCCGCAATGTATCGTGTTATCAACTTGTTGAATTGTGTGGGCAGGGCGGTTTCACGAATCCTGCTCAACCGCCTCCTCAGTCAGGCTGTGAAACCGAACGTGGCGGAAGAGCAATGTGTGTTCCGTTAAGGTTGCAGTACCACAGATACAGTGTTTGTGGCTCGTCCGTTGTACGAGAGGTGCAGAGAATGACACCAGCCGTTGTACTCGTTGTTTTGAGACTTCACTAAGCCATTTGATATGGTGAACAGCGAGGCATTGTAGCTGAGTTTGAGTAAGTTTGGTGGTCCCAGTAAATTCGTAAGCTATTGTATGTCTGCACAGCGGTATGCGATCGAGGGTGCCGTTGAGTGAATAGACCTCGGATGACTTTGCAGATGTCGCTAGTGTGAAGCAAAGCCATATCTTAGCTCCTGCCCAGCTTAATATTTATCTTCATGCCATGATATCGTGTGTGTGTTTGATGCGGTTTGTGCTTACGGTGTTCGTGTGGAGCATCGTATTGATGGCAAGTTGCTGCACATGTCGTTTCGGTGCAAGAACCCTAGTCTGGGAGACAAGCATCCGTGTGTTGCTGTTCGATGACGACTGTACACTGTTAGCGCCATGCGTGGATATTTGCAGCACATGACTAGTGCTCTGGCTTCCACAGCGGCCAAGTTCGGATTCATTATCAACACAAGCAAAAGTGTCTGTCTCTTTCAGCCTTTGCCGGAAGTGCAATCTGCAATGGTGCAACAAATCAGCATTGATGGTGACGTATTGGAAAACCGCCTACCACTTCCGCTACCTTGGGAGTGTGGTGTCGACCGATCAGCAGCTACACTGTGAGCTTCATATCCGCGTATCGAAGGTAGCAGCGGCATTCGCGAAACTAGAGTACCGATTGTGGAACAACCATCAGTTTACCGTTGGCACGAAGCTGATGGTGTACAAATCCATGGTGCTGTCCGTTCTTCTATACAGCACCGAAACGTGGAAGATGTACCGGCGGGATATGCGATATCTCGTGCAGTTCCATCAACAGTGTCTGCGACGGATTCTGCGCATCGGCTGGGGCGACAGAGTTGCAGACACGGAAGTGTTGCGCCGAAGTGGAATGTATGCAGTGGACTGCATACTTTTGTTGAGACACCTGAGGTGGCTCGGTCATGTGTGCCGTATGGAGTCAATGCGGATACCGAAGCAGCGGTTGTATGGTCAGCTGAGTGTGGGGAAGCGGCATGTGGGGAAACCGAAGCTTCGTTACCAGGACATGATCAAGGTGAGCCTATCACGTTCTAATGTTGATTGCAGGTCATGGGAATCAAAGGCGGTTGATCGGCGTGCATGGCGCGATCTGATCATGAAGGTAGTTGACGAGGTGCAGGAGAAAGCCAGGTGTATGAGGAGACGAAGCGGCATGTGCGGAAGCGACAAACGCCGAAGGAGTGTATTGCATCGAAGTCCAGCGCATTTTGCTGTAGCATATGCGGTCGCGAGTGTCTGAGTCACGCAGGTATAGTGAGTCACGAGCGAAGCCAATCGTGATCAGTATCGAAACGACGACGAGTGCTGCTGAGAACGTAAGCGGAACCGGCGCAGCGTTTGTAGGTACGCTAAATTCGTCTTACTAACCGTGTGCTTGCGTGCTGAGTTTCTTGATTATAGGACACCGGTTTGCTACATTGTCTTAATGCTTATTTTGTTCCCTCATTTTAGTGTCAAGTTGAACAATCTCTTATTTACTTGCACATGTCCCTTAAGCGAAAGGTAGTTAAGCTCGCTAAATTTTTTGAATTTGTTGCACTTTTGATCTCATTTTCTGACATCTTGAACTTAGCGCGGATTTGTTGATAACCAATTATTTCACATGTTAATTTGGCGAAGAGTTCTGTGGGCATATCCGTATGTTTATTCGATCTATTTTGTTTGATATTGTCATTTCAAGTGATTGTCTGTTGCTTGACATCCCCGGTGTGGTTGCGATTGATGTGCATATTAATAAGGTGCCGACCAGTCGATTACCCTGCGCCTCGATTACCTTGCCAAGAGAGGACAGTTGGTCATTGCTAGAGGGTCTGGGGGGCACGGTCCTCGTGGCCATGCTAGGCTCAAAGAGTGGTTCCACGCACATGATTTGTGTGTAGAGCAAGCTACGGGCTAACCACCTTGTGTGCCCTTGAGTTTCCAAATACAGCGCGCTTGTGTTTGCCTGTGAAGAAGTGTGGACCGGCTCCGTTGATGAAACATGGCTCCATCCACATGCCTCCCAGTCTTATTCCGTCGGGTTTACATCTGACATGGGTGTATGGATGGAACTGTAGGTGGTGTAGCGCAAGCCACCCATGGTCCCTCTGTAGGCTCAGGCGTCCTGTGACTGTCCCGGTGAAGGCCGCAGTGACAGACAAATCGGAAATCGGAGGCCGCTAACAAAGGGTATGTGGACATTTTGAATGAAGTTGTTAATGAAACGTTGCATGTATGATTGTGTTTGGTCGGGCCGCCAGTGCAAGAAGGGATCACGGGAACTCTTCCGAGTGGATGACTGACGTTCGTGGAGAGGGATCATCTTGATGGGCAAGAGGAGGTGACTTTATTTGGTGGCGAATCAACCACTACGGGCAAGGTAGCTTGGTACGTCACGGTAACACCAATTCGTGTCAGATTTCGTCGATGAGGGAAGTCGTTGCACCAACTTCCCAGTTGTGTTCAAGTGACCCATCGAACGGTAAAATTTCCCCTTAAAGAGCTCGGCCGAGCGTTCAAGCCGACGTGACTGCCAGTGGATCAGCTTTCTATACTTACCAACTGTTGTATGACGTACAGGGAGCCTTCTTGAGTTTGTTGGTCGAAAAAATTCGAAAACGTGTCAACGTTTTCAATTGCCCTGTTGTCTTCATTCCAGTGACCCTTGACATCCCCCAGCGTTTCCGCCAATCCTGGAACCCCAGGTTCAACAAATGTAAGAAGCGGAACCGATAAGACGAAGACGACTTCTTGCAATAAAAGTATGAGCTTTAACAACGCTTTTCGATGCTACAGAAATACATCAAGTATTCACAACCATTAAACGAAACAGACAAATAAACCCAAATGTAGTTGCACAACGATTTATGCGCTTCAGGCAATGGTCAAAGAGTTGAATGTGCTACAAATCCCCGGAAAGTAGGGACCAAATCGCACTCCAATGAAGAACGGCGCTCACCGTTGCCTGTGTGCACGACCCACAATTGTATAACAAATTACAGCAAAGTGTCTGATGTGGTTACAGCACATGAATGTATGAATGGTTTTACGAGTGTGTAAACTAACCTCAAGTTATACGCACGTCGTCGATAAAGCAGGTTCCAAGATCGACAAACCGATCAACTATGTTCAGTTCTCTTGTCTATGAGGACTAAAAGTCCATCAAATGATTGGGGGTCCTTCGAACGAACGGAGGTGAAATGTGTAAAAGAAGATGCCAATGAATGGAACCACTATGGACAGCGCGCCTAGAATGTAGCTCTCACGACTGTTACATAGAAAGGTGATGCCGTTCTCGTGATCAAGATAAATGGGTTTTCCAAGGGCGGCGCTTCAATGCCTGTGTCACGAAACCCCATAGTGGAACTTTGCATGATCTGGTCGGTGGTAAAAGCGAACAAAGAAATGAAAATGGAGCGGCTCGAACGAACACTAATTGTTGGTGTGAAGACGCTCTGCGAATCAGCGTATGCCATGGCGCAACTTGTGATGTTCGGTCATAGGGCACATAGAATGCTCGCACACTTAGTAGAAACAGCTTTCCGAGTGTGTATCGAATAGAATAGAAGGACCGATTGATTAGAAGGTGCTCACCAATTCAGAAACATGTTCGCAGTCAATCGACGGTGCGTGTGACGCCGTTCCAGTGCGGAACAAAACGATAAGCTTTGTGGCCTTTTCATCATAAGAAGATTAGCGTCAGTAAAGGTCAGAATGGGAATGGAGGCCTGTAGCCTTACCACTGTCGGTTTGAAACTGAGACCCTTGTGGCTACATGAACACTGCGACTGCCATGCTTGAACATTTTGAATATGACTGGCTCACTACAATAGCCTCATGGGCATCAATACACATTAGCTGAGAGTCAGAAACACACTTCATCTGATGTGCCGCAATACAATAGACTCGGAAGGCCTCTTCCCCCATATCTTTCGCGGAAGACTTCACGATCATCCTTAAATATGGTGGGTAAGAAAAAGTATGAAAAATCACTGTGAAAATGGTTAAATGCAGCGACAGTTTAGAATCACCGTCTAAGCTAAGGCCTCTAAGTTAACTAGCGCTATTACAATCTGCGTAAGTTAAAGTGCTCTATCCCAGATGTTAATTGAGACGCCGGTGTAGATGGTTATCCCCCTTACTGACAAGCGTTTGTGGTCATTATCATCATCATCTTTCCACACATTAGCTAGATGTAAGAAATAACTCAGCTGCTGTGCAGCAATGCGAAGTAGTAAAATAATAGAGAATAACTACAAACTAATCGAGAGCCGAGCCAATCTTCGGTCGCAGACCACAGCACCATGAGCAGTATCGGCACACGTAGTTCAAAACGAGCGGTGATCAGGGATGGAACTATGCAACCTGAAGTCTACAGAATAATGGTCAGTTAACGTATGACGTTAACTAGTCGCCGAGGATTAACAAGTGACGTACTGGCACTCATTGCGCAAGCAAGTAGTGCTACCTATAAACAGCCGGTGAGCAATGAGCAGGCGCAAAAACGCTCAACGCGCTAGGAATTATATCCGAGCATTCCATCTATCTGGCTTTCTGAAGGGTTAAGACAGTCTGCTCGCACATTTAGATCACTGTAAAGACACATTTGCGGATAGCGAAGCTTCAGTAGAACTGAAAATGCGGTCACTTCCAAAGGGGAGTACAGATCGAAAGTCAAAATGTTGATGTGGAGGATGGAAGTGTCAGTTGAAAGGAAGATTTAGCGCATCAGCGACGCGTTTTTGCCAATCTAACTTTGACAGCAGTAGGAGCATCAATATATCAGCCATTTAAACGGACAGTTTGCCGCCCTACAATCACAATGACTTATTGAACAAAGAATAATGAAAGGGAGAGGAGTGCACTAGTGTAAAAACCTAAAATGCTCTAAGAAACATCAGAGTCAAGGGGCTTAGCAACAACATTCCGTCACAGAGCTGCCTATGGTCCAAAGATAAGACAGCATCGGCTAGACAGCTTCCTCGCGGCATTCACGGTCCTACGTCATAATCAGCCATTACGCTGCAAATAACTCAGCAATAAACACACTTTGACTAGCTAGTCCGATTAGGAGATGGAAACAGACGGGCCACTGGTGTCGACTGCGAGCCATATCCTGTAACGTCTCAATCCAAGCACAAGACGAGTCACGTGAGCTCCAGCGTGAAAAGAAAGACAGACTAACAGTGTCCAGTTATTTGGTCGGTGACTTCATTTCACTCTGCCAAAGTAACCTTTGCCCACCTCGAGCCTTGAGCTACCCCACATCTGGCAAACGAACCAGGGCTCTCCTCAGTAGGCATCATCATCAGCATTATACAAGTTAGTTAACCGTGGAAAACACTGCACGTGTTGTGACGTAGTATAAAAGAAAAGAAGAAAAACATGCAACAGCAACACGCCAGCTGAGCCACCTGCAGCGGATGAGCATCGTTCAGGAGAGCTAACAGCCGGCCATTGTGTCGCAAAAATGTTACCCTCATGCACTAACGCCTCGCGTAGCGCCGCTCCACTCCACTACATACTAGCACATTGATGATGTCATCACGAGTGGTGAGGAAACGTTCACAAAAATACTGCCGAGCTCATAGAACACTTCGATCATCAACTGAATAATCTGGGTTACCAATATCTGCTACTATATCAGTGTTACATTATGCCTAGGAAATGAGATCGTGGTTGGTGGGGAGACTAAGAGAGGTGGGAAAGAAACTCATAACACAGATGTCACTCAGGTCGGCTCCTAGCCAAGTCAATGAGTGTATCCAACTAAAGGTATTCATTGTCTTTCGGTCCCCAGCGCTGCAGTCGGTAAACACCAACCGACGCCAATTTCTTAGTGAGGGACTTCATTCCTCTCAACCTATTCATTGTTTGGCCACCCATCCTCTACTTTCATCCACACCCCCGGCGCGCAAACAACGCACGTCGCGGAAGTCGGTGGGTTGGCATGTGCAACACATGCCTCAGCTATCGGAGCCATCCTCAGTAAGCGGTGACCATGCATATATAGTATATTCTCAAGCCAAAGCAAAGTATTCAATGGGATCTGTTGTTTTAAGGAATTAACTTGATTATCACCTTCTAGCAATCACCTACGCACACTGGTGCCATCCGACACCAGCAACAATCCGCAGGCAACGACGATCAAAGACTTGAAAGCGCCTCAAATTCGCAGCCCGAAAAGGCCAAGCCTCACTTCCATAGAGTAGGAACGCCTCACTATGGTCCTGGAAACAATGCCTTTCAGACCGAGGGAAACCCGTTGTTGACGCTACATATGTCGCAGATTCAAAAAGGTAGTTCTAACTTATGCAATACCTGAGCAGACTAAGGTGGTTATGTGTCTATCGTTGTTAATGGAGCTGCCAAGGTAAGCTAATTGATCAACTACCTCGGGCTTCTCACTAGCAAGAGTCAAGATATCAACAAATAGCTGGTGGTGTTGCAACAGCGTTGCACAATTTGGAGGTGCGAAACACATGCCAAATGATGATGCCACTCTAGAGGTTGACCACCCTCAACTCCATGTCAGTAGATAAAACACACTCTATGAAACTGTAAAGGCGGACGAATGTTCATGATGAAGCTGTCCAGAAGAATCGTGTTCGTATGGTCAGAATACTGCGAAGAAGCCCAGGACAGTCTCGTGTAATGTAGGTTATTTTAGTGAAATGATAAACCGGTGTTATAAAGTTTATGTTTGGTAGACACTGAAGGAGAGCGATCACGATCATCAGTAAGATGAGCACTATTCCAAAACGATACTCTGGTTCCAATAAATAAACAACTTAAGCACTAAAGTCTCCCGTAATGGTTCCAGTAACTATACGTTTGGTATTATAAAAAGTTGTTCTTATATTGCATACTCGACGACATCTGGGTTTCAATAAACAAGTGCGTGTACCCAAAGGATGAAAAGCGCCGAGAGTTCGATGTCCACAAATCTCTCCTAGTTGAGCTCTGGTGTCGGACCTCAGAAGTATGGCTGCTCAGTGCTATCTAGTCTAGAAGATCAGCCTCCGCAGGTCTACCGAGAGCGAATCCAGTACGAAGTATGCCGAATCAGGTGTTACCGCTATGATGGCTAGTCGTTTTATGTGGTATTGAACTTGACTGTACAAAAGCCGTCTGGATTTAGACGAACGATATAGAGTCGAGGAGCAAGGGCTGCACTCCATCAATGTAGGAGACAACTAGCGAACCACATACTGTACGCCAATCGAGCAGATTCAAGAGTCTACGGATTGCGACCTCACCACGTGCTTCACCCAAATCTCTCATGAAGACGGTTAGGCTGGATTTAGCCGACACTTGACTACTAACATACTAAGAATGAGTGACTCCGAAGACAACTGGGCCAATCAGTGAGAGCCAATGAATCACGCAACACGCTGAGGCCCAATTTCGTCACGGTGATGGTAATCTGACAGTGTGACAAAGTTCAAATTTCCCTAATTGGACGATGCATTTGAAGCACTTGCACAATTACCAACAGTTTCTCAGTTGTATACAGTAGAATGGCTGAATTCAAAAGGCGGTGATACGAATAGGGAATTTTTCCTTTAATCAGAGGTGCTCAATATGTGCTGACCATGTACCGACGGTTTTGTATGCCTCAAAGTCAAATCAACGGAAACAAATTAGGTAGCAAGTCAACAGATTCATGCAACAACCAATTGTATACAATACCCAAAACACTGTCAATATAATTAACCAATACAGATGAGGCCAAATGGGAAGCTAAAGTGACTGCAAGATGTAACGTGTTTTATCATGGTGTAAGGAGCAGGAAGCTATAACGCCGCAGACTTACTAAATTCCGAGGACTTCCTCCTTGAAACTCAACAAATAATCTCTTGTCAACTGTCTCGAATCGTCCACAAATCGGCCAGCGTACGCATCAGATATCCCTTTGAGCTGCCACATTTGAAGTCCGACCTGAATTTTAATTCAATTTGTTTGGAGGATTATGATCTGGAAACTTACATGTAGGGCAATAGTGATGATCGTTTATATTTACTAGAAGTAAACAATGGACCAAAATAAGCTTTATTCTCCAGTTCACTTGAATAGCTTTTCCAACGAGATGTGCAGACTCGAGAGGACAGAAAACATCTTTTTCAAAAGATTATAAGTTGGCAACTTATGCCGCCATAAAAAAACGATAAATTCACTCGGAAAATAAATGATAGATAATCTCATGTACTTCGGAGGCTAAAGCATGCGCATTAAGATTAGGTCTCGACCCGTAACCATCAAGAAGTTGAATTTATGAGCTAAACATCACTGTCTAGATACGGATACATCGTTGCTGTGTAAACGGTTGCGGTTGCACTCGGGATGGAATATGGTCAAGAGACCCAAAAATACGCATGGGTGGAGTGGTCTCAAAGTCTCAGTGCGGTTGTTATGAACCAAGCGTCTGAACAACTACATGATGGAATTCAAGTATAACTAAGGATTGATTCACGGACCAGTTAGCTGAACGTTGTAGATCCTATTAGAAGTAATGCTCACGAGCAATTAGGAAGACACTCAGTTGAAACGCAGTGGGCTATTCCAAAAATATGTGCCGCTCAAGTAAAGTGCGCCAGCTACACCGACAATGCTTTCGTTTATGCCTCGGACAGATAGGAATTGCTCAGACGACTTCCGGAAATATATGTTAGACGATCATTTAATATTTGTGTGTTGTTGTGTCCCTTTTCGTCAGGCTAGGTTAATTGGAATAAAACTGGTTAGCGACATCTGATTCCGGTGTTGTTCGTCACTGCAGCTTCCATAGGACAGCCATAGGACGCCTGCGTCTAGAGAGGAACTATGAATGGCATGCGTTGCACGACACACAGCTCCATCTATACACCCCATATCCAGTGTAAACCCAAAGAAATAGGATCGAAAGATTTGTGGATTGGAACCAGGTTTCATCAACGGAGCCGGTCCACACTCCTCCCATAAGCACAGCGGTAGCATTCTTGTCTATATATGTGGGGAATCATGCATACCACACGTACACAAGGCGGTAGCTGGGCCGTCGTCCGTTTCACACTTGATGGAACCACGCATTGAGCCTAGCATGGCCACGAGGACCGTGCACCCCGTCACCCCAGCAACGATTTACAATGTCCTGGAGCCAGTAACCTGGGTGGAGGTGTTAAGCAGGTAAGCACCTCATCAATTTCCATATCGAGCGCAAACACACCGGGGGTATCAAAAGCAAGAACATAATTTGAAGTACAATAAACACGCGAAAATGACACGGAATATGCAACAGACTAACAGAATTGAGCAAATCAAATAAAGTGGAATACTTTTTATCCAGGTAATAAGATCTAGTTTAAGTGTAAGTGTGAGTTGATGTAGCCCCACTACGATGAAGAAGCATGATGTATTATGCAACAGCAACTTCAGCAAGAGGCACAGCGTAAAACTAGTGTGACAGCTATTAACAGAGTCCATTGTTGTGACAGAGAACATATGAAGCATAAGGCGTGTGGGTACCTAGCGAGTCATTTCCCTCAATAGCACATACATATGTAAAAAATAGACCCGGTTAGCACGGTGTACATCATGTCAATGCAAAGTCCCTTATGTTAGGTAAGGAGGTTGTGGACGGCGCACACTGTCCAACCAGGATCTATTCGCGCAAGTAGACCATAGTGACCCAATTTAAGACCGGGAGTCAGGCAATAGATAAACTTGTCTGGAATGTACTTTTGATGACCTTGTTAGCTTAGGTGAATTCCGCCACATTCAAAAGTAGCTTGGACATAAACTAGTCAAATCTGTTTCCGGATTTGCCGCAAGATTAGTAGGTATTATTATCACCAGCCCATATCTTAGGTATTTCGCAGAGGTAACAGAACAGCGGCCAACCGAATATCAAAGTGCCGAGGGACTGACTTGTTTGCCAGCATACGTAACGGTACGCCCGTTAGGCAAGAAGTTGCATTTTTCCTGGAAACCTGACTTAGCCTGACGTTTCTTGCATTTTCCACTTTACGAACTCGACAATCTACAGGTCAAGTTTAGGATATGTGTTCAGTTCGTGCGCCGCTAATGTCCGATAGCTTAGTAGCCTCATGCAACAGGGCTACGCTCCTGCAGCCTTGGTGTGTGTGCCAACTACATCTTGAAATCTTGATAGGCGACTGACTCGGTCAGCGCAGTTGAGTGCAACAATTTACAATTAGTTTTATGTATGTGGCTCAAATCCTACATAATATCGTGAAAGAATCCTACAAACTGGCTTGTGTTCAATGTAAATGTATGCCATAAGGAGAATCGATGTGATCGTTACCTTGAAGAGTACTCTGTCATATTAGAAATTCCCGGACGGCAGCCAAAACGTTTCAACATGCCACGGATTCAAGGAGGTGAAGATAATATCGTCGCCGATCCGTTTAACAGAAGCGTTAAAATGTTGAGAAATTGCGTATAAATACTCAGGAGGTGGATGTGATAGAAAAAGTAGCGCTAGGTCATTTATCGAAAAGCTAGCCAATATAAGTTCGATCAAAAGTATGTGATCATAAGACACATGCTCTCGTATGTTTCATGTTATGCGTGAAATAACACCCAATGCTGTATGATAAGTGTAAAAGTTTGCCCAAGAAAGGAGCTTAAAGACACAAGCACCTCTACTCTATCCCATACCTGAACAAGTGGGTTACTAGGTACGATAGTGGACTGAATAGTCGTACCACTAATACCATACAATTGAGAGATAAAAGCAAAGGTATCAGTGTACATACCTACCTAAAGTGGAAATGACAGAACCTAATATTGCGGAACACTGTCCATAAGAGTATTATAACCATCTTGCACTACTTATAAATTCTGTTATCATGGTGACTAGATGAACATACGGTCAGAAACTGGACGTCACGGTTTTACTTATATGGAGAGAACTAAGCATGCTAACACAGCAGTTCATGTAAACTATTACCACTATACTCTACTTCTACGAGATGCGCTCATGTACTCGGATTAATAGAAGAAGACGCAGTAAAGTGGAAGCACCAGGGAATGTTGCAATGACATTGATATGTTCAGTAATATATGTAACGTGTCCATCTCCGTATATTTATTGGAAATCCACGTTTTTATGAGAATCGGTCCTGACTAATCCACGGAATTAAAAGAGCAGTGCTAAAGTTAATTCAAGGTTTTGCTGTAATGATTCGTTTCCCTCCAAATAAACATTTATCGCAATTGCTCACCGAACCCTATAGAACAGTTGAAGGGTGCTCAAAATGAAAAAAGCAACGTTGCGATTGCTGCTTAGTAGAGAAATGGGCTACGCATGAAATATTAACATTTGTACAGCTAAGCATAAAAGAGTAAAGTTATATGCGACATTGATCCCTGATAAAGTTTCTAGTTTTGTTATATCCAGTGTATAATCGAGGAAGTTCTGCGCTGGACCCAAGACAAGCGCATGGACACAGATACCAGAGACGCGTAATAGCCCAGAGTTGTAGGTCCATCAGCAGCACATTCTCGTGTCTGACTATGGCACATACTTTCCCAAATTCAGCAAGGCGGCTAATTTTGAGGTCGATTACGTGTTACCTAAGCTCGTGTTCGGTAAAGCCGCAATGCAAGCTGCCGGTGACAAACGAGTTTATGGAGGTAAACCGATAATAGAATCGCCGATGATATACCATGGAGAAACAGTCGAAGCCGTTTGTAGACTTAGTTTCAGAGGATGGAATTGTATGGATAGTTTCGATGAATTATCAGCATTAAAGCATACAAACGCAAGTAATAACTGACGGCTTCTCCGAAACGATCAGTAATGCTGGTGAGCGGACGAAACCCTAAATATGTGGAATGTTATTACACCTTGAGACATCCTTGCAACTTTTTAACTCATGCGGAAAAGAAATTCATGAAAGGAGGGAAATAACTGCCTGGATATATGAGCGACTTACGTTGTAATTCCCGTCAAGTTTAACGCTAAAGGGAGCCTTTGGAAAGGAAAACGATATGCCGCTTGATAACTATTGTTGTTAGATCTCTCGAGCTCACCTGCATCTTTGCTGTCAACACCACTCAGGTCAGACAAAAAGTAATCTAATGAAGAGGAGCAATGTGACTGGTTTTTCCTACTCCGCCCCCGATCGTTGCTGACAATTATGACGAAACTGAACCATGGTGTCGTTTTTATGTTAGCGTGCCACTATGATCACTTATGTCAGGCAGCTTAACTGAGGAAGAACGGGCAAACTTAATCGCAGCATCCCAGTCAAACATTTGTAAGAATATGCGTGCAGTTTGACTTAAACCCCAGTTATAACAGATAACAGCTTAGTGATCACAAGCTCAATCAGGACAGCATAGAGCCTAAGCGTCGAAATTTGTTGCTATTAATGGAAATGCTCGACTGTTGTTCCCTGATACGCTATTGCCTATCGCAGACCAAAGGCAAACTAGCTCAAAGACTTGTGGATGACTATTATGTATATTTGTTACCTAATAAGGATAAAGTAGATTAGGCAATACAAATCCACTGGGCTGTGTAATCACCACCACGTAAAGCCTTGCAAAATCGGTAGCTGGACTACGGAACAGTATCTGATCCTCTAAGGTTGGCGAGTCCAAAGCTTATGCTAAAGGCGAGAGTCACGAGATTTCAAGAAAAGTTGATCCATAGGAGATTCGAGTATCACACACCCCAAAGCTCTGTCCCGTATGTCTCTTTCCTTATTTTCTCACATTATCCTACATATACCGTGATTTCCAATGCTATCAGTGAGCATACATAGGCAGTTGACAGAAGGTTTTCTTCCGTGTCGAGTATTTCGGGCACACCTTTTTGTTCGGTCGGATAACAAGCGATGACGGCCTTCGCTCTGCAGCCTATCTGTAGACACCTGATGTGCCTCCCATTTAAGTATACAGAAAAGAGTCCTTATCTAGTCACCGGCTTTGCGGTCAGATAACGGTGACAACTGTCACATTTTTCGAAGCCGTGGTGACGACTACCGAAACACTCGGGGTGTTAGCAACATCGAAGTTGCACGCAACAAAGTTAGTAGATCGAACTAGTGAAATGAATCCGTATTAGGCGTGACTCTTTTGAGAAAACTTAATAAAAGTAAAAACACCTTCCAAGAACACCGTACTTCATACTACCTAACTGACTGCTGCCAATGAATGCAGCTGGGAGACAGTTACAGAAGAAATAAACTAAGAAATACGAATCCTACCATGAATGTTTGGAAAACGGCGATTGTGATGACCATTTGTGACATGAATATCCAAGTAAGCCACTACTAAGTCACCATTTAGACGTTCATATAAGTTGCGCTTTTGTACCAATAAACCCGGCTAATTTAACAGCATGCCATGCACAACATTGGAATGGGCAGCACTGAGCTATCCAGCACAGAGTAATTCATCAACTTACCTGGTAACCCTCGAATAACAAAGCGCCAACAGCCACGGATGAGGCACCTTAGTGAAAGACTGTTCGTCTGAACATCGGCCAACTATCTAATTCATTGAAGTAATTTCGTACGTATATTGGCTTCAGTAAACCATCCCACACGTCATCACCTGTGAGTTAACTGATCCCCTAACCTAGCAACCGTAAGAATCGGGTGAGTAGTTTTACCTGAAGAATGGAGATGCCTTTAAGGAAACAGTAGGTTAAAGAAATCGTTTTCAATTAAGCATATTTACTCGGATGACTGGATCCATGAAATGAATGTCAATATGATTAAAGCGCAGGTGATTACTGTGAAGTCAGGTGTGGGACGTCTCACAAAACGTAAACTGACGTCTAGTCAGGGCCTCAGGATGGATCGATAGTGCTGACAGGTCGTTATGGGGTGTGAGAAAAGGGAACCAGCGCATTCATTAGCAGCCAAGCACTCTTCCAAAGCATACAATTTAACATTTTTCTGTGAATGCACCAGATAACCAAACAACATTCAGGAAAGCTACAGAACAGATTTGGATATGGATCCCTTATTGTGGTTTGCTAATCTACAGGCAGAACTTTATAAACACCGAATTGCTTCTGGTTACTTTAAGTATAGTAAGCCCATGTCATATCTCCCAAAGGAGATATCTGTGCAAGTTCGTGACATCAGCGTCTCTCAGAGAAAGCCGCTTTGAAGCAATATGAGGTCACAAATAAGCGTGTTATGCCCTATGAGAAAGTTCGCCTGCAGCAGATTTTCGGCGATCTGCAGTTGGGCGACAAACTACCTTCAACTTTGCTAAGAAAGATGCAACAGCGCCTTGGTCCATCCAATACGGAGGAGACTCCACTTCGTGAATTGTGGCTAAAAAGACTACCGAAAAACACACAAGCGGTTCATGTAGTCTCAAACTCCGTACCGCTCACACAACTAGCCAATCTAGTATATGGATTCATCGTACGAACCTACCACAAGCCGAGGTCAAAAAGGTCAACGCCGTCGCACCTCAGAGCACGTCTGTCACTCGATTGCAGTCAAGGACAAAAAAACCTTGCAAGCATAAATTGCGACATTTAGTCGCCAGTTTTCACATATCACTTTGAGCCGGCGCGCAAAGCTGTCCTAAGTCCTCTTTAAGACGCAGCAAGGACATTAACAACAATCATACAGTTGGTGCCAACAACGTTTTGGCAACGCAGCCGTAAACACGTCAAGCTTTGCACCTTCGCCGAAAAGCAGCGAAATTTCGCCGCCCGTCAGTAATAGCGACGGACGGAAACAGTCAAAACCAAAGTCGCATCATCCGTGCTATGGATTGTACCCCCGGTACCTAGTTAACATCGGAGCCGAAGTCAGCATCATAACCCATAGATCAGATGAGGTGGTCTCACCTTCGTGCCACCAACAGCGCACCGATTGCTATCAACGGCGAGACGTGCTTACGTTAAATATACGCCTCCTGCATCATCATTATTATACACGTCAGCTAGAGGTGGGAAACACCTCAGCTACTATGCCGCAATACATAAATGAAAATGAAATGAAAATAAATACAAAAGTTGCATGCCAGCTGAGCTACCAGCAACGAATAGGCATCGTTGCGGTAAGCTACCAGCCTGCTACTAGGCAAAAAGAAAATTTATCATGTAAAATTATATTACGCTACGAAATGAGATCGTAGGTGGAGGAGAGGCTAAAAGGGATGGGGAGGGACAAAGAAACTCACAGCAGGAACACCACTGAGGTCGGCTCCTTGCCATGTCAGTAAGTGTATCTAGCCAAACGTGTTCACCGTCTTTTGGACCCCAACCAGGGAGCCGTGATGCTCCAACCGAGGTCAGCTCCGAAGTGAGGGCCTTCATTCCTCCGGACCAAATCATCGCTTGGCCACCCCTCCTTTTCTTCCATCCACATCCCTGGTGAGCAAACAACGCACGTCGTGGAAGTCCATGGGCTGGCATGCGCAACACGTGACCTAGCCATCGGAGCCTGGTGCGGGAAATAACGGTGCTGAGCGCTACATTTCGTTTTCCTGGGCCGTAAACAAGACGTCGAACACGCTCGTTACTCACGCGGTGTTCCCACCAGATGTGAGCCAAACTGCGAAAGCACCGATGGTCGAACGCAACTAGCCTCTTCATGTCCGCCGATCTTAGGGGCCAGGTTTCGCAACCGTACAGTAAGGTCGAACGTACCACGCCTCCGGCAAAGCCTTCATTAGGCCTTCACGGTAGCAACAAGCGTAGGGAGTGAATTTCTACAACATTTTGAGCTTATAGTTGATGCGGAATGGCAGAAGCCAATCGACTCTCCGATACATCGCAGTGCTGTCGGGGCTAGTGCCAATGTGGCTGTTGTCACTCCCATCCATTTTGTGCCACAAGCTTCGCAGCTTTTATAAACATATACAACTAGCACCCCACGCTCGTTGTGCTAACACAACTTACCTCCCGTGACTTTAAACATCGTGAACCTTAGCTGTACTACGGGTGCATCTGTTTCGGCCCGATCCTGCAGTTGCCCTAGTAAAGCTTAAAAAGGCTAAGGCAGTAAAATGTCGGTATGGCCGGCCAGCGTACTACCCAGGACCTTATATTTTCTATTACGACACGGCAAATGAACATGAAGAAACGAGTTTGTGAAGCAAGTGTAGCATACAAATGTCGCTACATTAGATAGATCTATTGAACAACTACATCAGTCGTCTAACGTACCAATCTGAAGTAGCTTGGTCGCGGCAATTGAAGCTCATGTGGCTCATTTCATGTTTCTAACGCAAAACACTTCCATCAAAACAATGTAACTTTACAGATGGTGTTTAGCTTAGTAATTCTAAGTAGAAAGTGTAGTGGCAAGAACAGATGTTTGTCAGAATCCAACATTGTAATCAAGACTCGCGAAAATGCTCTCAGGTTAAACGAAGGTTAAACGAAGCTGATAACTTATACCATGCAAAAATTACGACATTCGTGGAGAACCCAAGCAAGGAGTCAAGGCATCCTAGATAAAGTGGATAGATACAGCTCACGTTAAGCGAACTGCTTTACAAATGGTTATTTTGTGTTTCAAAAATGCAAGCTGTTATCTTCTCTAGGCAAGCGTGTATAAGGAGCTTTGTGGGTTGGAGGCTAATTTTAGCCATACATATTACCATGAATGATGGGTTTGTATGTAAAAAACACTGTTCACAGTAGAGATGCAAATATCGAAAATGCAATTACGCTAAAAGATATTCAATGTCTGTTGTACTTTAAGTTAAAGTAAAAAAAATTCACCACCCGCCTGAGAATCATTAAACTGTATCGAAATATCAATAATCCCCCAGTCCCACCGGTGTTGTACAAGGTCAGCTCCTAGAAAACAGCCATGGTAACTGTTGTAGCCACTTATTAATCCCTTTTGTAATTGTTAGATATTGCTTTTTTATATGCTTGTATCATCAGGACTGAGTTTGAAGCCTGCCGATACACGTTTGTGACGTGCTGTTCTTGTTCCCAATGAGTTCGACTCCGATCCACTGGGTCTTACTGTTCGTCGTGTGGTAACCGCTGGTATCGTGTATTCCTAAACTTGTAGCAAATCGGATTTAGTTTACTCCTACTTGGACCGTTGCAAGTCACATATATGGAGACGGAGGTAGGATCCCCTCTTCTCTTGTGTGTTCTCCTCCATCGTTTGCATGGACATGGCCGTATGGAAAGGGGTCAATGGACATTAACTGTGACTTCGTTCCAGCACGGCTCAACAGCTGGTACGTTATTTTGCACCTCGACGGTTTGGTAAAGAACGGTTTTGCTGCAGTTAATTGCTCTACAGACGAACCCGAGAAGCTAGTTTGGAAAAGAGCTTTACCAAGTTTTTCCAGCTTTGGAACAGCCGAACACCGCGCCTGCTGTCTATTGTCAACTGTCATTTTGCTTCATCTGCTCTATAAGAGCGCTCACCGACGTATCTTGCCCTAACCCAGCAGGGCTCGACTCAAGCAAAATCCACGGATGTCTGGGACTCCAATTACCATCAGCGGAAGCGGAAACAAATAAGGCCATGGGAGTCGCAGATATTATTAATTTTTGAGGCCTACGTACTTCACTTTGCCGACAATGGGACCTTCGTGGTTTCATATGTTCATGTTACGCCACCTTTCCTGCATGCCTCCGTGCAGGAGGTATGCCTCTCAGATATTGCTACCGACTCCCTTTCACCGTCATTCAGCGCGGCTGTCTCATAATACCGGAATAATCCATGAGAGTACTCATTGTCCCCTGCTGGTATAACATTTAGCGTGCGTGTAGCATTACTCCCTTCATGTCATTCCTATTGCCATCTAGACCAATCAACGCTCCCACTTACCAAATCGCGTGCTCTGACCTCAGGGAGCGGTCAATCGGAGAGCTCCCTCAGATGCTTTGCTACATTCGCAAGCCAAGACCTTTTACTAGCTATACGCACAGCAATGGTGTGTTCGTCGTCCACGGCATGGACCAGACAAAATGTGTATGACACTTCCTTCTGCCCGCTGCTTTCAGATATCGTATCCACTTTCACTACCTCTGTTTATATACAAGATTTGGCTGTAAAAGCAGCTTTTGCTCCGCTTCACCCCTACCGTTATTGCCTTTGGACAATCATTAATTACCATGCCTCATCTAGAGTAAAGGCCGATTTTGTTCCCGACGGGCGGTGGAACAGTCTTGAATGGTTTCTTGCTCAACATGACCCAAGACCGCTAGATGCACCGACTGGCTTCTCAATCTTCCTTGTCAGATGCGTTCGCTACTGTTCCATCTCTAAACGTCGAACACCTTTGGAGCTTTCTGCAGAAAGCGTTCCTTTCTTCCGTTCAATAATATGGTGGAATCACTGGGCGCTCACTAAAAGAATGGATCTACGCTCGATCTCCGGAATTGTTTGACCTTCACCGAGATATGCTAGCTGATTTGAACAGGGGTAAAATCCACCGCAGTCTCAGCCAGCAACTCAAGTAAAGATTGCGTAAAGGTCGCGAAACTTGGTAGTCTCAGTGAGCTTCAGGAGAGAGCAGTCCTCTCTGGAAACTTGCACAAGCTTTTCCAGACAATTCAGATCAGTGGCCACAGAAGGTCTGGCGCCAGTGAAGCCATTTGCATTGGCGCATGGACCGTTGGGTTGAGAAGTTCCATTCTCAATCTGGCCTGTGGTCGAGTGGTCTAGACGCTTGGTTTGCAACCAAAAGATAGCCGGCTCGAATCCGCGTAGGGGTAGGTGTCCTAGCAGTGTACTCAGCCCACGCGTGACTGGTGGTGATCGCGTGGTAGTGAAACACCGTTACGGCGTACAGCTGGTGATTTATTTTTTTCAATTCAGTTGGCCTCCTCTTCGCGCCTGCCTAACAAGTATATGCTCAATTGCGCGCCTTGGAACGTTTCAATTGAACCATCTACCAAAGCAGAGGTCTGCCACAAACTTCATCACTTAAAATGATTCAAGGTTTCTGGCTCAGACGGACTTCCTCCGGAGCTGTTCAAGTACGGCAGCGAGGCAATTGTCAACCAGTTAATCGCCCCGTTATCCAAGATTTGGTGTGAAGAAAAGCATTTATATTCTTAAAGCGAGTCGATGATCGTCGCGATGTTCAATGATATCCGTGCCCTGCGCAACAACCACAGAGGAATCTGTCTATTATCCTTTGTCTCTAAATGATTAAAATCCGTCCTACTCCACAGATCAGTAGCGATTTGAGAACAACACTACCGTGAAGAACAGGCTGGTTTCTAATTTGATCGAGGGTGTGTGAACCACATGTTTAGGCTCCGCAAACGTACCGAACAGCGCCACCACTACCGCCATCCTGGCATACTCGCCCTCTTAAATATACGAGCCGCGTTCGACTTCGTCGATCGGTCTGTTTCATGACATTGTCTGTAAGATAAGAGGGCACATGAAAAGTATACTACAATCCTTCGGGCATCAAACTGTAATGCTCCGAGTGGAGCGACGGTTTATTGTAACCTCTCTTCACCCTGCGCCGTCACTAGCGTTGTACATCAGGCTGTCCCATGTCCTCGTCTCTCTTCAAGTTTGTGACTGAAGATGTCCTATTGAGCGCTCTGGAAAGTCTCCGGAGTTATACCGCAGACCTACTAGGCAACCTTACAATTAACTTGAAGAATGACGATGACAGTGCCTTGCTCGAGGACGACTCTCAGAAGATGCGGGTCATCCTAAACCGCTTGGCGATTGAAGCTCCCAAGTATAGCATGACCTGTGAGCACATTAAATGCAGAGTACCGCTCAAGAATTGGCATCCACCTACCTCAGTGCTGATAAGTGAAGGTACGTAGCCTGAAGTACTAGATAGCTTCGTCTACCTGAGGAGCTGCGTTTCTGCTGATGGCATTATTGCAAGAGAGATTTATCCCCGAATAGCCAAAGCCCGATCAACTTTCGCTAAGTTCGGGTATCTGTGGTGTCGTCGTGACATATCACGTTCGCTAAAGAGTAGGGTTTACTATGTTTGCATTTATGTGGTACCGTTGTGTGGAAGTGAATCCTGGCGGTTTCCTGTAAACGATGCGCGTCGGATTTCGGTATTTAACTAAGTTTGCCTGTAGAGGACAGCATAAGTTTGCAACGACGATGTTAGACGTTATAGATAATACAGATCTTCCTCTCGACAAGCAAATACCACTGCGCTAACTGAGATGGCTAATATACGTCCTACGCACAGCGTGCGAGCGTTTAACAAGGCGCGTTCTATTAGCCCGCGCGGGGCTGCACTGGAAGAAATCATGCGGTGGTCAACTTGCCACATGGCGACAAAGGTGCTGATTACCAGACAAGCTTTTGTCGGTCTCATATGTCATCCGCGCTGGGAAGAATAGGATGAAAAACACCGCTGGTTGGAAACCATTGTGGCCATGATGCTGAATCAGGAACAATGAAATGTTTGCAATGAATTGATGCATTAAGCCTACGGATCAATGCCGCAATCACTAAAATGATAAAAGGACATAGTGGCTTATGAAAAACACAAAAAACCCTCTTTTGAATTTTCCGCTCTGTGACCTTTGCACTTATTAATAACATCTATTCAATAATTTTCCATGGCTCTGTCTAAAGCTTAGATAATTGCTGTTATATATGTAGTCCCACTGGCGCGTTATGGAATCGGATCCACAAATCATCCTTAGTAACTGTATTAGCCACTTAGTAACCCGTTTTTCAGTTGCCATATTTTCCTTGTTTGATATGCTTGTACCACCATAACTGACTTTGGGGATTGCCGATACACATTTGTGACGTGCTGTTCTCGTTCCCAACGAGTTCAACCCGACTCAGTGTGTTTTATTATTCGCTATGTGATAATCGTAGGCATCGTGTACACCTTCATTTTGAAACATCGGTTTCCCTTGACTCCAACCTGGACGTTTGCATGTTAGAACCCCCCCCCCCTAAGGAACCACAACGTATTGTTTACGGTTATATATTTCGCTGTAATTGTGTGAATATCGGACACAACGTAAAGCATAAGACTATGAATGTAACAACGGCAATTAGAACGAATTTAATGTTTTATAAAGCGTAAAACAACTGCTTCTAATTAAAATACGGATAGAGCCAGCTAAGCATGCGGGCAAACTGCAAATGACAAGATGGCAAAGCAGGTCAACTAACCTGGTACCAAAATTCATCTGTTCTACCAGATCGAAAAAATTGTTCGATTACATATCTTACATTCGCTGATAGATATTTCTTCAGCTTTTTACACTCAACTGACAGAGGTTCCTGACACATCTCTAGAGAATGATCGTGTGAAACTGAAATTTACCTGCCACCGTGTTAAGCCAATGGGCCTCTGTAAGGCTCCGTGTGATGTTAGCTTCGAGAAAGCCAGCCCAATATGCTTGATAATGATCAGCGAACTTCTGTGATGTCGTTACTTGCAAACTTGACCATCTAGGAAGAGCAGGTTTGATGACAGTCGAAAGCAGGATAACAGATAATGTATATACGCCTGAATACATTCATTAAACATACCCCGTATCGTTTATCAAGTTTTGGAAGGCAGCAATGGTCAGAATCGGGAAATTAAGGGACTGATTCCTCAAATGTGAAGCTGCGGAGCATTAAATATATTTCATTTGAGCATTCGATGTTAATACCGTCAATAAAACGGAAGTGCACAACACCTGAATCTTCGTAAGTGACTATCATTGAAGTTGTGTCTGAATCAGCTGACGAAAGGTGGTGCAGTAAGGGAAGTAGTAGAATGAACAACGCGTACGCCATCTCCTTTAGCGTGCAACGGTCCTAGTAGAAACAGAGGTAGATCCAAAGTGCTAAAATGAAGGGATACAGGATTCCAACGGTTATCACATAACGAATGGTAAGACGCAATGGGTCATAAGTAAATTCCATGAGAAGGAGAAAAGTGCACGTTACACAAATGTATCGGAAACAACCAAAGTCAGCACGAGTGTACATAACGGTAAAAAAGAAATATATGGCAGTAGTAAAAGGTTAATAAGTGGTTAAACAGTTACCAAGAATGTTTTATGGGATCCAGCTAATGCGACGCCGGTAGAATTGGGGGATGATTGAAGGATTTCGCTACAATATCCCCCAACGAACAAGTGTCGTCCACGACGCCCAACTGAGCTTGAACTTGAGTATTTGACGGTTCTAGGCCAAGTTGAACAGGAAATCTGAGGAGGGTTCCACCGCCAGTCTGGAGTCAAGTTGGCCTTTAAGGTAGATGGGGCTTCGCAGGAGATGATGGTCCAAAAGTAAAAGTCGGTAGGGTGAAGTCAAGCAAAGAATGGTCGTATACTGAGATGCAATCCATCATTCATACATTATACACGTTGACTAAAGATGAAAAACACAGCTGTTATGCCGCAATACATAAAAAAGGAAAAACTGCGACGGAGGCACGTCATTTGAGCCACCAAATTGCTCTGAAGAGCTAACAGCCGGCTACTGTGCTGCAAAAAAGAATAGCATGTGTGGGAAATAAGATCGTGATTGGAGAGGAAGCTAGGCGGGGGTAGAAGGGACAAATAAACTCAGAAGATAAACACCAATGAGGTCGGTTCCTAGATATGTCAACACATGTATCCAGCCAAAAGTGTTCCTCAAATTTCGGGCCCCAACCAGGAAGTCGAGAGAATCTGACCGAGGCCAAATTCGAACTATGGGTCGGTCCGATCCATATCGGCAGTGGACAACAGGAAAAGTTGTAAGAGTATGTTGAGTCCCTGCCGTAAATAGGAACATAAGCAATGTGTCTTGAGCTAGTGAAAGGCTGTAGCCGGGGTAGGAAGCAAAATGTTTAGAGGTGTTCTCCGTTTGAATTGGAACCTCATTTGAGAGGAAATGGTGCTGTAAATCCCCAAAAGAAACAATGTGGCACGCCTGGTTCAGCCACCGCATCCATGCATTACTATACATGACAAAGAACCGTATGGGCAACAAACGAAGTCAATGCCAGTGCACAAGCGTAGAAACAAGAACTCTATGGCCCATAGCCTAAAGTGTAACGAGCCGACCTTGAAGTCTGACGGCGTGCGTTCGAGCCTGAGTAGGGGTAGGGCGACCCTCGCAGTATCCTTAGCCCACGTGCGACCGGTTGTTGCGCGGCAGTGAAGCGTCGGTACTGCATACCGGCGTACTGCTAATGCCTTTTATTTTTTCTACCGCATTCTGAGCAACAAGCACTGTGTTAATGCTTACCTGAGTATGTAAAGGCAATCAATGGGTGGTATACGGACAGAGTTGATGCGCCTCCAGTTGAGCGTAGGTTTCAGTAGGGGCTTCAAAGCCGACAGAAAGTCTTGTCCGTAATGGCTAAAACAAGGACAGGAGGTTCATTTTGAAAGATGGTACAGTCTGGTGCAAAATTTGTACCAGTTTATAATGCTGAATTCTCGATGTCGCATTGCGATTCGCCCAGGACACCAAGTGGAATGGTCTCGGAATGCAGCCTCGCATGAAAAAATAACATGAGAACATTCATATACCGAATTCACCGATAAGGACGGAGATATTCTGGAGTGCCTGAGTATCGCTTTAACAAGGATATCCATGTTAGACTCCATGTACCAGTTGCTGTAACGTTGTTGCAACGTAGAATGGTCCTCCTGCATAGCACGGATAGCCAAAATCTCTGCTGAAGTGACCGTTGGAGTGCCCTGAGTGATCGCTTCTTACGCCCTGACCGAACCAGTTGGAGATACTTAGGACGAATTTCGGTTACTCAGAAAATGTTCTAGTGCAATTTTAACATATACCGTAAATGCTTTTAATCTGGTTGCAAATGTTGTCAACAATAAACGGAAATCTATTCCCAAAATTTTAATTGCGCAGTATTGAGAGCGTGACGCCAAACCGAAAGCATTGTGTGGGACCAAAATTCGTCCAAAATGTGTCTAACTAGGACGCACGGTCACGAGCATAAAAAACGGTCACTTGTGCTGACTAAGATTATGCCTTTACTAAAACGTCGACTTGTGAGCAGTGAAACAGTGTTAAAGATGCATAACATTACTTTACAAGCATATCTATACATATACCATTGGTTTTTATATTCAAGTTCTGCCTCTGCGAGTGATCACAAACAAGCCGAAATAGCTTGCCGTCCATCTGAGCGGAGAGGGCTATTAGGAACGGAAGTAGAGCCGATGTGTCGATATGAAAGGAAGCACTATTCCAACGTGTCTGACAACAAATAATGAAATGCGGTGGGACAGAAATGAACTCAGTGATAAGGAGAGAGGTGCAGGTCACACACCTGTATCGGTGTAGTATGCGTCCGGTTAAGAGCTCCGAGGACTTCGGTAGGATGAGACCACCAAGATTCGCGGTCTCTCTTCAGGCTAGCGCGGAATTTTGCATGGAGCTCTTTGCGAGTTTCATTGTGCTCGCTTTCAGTCGGGATATGCCGGCGAGAGTCGATAAGTTCCAGAGACCGAGAAGAGACCCAATCACCATGTTGGCGATTAGACATACCACATGAGGATTTGTCTGCTGCTAGTAAGGTCTGGCGAACATGTGACCAGTGACCACCAATTGTCTTCAGTGAGCGATTACTCAACTCGCATCTCAGCGTACATCGATACGCATTCAGAACAGCTAGCTTTGTCAGTTGGCTGGTGTCAATGCGCTCACAGCGTCGTCGCAGGCGTCCGCCAAAGCGCATCCGAATGTCAGCACATACAAGTGCATGGTCGGTGTCCACACATGTGCTCCAAATCGAGCGACAGTTCTGGATGCAGCCTCTTCAGCGGTAACTAATAGCAATGTGATCGATCTGCGTCCAAGGCTGGTTCGAGGCTGGTGGGCGCCAAGTCACCCTCCGGCGGGTGCTGTGTCGGAAATTAGTGCTCGCAAGAAATAAGCGAGCATCTTCACACAAATGAAGTAACTGCTCACTGTTATCATTGCGGGAGCCTACACCGTGCTGACCGCCCAAATGCATTTCATCAGTGGACAACTTTCCAACTTGTGCATTCATATCCCCCGCCAGCACAAGTGTCCGTGCTTCTTCTGTGGCGAAGGAGCTGTCAGTTGGCGGTAGAAGTCGTTCTTTACCGAATCATCGCTACAGTTTGTGGGTGCGTAGGCAGCGATGATGAATAGACACCTATTAGTCCCGCGCGACTTCGAAGCTTTAAACGAGCCAGCCAATCGGACCGCACATATCCGGCTACTGATTGGAATCCAATCAACCAGAGCAGCTTCAGCCAGGGGACTCAGGGCAATACCAGCACCAGCTTGGCCGGTGCTCGAAGCTGCATCGTCACCGGATAGGCGCACTGAGAAAATACTGTTTGCGTCACCTGAATGGGATCGCAGAGTGAGCACAGAGCTCGAGTCTTGAAGGCAGGTCTCTGATAAGCAGCAGATATCGATCGAGAGGGTCTCTAATGTTCGGGCAAGTGCCGCATGTTGACCGATTTGTAGCAGTGTGCGTACATTGAGGCATGCCAATCTGAAGGAGGATCGAGGGCTCCAAATGCATGCCGATGAACTGGAATGGACCGCTTGGTTGGACATGGGCTTGTCGACAAAAGAGGAGTGACGCTCCGCGTTCACACATGAGTTGAAATTAGAAGATAAATGCCGATCAAAGCATGTTGGGGGAGGGCAAAGAATCGGGGGGTTGAAAACAGAGGGGATATAAGTGAAGTTGGAAGGGGACGGTAAGAGTGAAAAAGCGTAAGAGGGGGGAATAAGAAAACGTGAAGGCTTGAGCAGTAGCATCCAAACCCCTATCCACCCTGCTCGATGCAACAGATGGGGCACTGTTGATTATCCTCTGCAGTGGCCAGGGCATCAGCAATTTGTTTGAGGTAAGATACATGGTATTGCGTGGGCAGGATACTGTCAGGTTGCCCAGGCCTAGACAGGAGAACGATTAGGGTTCTCAACCAAAGCCCTTGGTTCAAAAACCTGACCGCAAGGCAGCGGGTTTGGCGTTAGGCTACAAGGAGTCCGTTTTAAGGAATAAGGAGCCACCCTCATTCCAACCCCCAACCTGGAGGACCAGGAGGTTGAGTTTGTCTGGCCTCTAACCATGGACCAGTCTGGTATGATTGATTCTGAAGGTGCAAAAGCACCACTCAGCATAGCTCAATGGATCGCTGAGGCACACAAACCATCGCATTACGGTAAGGTCCAGCCTCATTGCGGCGAAAACGCACTGGAGGTGGTTGCTTTAAGGACATCAAAGAAATGGGAAGGCAAAGAGAAGAGGAAACTAAAATAACATGCAAGGCTACGCTGGACGACATCTTACTTTTTGACTTGATCTGACGCGCTACAATCGGAAACAATGAAAGTCAGTACAGGCCTACAAGCGTATGAACAAGAAACATATGGCAACTGAAAAGGCTGATGAGTGGCCAAGTAGTTACCAAGAATGTACATATTTTATGGGATCCAGTCAACGCAGTGTTCATAGGACAGGACAAGATTGAGAGACTTACCAACATTTGCCGGACCAGAGAATTCGCGGGTAGATCATTGGATTGTAGAAAGCAGAAGGAAATTCCTTTGCCAGCACCTTTACTTTCCGATCATTGCGTGGAAGCCGTGAGTCGTTACGAAACGGTATTCCACAAGGGGTCGTAAAAACTAGATTGGAAGAAGTAAGGTCCCAGCTTAGTCATCTAGTGAGGATCCAAAAGTCGCTTGAAAGATTCCTCAACCTGCGCGTCGACCACATGTTTCGGCAAGTCGTTCCAGTCATTTACAATGCAGGTTGATAGAGTGGGAGTGGAGCGAACTCTGAGTCTTCTGTGTTTAAATAATTCCCAGTTGTGCCCCCGAGTAGAACTATTAGTGTTGACTTGAAAGAACGCTTGTAGCTCCATCCCCAACTTCCCCCTCAGGATTCGCCTAGTAAAAATCAGAGCACCTCTACGTCGACAATATTCAAAGGAGAACAGGTGCATCCGCTGTAGTCGAAGAAAGTAAGGCAATTCCCCTAACTCCAGTATGAATTGCGAAGCACGCCGCTGGACCTTCTCGATCATGTCACACACGAAATTGGTAAGAGGACAAGTGGCGGGTAGTCCGTAGTCAAGGATCGGACGCACATGGGAGGTAAACAGGATTCTGCAGATTTCTGAAGTCAGTCGTGAGAAGACTCTTCGTATGGCATGGGACATCCTGTTGGCAGCGACAACCCTCCGTAGTGTGTCTTCTGTGGTCCATAAATCATGTGAAACAATCACACCGAGATCTTTCTCAAGAATGGTGGTTCTAAGTAACATCCCACCAATATGGTATGTCCTGAACGGCTCAAGATGGCCTATGGGGAGAACTGAACATTTTTCACGATTTATGGGCAATTGTCAGTTGAATGAACAGTGACGAAATATCTGACAAGGGTAGCAATGTAGTCGGTCATGGTCTTGAGGATCAGCAGGTGTAGCCCATCAGGACAAGGCGAGGAGTTTGGATCTAATACACGAAGGCCTTTGGCAACGTCATCTACACTCACTGATATGTGCAGCAAAGAAGAGGGGTGGATTGGCGCAGTGTCACCGGATAACGACGTCTCTATCGAGTAGAAAGATGAATACTGCAGGGGAAGTAGACTGACTTCCGTCGCATCGCCGGCAAGTAAACTGACCTCTGAGGAAAACAGAGCAAGAATGTCACTACCAGCTTTGGTACTTCTTTTCAAGTAAGAGTAGAGTGCCTTCGGCGTCGTCCTGTATTGCACAGTTAAACTGAGTTCATACTGATACCGCTTCTGACTATTTTTCAAGATACAGTCATTTCTGATCACTTTGTACTCAGAATAGTCAAGCGCGCAGTGAGTGAGCTTGAAGCGGTCCTATAATTTACGTCTTTTGGACATTAAGCACGTCAATTCTCGGTCTATCTACGGAGGGTCTCTAGTAAACGTTCACCTTTTGCTAACAGGAACAACCTGCTTAACAAGCGAAATCATCGGATTACAAAAGGTTCTACTCTTCATCTGAGTCAAAGGGTTGAGGAATATTCCAGTCCGCAGCGCTAGCGGCTGGTTGTGGGCGGATTGGATCGGCACGCCAGTGATTTCTGTGGAAATTATTTTGTTGTAAAGGATAAGGCGTCGGGTCCAGAGAAATGAAACCACACAGTGAGCACTATTACCAATAGGCAGAAGAACGGCAATGTCTGCGACATCTGATTGCACCGGGGAAAGCACAATATCGAGAATAAGGGGGGTCTGTCCATACGGACAGGTACAGTAATATGTTAAAATAAATTTGGTTCGAGAACGGTTTGCAGAAAGTCTGCTGCGAAAAAAGCGGAAGAAATAGCACAATACAGCAAATCCCAGTCGACACCTGGGGTTTTGAAGTCTCCCACTAGTACACAGTTCTTTCCCCACCATGCATTTTAATGGAATCCAGCAGCCGAGTTCCGGAACCTAATGGAGCTCTGTAGACAACAATAACCATCAGGGATCTGCATCCATCATGAACCCAGCACCACAGAGCTTCGAAGCCACCATTACCATCATAAGTAGCTTCAACTAGATGAGCCTTAAATCCTGCATTCCAGTACAGAATCACACCGCTACCAAATCTCCCTCCTTGGCGGTCAGCCCGGCAGAGTTGATATCTGAAGATCTGCACCTCCGAGTCCAGGATTTTCAGAAACAACCAGGTCTCGGTGAAAGCGATTATGTCAGGACAGTTCACTGAGGCAAAAAGTTGGATTTCATCGAGTTTATTTCTAGTACCGCACAAATTAGCGGAAATTAAGCGCGGTTCGTTCTGCACCTCTAACACCTCGGTACGATAAAAAGTGGTTCCCAGCGAATTTTGGTAGTTTTCCGGACCACGCGGAAATCCACAATATGTAAATCTGTCCCACCGTTGTCTTGACAGGATCTGAGTTCGTCAACCGCTTGTTTCATTTGCACTCGATCCTCCAGAGAAAGATCTCGCGATACATAACATGATTTACCTTTAAGACGCGGAGCTCGTCGAAGAATGCGACGGGCCCCGTCATCATTTTGACATATAATTTTAAGTGGACGAACTTTTGAGGAGTCCTCTTGTTCCTTGTCGAAGCGAAAAGCCGAAATAAGTGTCGATTCCCTGTTTGCCTTTACCGAACAGTAAAATGATCATCCTTTGTAGGTACTCCTGGTCATCTACAATCCTTTCAGCTGGGGTTGTCTTGGTCAACTCGGCTGCATTCACGATGATAAGGCAGAGATCGCGAGATAATGATATGACATTCTCATGTATCTTCGGTTTCGGAACAGGCGGATCATCCTTAAACAGTTTCTCCAGTTGGCCGACTCTATCGAGAACCAATTTCAGGTCAGGTCAGGTACAACGGACGTTAGAGGCTTTCGAGTAACGAGTGGCCAGTTTCTTGTACGGGTAAGTGAAGCGGCCCTTGGCACTTCGATGTTGGATTGACACTTCTTGCTTCTGCAAAGGAATGAAACAAGAACAAAAGCAATCTTTGGACTTCATGTGTCAGCATCAGAACACATTACATATTCTAGTACAATTAGAATATCTCTGGGAAAAGGTCAAACCAACGCTCATCTAAGCCCCTTTTGAAGGCTGCTACAGACTTATATTCCATTAAATCAGTAGGAAGTTTATCCCAGATGTTAACTACTTGGTTTTAAAATATTTTGCCATGATGTCCAAACGAGCTCTATGTTGTTTAAGCATCAGGCTATGCCCGCGCATGTGGTCCGAGGTAGCTAACTCAAACAGATGGGTGGGACTAATACCACTAAGTCCCTTAATGATCTTAAACGAATCTAGTAATTCCCCTCTCAACATATGCCGTTCCAAGGAAAACAATCCAAAGCTACTTAGACGATCTTCATACGACTTCCCACGTTGAGCTTCGATCATTCTGGTCGCAAGTTTCTTAAACTTTTCTAAAAATATGGCGTCACTACGGAGGTACGGTGCCCAGGTCTGAACGCAGTACTCCAGATGTCGCCTAACCACTGCTTTACATAACGGCAAGAATACTTCTGGTTTAGTGTTACTCAGCGCTTTCCTAAGGCGAAACAACTCTTGTCGCGCTTTTTTGGTAGCATGGCGACACTTTGCTGAAGGCCTAAAACTGTTCACTATGATGACCCCTAGGTCGCGGGCTTCATCAATACACTGCAATGATAGAGATCCCGCAGGAGACTACACTGCAATTCCGCTATGACTATTGCTTTTCCGTTCAGCAGTTCGTTGGTTTTCCTTCACCACTTATGCGTACGTATTGATCTCAGGCTCTTCGCCATTCGGATATAAAAAGCCCGGTGTAATATTCCTCCGGTTTGCCGTGCCAAGCTCTTCCTTGTCCAAATAGTGCGACAAACTGAAATGCAAAATAACTACCTCGTAGATGGCTGGATGCTCAACCGCCTAGTAAGTGTCCGATGTAAGGAAACAGATAAAGAAGCAGGGAAGACGGAAGTGCCGGTGAGGAATAGGAGGGTAAGAATAACAGGAAGCAAAATCGATCGACTTCTTACTTGTTAACGTGTAACCGTGACGCCCGCGCACCGGCTACACCGGAACACAGGCAAGGTTGGATACTGGGTTGGACCTGCATTTGGGATTCGGGTCAGATTTCTTTGATGCTGCATTGAAAACAGTTTCCCAAGTAATTAGTGATAATGTAAATGATTACGGATTAATAGTTAAGGTTGTAGCTAAGATTGTACTCGGTAAATCACGCTATTGGTTCCTCACTAGTGTGAGACATATCAAACGCCAAAATACTAATATCACGTGACAGATTAAATGTAAGACCTAGTAGCGCCATATATTGAGCCGATGTATGCCGAAAGCAATAACGGATGTGAAGTTGCTGTGTGACATTCACTAGCAGACAAGTAATATAGCATGCACTTTTCGAATTCCTGCCACCCGCGAATGCTCTAATCCCTACCCACACACTACTTCAAGTTCAAGTTCAAGTTCAATTGGGACCGGAACAGTAGGAAAATCCCGCGAATGTTCCACCTTCGAAAACATCGTTGGTCCAACAGGGAAACCGGTGCCTTGATGTGCCAAAGGAGAGCCAAATCAACACACACGATTCATATGGTCAACCAAACAATGCCCACGTGCCCTGCACTAGCAGTCCCCGCTGTGCCGGCCACGTGAAGAATAAAAGAAAACAGTAGTGTCAGTAAAGAAAAGAAAACAGAGGAGAAGACAAGCTAATCGAATATCGTAGGCAATATTAAGATGTAAGTTAAAATGAGTTAAAGAAGCGTAAGCCGTAATAGACGAAGAAAAGTTTAAGACACGAAGGGGAAGACTTTAAACTGCAGACCGAGAGCGTCAAGTCGATGCTCGAACTCTTTCAACGTCGGTGCCATCACGACGCCTGCAGGCAATGTGTGCCAATAAGCTATAACCCTACGCGATAATCTAAAAGTTGCCAAAACCCGGTCAGACCGGGGTTTGTGCAACTTTAATGGGTGACCACGAAGGGTTGGCATTCGAGTTGGGCGAAACAGTCCAGTCAAATCAGGACCAAGCTGACCCATCAATATACGATATGTAAGGACCAAGTCGCCCCGAAGCCGCCTGTAATACATGGAAAACATATCTAACTTACGTAGCCTCTCCGGGTACGTCAGCTTCTTTAAGTCGTACACCATTTTCGTCCCGGACCGCAGGACTCGTTCAACTGCCATCTTATCACGAACCAGGCATGGAGGACAAGCCTGGACGCAGTATTCCAAGTGCGGCCTTACAAAAGCCGAAAATAGTCTAACAAACATGTCGGTGGTCATGATCCCGAATGACCTGCGGATCATCCACAACATGTTGAAGCCTTTACGAGCAGCTGTCTTCCGGTGTTCACTGGACTTGAAGTCAGATGACAGCAAAACACCGAGGTCAGATTGGAGTTGAACTCGCGGTACCTCGTTGCCGCCAAGCAAATAACGCGTCGGCGGGTCATTCGGACCCACGCGTAGAACGGAACATTTCCCTAAATTAACTGGCAACTGCCACAAAATTGACCAGTGCCAAAGTCTATCCAGAGCCCCCTGTAGGGTCAGTGGACCAATCGGCTCGTCTATCGTGAACCAGAATTTTAAATCATCCGCAAACATTAGGGATGGCACACCCAACTCATCAGGTAGGTCATTAACGTATAAAATGAAGAGAAGGGGGCCAAGAACCGAACCTTGCGGCACGCCACTGAGAACACATTGGCGGAAGGACAAGCTTGTACCCACCCGCACACACATTTCCCTTCCGATTAGGAAAGCTGAAATCCATCGTAAGACTGGTCCAGAAATACCAAAGGAATTCAGCTTGTACAAAAGGCGCGAATGTGGAACGGCGTCAAAAGCTTTGGAAAAGTCAATAAACAGCACGTCCACTGCCTTCCTGCAATCAACGGCTTCGGCCCAGTGTTCACGAGCCGTTAACAAGTTAGTAAGGCAAGAATAGCCCTTACGAAAACCGTGCTGAGAAGGATTAAGCAACTCAAACGCTTTCAAATGTCCTTCGAGTCCTTCAAGTTCAAGTTCGGGTGGGACTGGAACGATAGGAGAATCCCGTGAGTGTTCCATCTTGAGCGGATCGTTGAGCCAGGAGTTGATGAAGTGCTCAGAGGTATTGATGAATTAAAAATGGAACACCCGTACCGCACCCTGGCCAACCAGTTAATGCTCACGTTTTCTGTCCTAGCAGTCCCTGTTGTGGCAGTCAGGTGAAGTAAGCAAAGGAGAGGAAGAGAAATCGAAGGTACAGAATAAGGAAGTGTACTTGAAATAAGAAAATAATACCAACACATGAAGAAAAGTAGAGAAAAGAAAAGCAAAGTATGAAGATGCGAGTTACTCAGGAAGAGGGAAAAGTTTCGTGTTGCCACCCAAGAGCGTCAAGTTGCCGCTCAAACCCTTTAACCGTAGATTCCCTGGTAACACTTTCCGGAAGCATTTTCCAGCGCTCAATGACTCGGCGTGACAGCTGGATTTCCGCCCTAATCCGATCGGATTGCGGTTTCTCTAGCTTCGAGGAATGACCGCAGAGAAGAGATAACCTAGCAGGACTGAATAGGTAAGATAAATCTGGACCAACCTTCCTAGTTAAGGTACGGTAGGTTAGCAATAGGTCTCCTCTAAGCCTTCAGTAGTGCATTGGATGCATTCCCAAACTCCGGGTACCTCCGTCCCCGTAATCCCTCAACTAACCTAGTATCCACCCGTAAAACCCTCTTTAGCTCCATTTTGTCCCGAACAAGGCAGGGCGGACAAACCTGGACACAGTATTCCAGATGAGGCCGAACGAAAGCCGAGAACAGTCTCGTAAACATGCCGCCCGTCAAGACTCCGAAAGAAGGTCGTAGTAACCACAACATGCGGAAACCTCTGCTTGTGACCTTCTTCTAGTTGTCGCCGGAGTGTAAAGCCGAAGAGTGCACGACGCCTAGATCAACCCGGCTAGATACACGGGGAGTTCGACCCCACCGAACAAGTAGTTCGCAGGAGAACAACCTTCAATTCGAAGAACGGAGCACTTTGCCTGATTTAGAGGCAGTAACGATAAGGTAGATCAGTCCCAAAGCTTATGCGAGGCTCGCTGAGTAGCTTCGGAACTCACAGGAACATCGACAATGTTCCACAGCTTCAGGTTATCAGCAAATAGCAGTGATGGTACCTCAAGCTCCGCGGCTAGATCATTCACATAGATAGGGAACCGCACCGGTCCAAGGACCGAGCCCTGCGGCACGCCACTGAAGACAGACTGCGGGGATAGTTACATAGGCAGAACCAGTAGAACACTGAGTTCCCGAATAAAGGAGCATGTACCAAAATGGGTTAAATGCGGGCTTATTCAGCAAGCAAGCCCAAATCAGACTACGTGTGTACACAGGCCGCCAGCATCTTCGATCGGCAGGCACTTATTGACATCGGGTCACCGAATTGAGGTCAACAAAGCATTTAGAATCCTGCTTCGCCATACTAATTCCCGGCTCCTCCGGTTTGCCTAGGCTATTGCCATTAATCGGATTAAGCCAGTGCTTTGTGTTCAAAGGCAATTATCGGTCAGCCTCAGGCTGCTCTGGCTGTAGAAGTAAGACACCCCTTTTTCTCCCGTTTGTATGCATGTCTGTACCCACAAACTGTTATATAAAATTACTGGTTATCGTTATCGGCACTGATGTGACGATACGAAATGCATGCATCTGTCGAACTTCGTCTTCTAATTGTGCTTTTCAAGCTACTAAAGGGAGTTAACTGTTTTAAACGATAGGTCAAAACCTACACGTACACACTGTTTTCTACCATCCAAGAAAGCAGCCACCCAATGAAGGGTGCGGCCAGATACTACGTAGGAGGTCAGCTTTTGCACGAGCCTCAAGTGGGGTACGTTGCCAAATGCCTTCGAAAAGTTGACGAAAAGCACGTCCAGTGCGCGGCCGTTATCCACTGCATCCACCCAAATTTCGCGAGCTACCAATAGATTCGTCGGACACAAAAATCCGTTTCGCAATCCGTGTTGTACATTGCTAAGTAGATTAAATCTACTCAGATGACTCACTAATGAACCTCTCACCAGGTTCTAGAGGAGACTGACTACCACACTGGTCAGACTAACTGGCCTGTAATTTGCAGGCACTCCTGTCGTCATTTTCGAAGATGGGACAGATGACAGCTTCCTTCCATTCGGAAGGTAATGCACAGCTGTCAAGCAAATTTGAAATCACCATAGTGAGCATCATCATCATTATACACTTTAGCTAGAGGTGGGAAACACCTCCGTTACTGTGCCGCGATACATAAAAGAAAAAAGGGAAAAATCCAACAGGTGCAAGCCAGCCGAGCTACCGGTAACGGATGGGCATCCTTCCGGTAAGCTACCAGCCGGCTAGTGTGCAGTAAGAGTTTTTATGCAAAATTATATAAGGTTAAATAGTAAGATCGTGGTTAGAGGGAGAGACTGAGGCATAGGGTGGGACAAAGAAACTCAAAGCAGGAACGCCACTGAGGTCGGCTCCGAGCCATATCAGCGAGTGTATCCAGCCAAACGTGTTCATCGTCTTCCGGACCACAACCAGGGAGCCGAGTCGCTCTGAGGCCAGCTCCAAAGTGAGAGCCTTCCTTCCTCTCGACCAAGTCTTCGCTTGGTCACCCCTCCTCTTCTTCCATCAACACCCCCGGCGCGCAAACAACGCACTTCGCGGGAGTCGGTGGGCTGGCATGCGTAACACGTGGCCGAGCCATCGGAGTCTGGGGCGCGAAATAACGGTGCTGAGCGCTTCATTTCTTTTTCCTGTGCCGTAAACAAGGCATCGAACACACTCGTTACTCACACGGTGTACCCACTAGATGTGAGCTAAATTGCGAAGGTATCGGTGGTCGAACATAACTAGCCTTTCTATGTCCGTTGAACTAAAGGGGCCAGGTTTCACAACCGTACAGTAGGGTCAAACATACCGCTGCATTGTACACTCTACCCTTCAGGGCGAGAGTGATGTTGCGCCGGCGCCATAAGTGGCGAAGGTTAGCAAAAGCGCTTGGAGCTTTTGCTATACGGTTCGTGATCTCATCTTCAATCCCACAGCCGCTGATACAACTTCCTAGATAGTTGAATTTTCTAACAACTTCTAGCAGATCCACACCGAGGGTCAGCGCAGGAGGTGGTCCGGGCCAATTTTGGAGGAACGCTTTGCACCTCTAGGGTGCGAAGCAAACCCCGAAGTGAGGGACAGTCAGTGTTAGTCTGTCCAGTGCAGCTTGGCACGTTTGTGAGCTGTCACAGATTACGGCAATATGGTAGGCATACTCCAAGTTAAAAAGTCGTTCTCCTGGGAGCAGACCCACATCTTCTAAGTCGAGTCCTGTGAACGCGATTTCCATGACTTCGTCAATACCCAATTTGAAGAGAAAAGGTGACATCGAGCATCCTTGTCTCACACCCCTAGAAATATTAAAGGGGGAAGACAGGTTGCCGTAAGCCCTAACTCTGCCGGAGCTATGCGTATATAATGCTCGGATAATATTCACATATTTCTCAGTTATACCTTTCCTGAGTAGAGAGTCCCAAAGTGTACGTCTCTCCACCGAATGGAATGCACCGTTGATATGGAGGAACATGGCAACGGTGGGCCGCCAATATAGGTGACAGTGCTCCAACTGACACAATGTGAAGATGTGGTCAATGTAGCCACGAAATCGAAGAAAAATGGCTTCCTCTTCACGATCACGGCATTCACGAGTGCCAGCCAATCTGTGAAGGATTACAGAGGCAAGCTATTTGGAGACGATGGAGATCAGACTGATTCCTCTATGGCCGCCGCATTCCGATCATGAGCCTCCTTTGAAAATTGGGACTATGACGGAGCGGATCCAGTTGGTTTGGACAGTTTCCTACTTCAATAGTTTCAGTAGTAAGAGCAGGTGCACCGAATACAAAGAGGGCTGGAGGGAAATCATCTGGTACCGCGGCTTTATTTAACTTCAACATGCTTGACTTCTGAGAGAGAGGGTGGATCCAAAGGGACAGCCCAGGGAGCGGGGCGATCAGTGGCCGGCGAGAAATCTAACAACTCCGACCGAGTAAATTGTCTTTAGAAGTGCTCATTACGGGAGCCTACACCATGTCGGCCGCCCAGATGCAGTTCATCAGTGGATAATGTTCCAACTTCAGCGTTCAGACCCCCAGCCAGCACTACAGTGTCCGAACTCCTTCTGTAGCAAAGGAGCTCGATCAGTTGACGAGATGTCATCTGTTACCGAATCATGGCTAGAGTTTGTGGGTACATAGGCAGCGATAACGAATAAACACCTGTTAGTCCCACGCGACTTCGAAGCTTTGAACGAGCCAGTCAATCGGACCGCACACATCCGGCTACTGATTGGAATCCAATCAACCAGAGCAGCTTCAGCCAGGGGACTCAGGGCAATACCAATACCGGCTTGGCTGGTGCTCAAAGCTGTAACGTCACCGGATAGAAGCAATGAGAAAGTGCTGCTGGTGTCACCTGAAGGGGATCGCAGAGTGAGCACAGAGCTCGAGTCTTGCAGGCTGGTCTCTGATAAGCAGTAGATATCGATCGAGAGGGTCTCTAATGTTCGGGCAAGTGTTGTCTGATGACCGATCTGTAGCAATGTGAACACAGTGAAGCATGCCGACCTGAAGGAAGATCGAGGGCTCCAAATGGAAGCCGATGAACTGGGTTTGGCCACTACCTTAGACATGGGCTTGTCGACAAAGCAGGAATGACGCTCCGAGTTTAGGTGAGTTGAAACTAAGAGGTAAAAGCCTATCAAAGAAATGTGAAGGAGGGTCAAGTATTGGGGGGTTGAAAACAGAGGGGATAAAAGGGAAGCTGGTATGGGGAGGTAAGAGTGAAAAAGCGTAAGAGGGGGGAATAAGAAAACGTGAAGGCTTGAGCAGTAGCATCCAAATCCCTATCCACCCTGCTCGATGCAGCAGATAGGGCACCATTGGTTATCCTCTGCGGTGACCAGAGCATCAAGAAACTGTTTGAAGAAAGATTCATAGTATTGCGTGGGCAGGATACTGTCAGGTTGCCCAGGCCTAGACAGGAGAACGATTAGGGTTCTCAACCAAAGCCCTTGGTTCAAAAACCTGACCGCAAGGCAGCGGGTTTGGCGTTAGGCTACAAGGAGTCCGTTTTAAGGAATAAGGAGCCACCCTCATTCCAACCCCCAACCTGGAGGACCAGGAGGTTGAGTTTGTCTGGCCTCTAACCATTGACCAATCTGGTATGAGTGGCTCTAAACGTGCAAAAAAGCATCACCCAGCATAGCTCAAGGGATCTTTGAAGCACGCAAACCATTGCACCACGGTCAGGTCCAGTACCATTGCGGTCCACTTACTTCTGTAGCCAACATGCAACAGTTTCGGGTGAATTAAATCAGGCCCAGAGGCCTTGGAATAGTTCATCCCTTGTAACAGCCTACGAACTGCAGTCTCCGCTACAATAAATTCAGATAATCCTGAACCCTCTGGGATACTGTAAACGAGCTCAACGCCTGTCAAAGAGCTTTCCCTTACAAACGCTGCTGCATATTGCCCACTAAGCACGCAGGCCCTGTCATAGCCCGTATGCGCATGAGTACGGTCATCACGCATCAATACTGGAATTGGCGTGTTTGAACCGCAGTGCCTTTTTATATACGCAAGAATCTTTTTGGATCCTCTGAAGCTTTGTCTGCTAAGCCTTTCCGAAATTGAGCCAAGCATTCCTTAGGTGTCGGTTACACCTATTTCTAGCCTTATGGTAACTGTCATAAGCATCGTTGGATGAAGCATCTCGGTAAGTCCGCCAACATTTAGACCCCTATGTGAGCAGATGCCTGCCAGTGGATTCTATGCAGGGCGGTTGTGCTCGTGCCTTCTTTCTACTTGTAACTGGGATGAAGGGAGCAGAGACCACTGTGGGGTAGGACTTAAATTTATCCCAGGCAACCTGGACAGTGCTGTAGCGCCTAAAAAGAGAACCGCTATCTTTTACGTATCAATTAATTGTTGACCAATGGTAAATTATGCTTTCTTGTTTTAATTTTCCTTACAACCGGCTCGACACTCGAAGGCCTTGTAAGTTCCCGCGCTAACGTGTGAGTTCTGTCTTGCTTCATCTGTCCGCGCCTTCTTGTAGCCAAATGAATACAGTCCGCTGTGTCTGACTCTAACTGCCATCTGATATCCGCGCTTACTTTCGCGTACCGTCTCGGACTAGTATATACTAGTACAAATTGGTGACCAGGCCGATACTCTCCTAGAGAGTCGCGCCATCTTGACTACATGGCTCAGTTTACGACCAATATACGGCATGTCTCAGGAGTGTACAACACCGCCGCCGATGCACTTTCCCGAATCCAAGCTATCTTCGCTGACGCCGGCACTGCTATCGACTTGACAGCCATGGCCACAGCACAACTCAACGATCCTCAGGTTGATCTACTAAGCAGGTCTCCCTCATTGGACAAACGACCCATTTCCTTGACATCATCAGACGGAACTATGCGATTTCTCTCTGGGCACGCCACGCACAGTCGTTCCACGCGGGTATCGGCAGACCATGTTCAACACGTTGCACAGCTTGTCTCATCCAGGCGTTCGAGCATCGGTTAAACTCGTAACCGCACGATTCGTTTGGCGCAATGTCAATCGGGACGTCCATAGTTGGGCAGCTGCTTGCCTTCCGTGTCAACGCGCGAAGGTGCACAAGCACATGATAAGCCTATTAGGCGCGTTCCCGACGTCAGACGCAGGTTTCCATCACGCGCACGTCGACCTTGTAGGTCCTCTACCGCCCTCGAAAGGCTCTCTATGTCGACTGACCTGATCGATCGATTTACTAGATGGTCTGAGGCCGTCCCTATCCCAAATTGCTCTACGAAAAAGGTAGCGAAAGTTTTTCTGGAGCGCATGGTAGCTCAAAACGGCAGTCCCGCCATCGTCACCACCGATCGAGGGTCACATTTCTCGCCGACATTTGCCACGTTGCTTAAGGCTTTAGGCTGTCGCCCCGTTCAGACGACGGCGTATCATCCGCCCGCTAACGGAGCGTTTTCACCGCCAGTTGAAGGCAGCGCTACGTGCGCACGCAGATCCTTCATGGTCTGAAACACTTCCCCTCGTCCTCCTAGGCTTAAGAAACACTGTTAAAACCGATTTCGACGCAACACCAGCGAAGTTAGTCTAGGGCTGCACGTTGCTGTTGCCCGGACAGCTGGTAGCACCAGCCCCGTCTATTTCCTCTTTTGAGTACGGAAGTTACACTGATCGCTTGGCTCACCAGATGCGTGAGCTACGCCCACCCGCTCCTCGATCGCAAAAGACACCAGTGTACGTGCCCGAGATGTCTACGTGTTCACACGTCCTTTTACGTGCAGGCGGTGTTCGACAGTCTCTTCAATCGTCGTACATAGGACCTTACAAAGTGCTACACCGCGCGAATAAAACGCACAATATTGACTACAGTGGCCGACGCGAAGTCGTCACCACCGACCGTCTAAAGCCCGCTTTTATGGAAGAAACCACCTCGCCTACTTCGTCTGGTAGCGCTTCGTGCGATCTCACAACTCAACGCACTAGCTTTCAGCATCCTAGTGTAGTTCAACAAGACCACGAGCCCGGTCTACAAGCATCATCCGTACCGAAATCTCCCGAAGCTAGCGCACCGCCTCCTAGGACTAATGCAGTGGTCGGGAGGCGCGTAAGCCCATTCGTTTTTCCGACTACGTGCAGTGCACATACGTTAAGCTTTGTACATATTGGTCAATTAACATTACGAAAACAAAAAAGTCAAAAACCGAAAAGCTTTTCTCTAAAAAATATCAAAAAACCAAAAAGTTTAAACAAGTAGATCATTCGTTGGTTCTTTTTGGGATTTTCTGCGCGTGCTTTTCCGTTCTCTCGTCTGTACAAGCCCCAACCCTCCCTTTCGATCGACTGGCCCGCACGTGCAATGTTTCAGAGGACACTGACGCGAACGATGGTCGTTTCTCTGCGGGACGGGTGTCGGTTCTTCGTGGGACGAGGGTCGCTTCTCCGTGGGACGGCGGTCATTTCTTCGATGGACGATGGTCGTTCCTCGTGGGACGAAGGTCGTTTTGGAGCGCGGCGAGGTGCGGCGGGGATACAGACCACTCCCAAGCGCACTGTTTGCCAGCAGCGGAAACAGAGGCTTTGTCGGCCTTTTTCTAGGCTAGCCAGTAATTTGTAGTCCGACAAGCCGGCTCCAACGGCTCGCCGAAATGCACCCTGCTTTGGAATCAATAAAAAATTAATCCCAAACGGCACAGCGGACGCCGACTTCCGGCGAACCCCCACTTGAAACGAACGCTCACTCATCCTTACACGGCACGATTTTGCATTACGAACCTCGATTCACTTGCCATTTTCGATATCGAAGGCTTTCTACATTCACATTTCTAGGGGGATTTCTGTAGCGCTCAAAAAGATAACCGCTATCTGTTATGTACTATTTAATTGTTGACCAATGGTACATTATGCTTTCTTGTTCTAATCTTTCTTACAACCGGCTCGACATTTGACCGCCTTTTAAGTTCCCGCGCTAACGTGTGCCTCCTATCTTGCTTCATCTGGCCGTGTCTGACTTTAACTGCCTTTTGATATCCGCGCTTACTTTCGCGCACTGTCTCAAACTATTATTTACTAGTCCTACAGTATCATCGTCTGAGATCTCATAATGGAATCCCAAAGCCTTGGATCTCATTGTTTGATAGTTTGAGTGCCATATGTTAGAAAGAGAAAACAGTATTAGGGTAGCGACTAGGCAGAGAACAAGTGAAGAGCAAACAAACATGATCACTGGAGCCCAGTAGAGGTCCGTAAGCAATGTCAACAAAAAAAACGAGTGACAGCAAATAAAAGGTCTAAGATAGACGGTACTTAGGCGTCCAGGCAGCTAGTTAGGAGGTCAATAAACTGATGCAACCGTACTTGGAGCGTAATCTCATGTAGATCAACGCCGAATGCATTTGATGTTGAGTCGCAAGAAAGATGTGCCAAGCGAAGTCGGTAACTAACGCACTGTAAATAGGCCGAAAGTTTACTGTGTGGTTTGGTACAGCAAGCTGTAGTATAATACCAAAAAGCCATTGTGAGGTGTTAGATAGCAAGTGATAAACGTTACAACCTAAGCTTGCGTATGTCAATGGTTGTAGATGCTCATAATAATGCGCTTCCAATGTTCAATTTTATACATGTATAAGAAAGTTGAGTCCTAATCACAATTTTCATAAGTTTGCGTTAGTTTAACCTTCATGTACAGTTTTACTTTTTTTGTATTTGTTATATTCGATAAATGTTGCTACCTAGACTAGTGTGGGTCATTGGTTCTCATTTCATGCTCTTTCTATGTTAACTATAATCCGTTTCTAACATTACGGTTGCTCCTCTCTTTGCAGACATGTTCTAGCATTTTGTTAACATTGTTCCTGTTTTTATCATTATTTTCATTGCTGCATATATACGTCATTATATGTTCATTTATTTCTGTGAACAAGTACCTCGAACTCTTTCCCGCTACTTTGTTAGTTACCGGTAACCGCACTTTAGCTATAAGCTATTTGCAATTCTGCCAAGGTTATCTTTTCAAGCGCAATAACAATCAAAGCAGCTGCTGTGAAAGATTAAATCTAACGTCTTTATAAGGCTATCCTAGGCCAAACGTTTTTAGCTAAACCCTCAATATGATGCTTTTCGTCTGGTTATATTTACAATAAAAGTTAGCTTCTACCTTCAGTTTGATAAATTAAAGAAACAGTATTCGGACGATGTCGGCGGTACTCACTCTGAGGGCTTTCGAGCGGCTGTTGAACTCCAATCTGCGCATGACAACAGGAGCTCATATTTTTACAGTGACTGCTCTATTATCCTGTGATGAACATAGTCATTCCACTTTCGTTTGCTTACAACATTACTTTTTATTCCTCATTATATTTGCAGATTTTTCGGTTGTTTTACTAACGCTCGGTTGCGATCACTTGTTCGGTTCTCCTAAGACCACAGATACAGATGGGACTGGTATGGTAGGAAAATCTCTTGAGTGTTCATTATTGAGCGGATCTTTGAGACAGGAAATGATAAGGTGATACGAGGCCTTGATGGATAGAAAATGGAACATCCAAACCATAACCTGACAAACCAATTACTGTCCACGGTCCCTGCACTTGCAGGCCCGCTGTGTAGGTCCCACGTACTAAGGAATGCGTAGTTCTTAGGTGATGATAATGTTAAATAAAATCCATTCAATCAAGGGATAACAAGAAATAGTGTGGAGAATGGCAGAATATGAACTCAATGTTTGCAGATGGATATGACCATGAGAAGGGAAGGATTTCCTGCTGCTACCAAAGTGCGTCTAACTTACGCCATAAATACTTAACCGTAGGTTCACTGAGTACACTTTCTGGAAGCTTGTTCCCCGCGCTCGAGTTTCCGTCTTGATCAAGTCGGAAGCGGTTTGTCTAGCTTCATGGGTTGACGGCGAAGACAATGCAACCTAGGTGGGCTAAACAGCCGGCTCAACTCCGGTCCAGCCTTCCCTGTTATATGCGGTACATAAGGATTAGGTCTCCACAAAGCCGCCGGTATTACCTTGGATACATACCAAAGCTAAGTAGACACTCAGGGTACTTTTGCCTCCGTAACCTGTCGACCAATTTGGTATCTAATCGCAAACTACTTGAGATCCATATCGTCCTGAACATGGCAGGGCGTGCAAGTCTGGATTCAGTATTCCAGCTGAGGCAGAACGAAATCTGCGCACAGCTTCATTAATATGCCTGCAGTTAAAATCCCGAAAGAACTAAGTATTAAGCACTATATCCTGAAACCCCAACTTGTGGCCTTCTTCCAGTTGTAACCAGAATGCAAAGCCCAGGAAGGACGACGCCTACGTTTCCCTGGTTGGAGACAACCAGGGTTCGACTCCACCGAGCACGTACCCCGAAGGGGGAACGCTGCCCGTATACGATGGTCGGAACACTTGGCCTGCTTAAGTGACAGTAGCCACAAAGGACACCAGTCCCAGAGCTTGTCCAGAGAATGCTGAATTGTCTCAGAACTCCCAGGGAAATTTATAACATTTTATATCTTAAGGACGTAAGTTCGGAAAAAATATGGAGGATACACTAAACTCCCTAGGGATACCTTTTACCTAGATGGAGCGCAGCATCGTTCCAATTTCCGAAGACTGTGGGACACTGCTAATGATTGCTTGCCTAAAGGGTACGCTGCGCCCGGCACGTTCGCGCTCCTCTCTTCCATACAAGGATGCAGGTACCCGGTGAAGGGCGCAGACAGATACGCCGTAGGAGCTGAACTTTCTTGATACCTCTTGCCGGGTGCCTTACGAAATACTTGCGTGAAGTCAACGTTAAGCGCATCCATGCCGTAGCCATCGTCAACTGCCACGGCCTAAGCTTCACGAGCAATTAACAAATTCGAAAGCTCCTTCCGGAATCCGCGTTGTGCACTACTGATTAGAGTGACTCTACTCAAGTAACTCACCAACAAATCCCTCGTCAGTTTTTCAAGCAGTGTGACCACGACGCTAGTCAGGCTGCCTGGCCGACAATGGGTTGACGGACTCCTGTCGCAATTATTGACGATATGACAGACTACAACCGCTTGCTATGCAAAAGGTAATATACAGATGTCAAGTGACTTCTGAAACCCCATGGCCATTGGTCCACTTAGTTCCGCCGCCAACTCACGCAGAAGTCGCGGGTGAATGGAATCGGCTCTAGCTACTTAAGAAGGGTTCAATGTTTGCAGCAGCCTGAGGGCTTGCGTTTCCACCACCGTAAATTCAGCTACATACGAACCCGCAGGTACTATGGGGACAACTTCAACGCTAGTCAACGCAGCTTCGTGTATAATACCCCTGAATACTGTTTACCAATTGCACGAAGATTGTCCAGGTTCACCTACGCATACGTTCTGTCAGCCTAGCTAAAGGTTGAAATTACGGAACATGAATCACGGCGCCGCGTAACCGGAACGAACTACTTCTTTAACTTTTCCGAAGCTCCGTCTGTGGTGTCCTTAGACAGCAACGTTGCAGTGAAGCAGAAAATATCGGGATGCGACCCATCTACAAGCAGACTTATACCTCACATCTTATTCCTTAAACTGGGCACATGCCTTAGCAATCACTGAAAGTATTCGTTATGTCCAGCCTTGGGTTCTTCGCTACCAGGACTGGCCTTAGGAGGGCAGAAATGAGCACCGTCTAAGCACCAAACCCAAAAACCGGAAACTTGTTTGTGGGCCGCTCGCCTGCTTTTGATATCCTTACTGGCCTCTTTTAGCTTCAGCCTATCCGCTAGCGGGAGGTCTGGCTGAACACCAACCCTAGTGTCCTTCAGGATGAAAGCAAGCTGCAATTACGCGTTGCGTCCCTCCAGGGTGGACAGGACGGCAAGCAATAAGCGCGGGCGAGTGTTTTGACGGTTAACTGCATCTTTACCCAATCTAATCATTTTCCTGACAGTAACACCGGGAAACCCAGGCGGAAGAAGCTATTTTACCCATTTTTTAAATCTCTGTAGCTCGTCCAACATACGTTCAGCCGGAAGTGTGGCAGTGAATGCTACCGCGGTACGGCAAATCACACCGCTATCCTTGAAAGAAGCAGCTCGACGGAGTGTTCACCCCACACCTCCTGGAAGTTTGAAAAACACCAACCAGCTTAGCCGCAGACACACAAGACTGGGTGCACGTTAACAGACGACACTGAAGCAACCGTAGCGTCCGACTTATGCTCCAGCTGGTTAGACTTCTCATTCTGGACGCTTTTCGAACTGGCCTGAAATGAGCGAGCAGTTCTGTTCCGAGTTGTATCTCGTCCTACAGACGAAGTAGCCCATGGCTAAACGTCGTTTTCCGCCTCAACGTCCCGTACCCATACTTACTTTAGCTGTTCCAAGTTTCATGGGACACAGTCCAGATGTTTGGTTTAAGATATTCGGGATCAAACTGGAAAATAAGGAAATTACGGCGGACCTTCCGAGGTACAAGCAGCTCGTCCCAAGCCTTACTTCGTCGGTTGTGACGCTGGTTGAGGACATTCTACTCTGCTCATCGAATAAGGCAAAGTATGAAACAATGAAGCAAGCGATACTAAAATGTTACAGTCCAGCGCATGAGCTCGAGTTGAACAGCTCAATGGTCTCAAGCTTGGAGATCGCAAGCCGTCGGCGTTGCTCCGCGAACTTCAGCGTATCGCTGGTCCCTTATTCTTAAGCGGAGAAGGGATAAAGGAGCTGTGGTTGGCATGTTCCCCAGGGCAATTGCCGGCATTGCTGTCCATGTTTATAGATACACCCCTGAAAGAATTAGCTACCAAGGCAGACGCTGTGTTCGAACGTCTTCCGCAAAAGACGACCGGTAGCTCCGGTGACGTATTCTCACCAGTGAAAACCTAATCTCATGTTTGTTCCCAGCCGTTAGGCCGATCTGACTCTAAAGGCGCGGAAATTGCGCTACTTCGCAGCAGGACAGCAGCAATGAAATCCTCGTAGCAGCGTGTGCCACGGTCAGATGCCGACCACGGTTTAGCTACCGTTCATTGCAGCTCGTCTGTGCCTGGACTGAGTACGTCTCCTTTGGCACGAAAGCGCAACCTTTTCCCTGCACGTTCTCAGTCAGATAATACCGAACCCGTCGAAGAAGTATGTTGGTATCACCGACAACACGGTGGAAGAGCTAGACGTTGTCGGGCTCCCTGCATTAGGCACGACCCAGCTGCTTCAGGGAAAGCGAATAGCCCGCACACTAGCACGACCAACGTATCCGTGAATAAGCAAGCAACTCGCCTGTTTTACGTTAAGGATCGACGTTCTTCCATTACCTTCCTCATCGATACGGGAGCGGAAGTCGGCGTCAACCCAGCGACCGCTAACGACAAGCACTCGAAGTCTACGTACAATTTGCGTGCGGCCAACGGTTCTCCGATAGCTTCTTTCGGTCAGCGTATGATGAATCTGGACCTCAATCTTTGTCGAGATTTTCAGTGGGTCTTCATGATTACGTCTGTATCCTTCGCAATTATCGGTACCGAGTTCCTCCGACATTTTGGGTTGCTTGTTGATGCTGGTCGCCACAGACTTTTAGACGACCGTACCAAACTAGGGGTTGAAGGCGTTCTTACGGACGCCCCGATAATCAGTCCCGTTTTTCCAATCGCCGATGTACCGTCAGATTATGCGAACCTACTCTCTGAATGCCCGCGACTGGCTCGACCAGCTGCAGAGCTTCCGCCAGTCATGACACATGTCGCTCATCCCATAGTCACGCGAGGTCAGCCAGTTATCGCACGACCAAGACGGCTTGCTCCTGAAAAACTACGTGCAGCACGAGCTGAATTCGACCACATGCTTCAGCTCGGTATCGGTAGACCGTCTAAGAGCCCATGGGCGTCGCCTCTGCACATGGTCCCGAAGAAGGTCATGGGGGACTGGCGTCATTGCGGCGACTATCGAACCTTGAATACAGTTACCACGCCCGATCGCTATCCAATCCCACACACAATGGACCTCACCGTCAGTCTGGCGGGTAAAACTATCTTCAGCAAAAGTGACTTGGTACGCGCATACAACAAAATTCCGGTAGCCGAAGCGGACATCGCTAAAACTGCCGTGACGACTCCATTTGGTTTGTTCGAGTTTCTGCGCATGCATTTTGGTCTAAAGAATACCGCGCAAAGTTTTCAACGCTTCATCGACCAAGTTTGTCGCGGCTTAGACTTCCCTTACACGTATCTCGATGACATTTTAATCGCAAGCTCCTCCCGAGAAGAGCATATGGGCCCCGCAAGAACACTTTTTGATCGTTTATCTCAACATGGGGTCACGATCAACTCAGAAAAGTGTTCGTTCGGTGTCGATTCAGCCAACTTCCTCGGCCATCGTATCTCTTCTGCAGGCGTCGGGCCACTGCAGGATAAAATTCAAGCCATCATCGACTACCCCGAGCTTCATTCTTTCAAACAGCTCAGGCGTTTTGATGGGCTTGTCAACTTTCACCGACGGCTCACACCAAACTGCACCTCGTTGATGCAACCACTCACGGACCTTCTCCGAGGGAAACTCAGGAAATTCGAACTTCCTACCTCAACACGCGCTGCTTTTAAGTCGCTGAAATAGGCTATCGCCAACATAGCTTCTATAGCGCATCACTATCCGGCCGCCCCACTGTCCCTCAGTACTGACGCCTCGGACGTGGCAGTCGGCGCATTTTTACAGTAACCAGTAGCAGACACGTGGCGGCCCTTAGCGTTTTTCTCCAAACGCCTACAACCCACCGAATCTCGCTACAGCACTTTCGGTAGAGAACTACTAGCCGTGTATTTAGCGATACACCACTAGCGATGCGTCCTAGAAGGCAGCTCCTTAGTCGTCTTCACCGACCACAAACCCCCAACTTACGTGCTCGGCTCGACTACCGAACGATACTCTCCTAGAGAGTCGCGCCATCTTGACTATATCGGTCAGTTTAATACCGATATACGGCATGTCTCAGGTGTGCACAACGCCGTCGCCGATGCACTTTCCCGAATCCAAGCTATCTTCGCTGACGCCGGCACTGCTATCGACTTGACAGCCATGGCCACAGCACAACTCAACGATCCTCCGGTTAATCTACTAAGCAGGTCTCCCTCATTTGACAGACGACCCATTTCCTTGACATCATCAGACGGAACTATGCGATTTCTCTCTGGGCACGTCGCGCACAGTCGTTCCACGCGAGTATCGGCAGACCATGTTCAACACATAGCACAGCTTGTCTCATCCAGAAGTTCGAGCATCGGTTAAAATCGTAATCGCACGATTCCTTTGGCGCAATGTCAATGAATAAACCCTTCTCATCCTGTCGCTAACTTATGTTTTATCGCGCTCTGTTCTCAATTGTTCTTCAACTGGCGGTGTGGTGATCTAGTCCACCGATCAGTTTCCTTCTCTCTGATTGCTGATATGCTACTCTGACTTAAGTGGTATACGCTATACAGACTCAACGCTCTTGATCTCTTACTACGTGGGGCTGCTAGACTCGTTCACCTTCTGTTACAGCCTCTTTTCCTGCCTTTAACTTTACGTGCTATTCCTACGCGCCGACTAATCTAGTCTCGCTAGATCAGCCACTTGTTTCCACTTTTACTTAGAGTTATTCCACGTTACAAACCTTGGTTCGGCTGACTCGACGTCTTGCTTACATCACCTGGAAAGCCTCGTTGGCTCCCTCACTCCTTATCAGTAAACCTTTCTCATACCGACCCTAACCTTTTCTTATCTCGCTTTCTCTTTTCATTCCCCTTATTAATCGGACGACCAGCTTTACTGCCCTGCCGTGATCCTGTCTCACTGGACTAGTCTGTTAATCTCTGACTGCTTCCATGATACCGAGCCTTAAACGGTATTGGCTCCGCTGAGTTAACTCTACTACCCCTACTCTGAGGGACTTATAGACTGGTACCCTCATTATTGTTATAGCCTCTTTCTTATCTGCATTGTACGACCTAGTCCCAAAGCGCCGATTAATCCAATACCGCTTAGTCGGCCTCGTAATCACTAAATTCATTTGGACTTCTGAGACATCACTTCTATTGGTTCGGCTGACCTATTGGTGCTGTTTACACTACTTGGAGAGCCTCGTGGGCTTTTCCACTCTTTACCAATAGACCCTTCTCACCCCGACCCTAACCTTTTCTTCTCTCGCTTTCTGTTTTCATTCCTTTTTTAATCGTAAGTCTGGCTTTACCGCATTGCCCTGATCCTGGATCACCTGCCTGGTCTGTTTCCCCCAGTCTGCTACTATGCTACTAAGTCTACGCGGTATGCGCCCCGTAGTCTTACATGATGTTTTCCTTAAATTTAGCGCCTGCTTGACTTGCCCACCATCTAATGCTGGCCTCTTTCTTACCTTTACCACATGTCCTTATCCAAACGCGGCGACTAATCAAGTCTTACTCGATCGGCCTCCTGCTCTCCGGATTCATTCAGACTTCTGAGACGTCGCCTCTCTTTGTTCGTCTGACTCCACTATCCCTTTACATTACCTAGAGAGCCTCGTGAACTTCTCCCACCCATCGTCAATAAACCTTTCCCATTCTGACCCAAACCCTTATTATCGCGCTCTGCTTTCATTTCTTTAATTGGATTGCACGATCTTACTGCTCTGAGGTGATCTAGTCCCACAGATTTGCCTCTTTCTCTTTTATGCTCCAATGCTACTCTGACTTAAGTGATATGCGCTATGCAGACTCAACGCTCTTGTCCCCCTACCCGGAGATTCTGCTTGCCTCGCTCAATCTCTGTTGTTGCGGACCTTTACCTGTTTTTAAATTTACGCGCTATTCCTACGCGCCGACTAATCTAGTTTCGCTAGATCAGACACTTGTTTCCAGTTTTACTTAGAGTTATTCCACGTTACAAACATTGGTTCGGCTGACTCGACGTCTTGCTCACATCACCTGGAAAGCCTCGTGGGATCCCTCACTACTTATCAGTAAACCTTTTCATACCGACCCTAACCTTTTCTTCTCTCGCTTTCTGTTTTCAATCCCTATCCTTTCGGACGTCCGGCTTTACTGCATTGCCGTGACATCCGCTCACGTGCCTAGTCTGTTTCCCTCAGTCTGCTACTATGCTATTAAGACCTACGCGGTATGCGCCCCGTAGTCTTAACATGATGTTTCCCTTAAATTTAGAGCCTGCCTGACTTGCTCACCATTTACGGCTGGCTCCTTTCTTACCTTTACTACATGTCCTTATCCACACGCGCCGACTAATCAAGTCCTACCCGATCGACCTCCTGCTCTCCGGATTTATTCAGACTTCTGAGACGTCACCTCTCTTGGCTCGTCTGCTTCTACTATAAACGCGTGATCAAATATGCATACAAGCATAGCTTCTGTGGGATGTTAAAACATTTCGTTTTGTTGAAAGTTATAAAAGAAAAGATGTTGTCCGTATGAGTGAGCATACTGTCAGGTAATAGTCAGACCCAGGGACATTATAGCGCTGTGGCGCGCAAAAATCCGTCAAAACACAAGTTGGGGGTAATTTCGCCAGGTAATGATCCGTGAGCACAGGAGCCTAAACAAGGCTTTTTGCAACCAATAACCATTACGAGATAGAGATGATCTGTGCTCCAACAAAGCATTCTTCATAGCAGAATTAGTTGCACAGGTTCGATGTAGAAGGCTGAGGACTGCGTCAGTGTGAAATGCATAGCTGTGACTTTATTTTGTGGCGAGTCACATCCGCCACGTTGCTGTGTTGTTAAGCGGACATTTGTGGCTTTTTATAGGGAGAACGCTTGCCAGGCGAAAACCCACCACGTCCTGGAACACTGCCGTAGCTTTCGTTGAACAGTAGTGCAAGTCGGTTATGCATCGTATAGACCGATTTTGCATTCTATTATTCGCAGTCGGTTGACAGCCAAAATTCTTCGTTGGTTGGCCGAATGTATTAGTTCTCATACGCCAGCAGTCGTTGAAGCTGGTCAATGATGCAAGATTCGAAGAGTCGAATGATAATGATGCAGGTGAGTAAACATATTGTTAATAGAGGCCGGCTCTTCTATTATATTCTTGCTCGGCTCGCAAACCATGTCCAGCTATCCTCGCTGGACTTGTCATGGGGTCGGTGAGTGAAGTTGTTTCTTGTGGCTGAATATGTCCTTAATAGGTAAAAACGCCATTCTCCGCAAATTGGATTTGGGGTTCCTGCAAATGTAAGTAAGTGTAACTGTTTCCGTAGCCAAGTGAAAATTCCATGGAAGACCATCGGAATAGCCACGTATACGTGCGCAACGCTGTCCGTGAAATGACATCAGAATAGCTCCAGGTGACTGGCGAATAGGAAAGTTTGAGGCAGTGAAGGTAATCACGCCAGAGTTGTTTGTCTTCGATTGTGGAACGGGGGATCCATGTACATATATTATTCCAGGTGAGTAAATTGTTCTCTGAGTACGAGGCAAGCTAAACCCATTTGTTTAGACCCCATGAAGGTAGCGCCTCCGGAATGGCGGAATGAGCTCCATTTGGACCAGTGTGTGGGTTTTTCATTTCCTGGAGAAAGGACCAAGCGTTTTGAGGATGGGTCGGCCAGTCCCAGTGGATAAACCTTCTTGTTTTGGCGGATGTACCTGTGGGAATCTCGGGAAAACCGGCAACGGACAAGAGGTGACCAAACAGAGACAGCAATGAATTAAGAAGCAATAACACAGACTGGTGGCGCTCACCGGTGCCTATGATACATTCAAACTTATGTAATTTTGTTTAGTATACATAATTCGCAAGCGCGTTCTATACATTACGTCGCTGGTGTGACTCAGACTACAGCTACTACGTGGGAAGAAGGTTCTGCACGCGCAGGGTCAATAGACCGATATAACAAAGCGTTTTAACAAAAGTTAAGCGAATGATGCAATGGTTTTAGAGAAACAGGTAAACCGATGATGATGGCAGAAGCCAGAATGCGAGAGACATCTTGTGTGCAACTGAGGACAATTAGGTTGAGACCGAATGCAGGGAGCAAGATAGGTAGAGCAACATTCCAAGAGGAAAAGGAATTTCAAGGAATCGGCTAGGAGCGAATGAATGCTGACGGCAATACGAGGAGTAGTTCGTAAGAGTAATTACACTAAAGCGTTCATGATTCTACAGTCCAAAAGTCTTCAGAATGGAGGAAAATGGTCACAGGCGGCCAAAACTGATGTGCATTGGGTGTCGTTATGACCCGCACGGTCTCAATAGTATACCAGTGCGAGCATAAGGTAAAGAGCATAGGAATAGGAAGAGTGGTAAGTTGAGCATACTAATGGAATTACTAGTCAAGCAACAATTAGCAATGGTCCGAGTGCCGCCTATACTCAGGAACGAGCTCAGAGCAAATGAGATCATGCGCACGAGGGTAACTTGGATAGGCGCAATGAGTGTAAGCTGTGGGAATACATATTGGAGCGCAACAAGAGAAAATGCCAAGGATAATAGGAAATAAAAGCAGGCAGAAAGTTACAGACGGGTCAGTTGAGAGAGGATAACGGCAGGAGAGTAAAGCCTGACGTCCGAGTTAAAAAGAAATGAAAACAGAAAGCGGGAGAAGAAAAGGTTAGGGTCGGGGTGAGAAGGGTTTATTGGTAAAGAGTGGAAAAGCCCACGTGGCTCTCCGAGTAGTGTAAACAGCACCAACAGGTCAGCCGAACCAATGGAAGTGATGTCTCAGAAGTCCAAATGAATTTAGTGATTACGAGGCCGACTAAGCGGTATTGGATTAATCGGCGCTTTGGGACTAGTTCGTACAATGCAGATAAGAATGAGTCTATAACAATAATGTGGGGTAATAGAGTTAACTCAGCGGAGCCAATACCGCTTAAGGCTCGGTATCATGGAAGCAGTCAGAGATTAACAGACTAGTCCAGTGAGACAGGATCACGGCAGGGCAGTAAAGCTGGTCTTCCGATTAATAAAGGGAATAAAAAGAGAAAGCGAGATTAGAAAAGGTTAGGGCCGGGATGAGAAAGGTTTACTGATAAGGAGTGAGGGAGCCAGCGACGCTTTCCAGGTGACGTAAGCAAGACGTCGAGTCAGCCGAACCAAGGTTTGTAACGTGGAATAACTCTAAGTAAAGGTGGAAACAAGTTTTCTGATCTAGCGAGACTAGATTAGTCGGCGCGTAGGAATAGCACGTAAAGTTAAAGGCAGGAAAAGAGGCTGTAACAGAAGGTGAACGAGTCTAGCAGCCCCATGTAATAAGGGATCAAGTGCGTTGAGTCTGTATAGCGTATACCACTTAAGTCAGAGTAGCATACCAGCAATCAGAGAGAAGGAAACTGATCGGTGGACTAGATCACCACACCGCCAGTTGCAGAACAATTGAGAACAGAGCGCGATAAAACATAAGTTAGCGACAGGATGAGAACGGTTTATTCACGATGGGTAAGAGAAGTCCAATAGGCTCTCTAGGTAATGTAAAGGAATAGTAGAGTCAGACGAGCCAAGAGAGGTGACGTCTTAGAAGTCTGAATAAATCCGGAGAGCAGGATGCCGGTCGGGTAGGACTTGATTAGTCGGCGCGTGTGGATAAGGCATGTAGTAATGGCAAGGAAGGAGCCAGCAGTAAATGGTGAGCAAGTCAGGCAGGCTGTAAATGTAAGGGAAACTTCATGTTAAGACTACGGGGCGCATACCGCGTAGGTCTTAATAGCATAGTAGCAGCGCGCTCTGTTCTCAATTTTTCTTCAACTGGCGGTGTGGTGATCTAGTCCACCGATCAGTTTCCTTCTCTCTGATTGCTGATATGCTACTCTGACTAAAGTGGTATACGCTATACAGACTCAACCCTCTTGATCTCTTACTACGTGGGGCTGCTAGACTCGTTCACCTTCTGTTACAGCCTCTTTTCCTGCCTTTAACTTTACGTGCTATTCCTACGCGCCGACTAATCTAGTCTCGCTAGATCAGTCACTTGTTTCCACTTTTACTTAGAGTTATTCCACGTTACAAACCTTGGTTCGGCTGACTCGACGTCTTGCTTACATCACCTGGAAAGCCTCGTTGGCTCCCTCACTCCTTATCAGTAAACCTTTCTCATACCGACCCTAGCCTTTTCTAATCTCGCTTTCCCTTTTTATTCCCTTACTAATCGGAAGACCAGCTTTACTGCCCTGCCGTGATCCTGTCTCACTGGACTAGTCTGTTAATCTCTGACTGCTTCCATGATACCGAGCCTTAAGTGGTATTGGCTCGGCTGAGTTAACTCTATTACCCCACATTATTGTTATAGACTCATTCTTACCTGCGTTGTACGAACTAGTCCCAAAGCGCCGATTAATCCAATACCGCTTAGTCGGTCTCGTAATCACTAAATTCATTTGGACTTCTGAGACATCACTTCCATTGGTTCGGCTGAGCTATTTGTGCTGTTTACACTACTCGGAGAGCCACGTGGGCTTTTCCACTCTTTACCAATAAACCCTTCTCACCCCGACCCTAACCTTTTCTTCTCCCGCTTTCTGTTTTCATTTCTTTTTAACTCGGACGTCAGGCTTTACTCTCCTGCCGTTATCCTCTCGCACCTGACCCGTCTGTAACCTTCCACCTGCTTTTATTTCCTATTATCCTTGGCATTTTCTCTTACCTCGCTCCAATATTTTTACCCACAGCTTACACTCATTGCGCCTATCCAAGTTACCCTCGTGCGCATGATCTCATTTGCTCTGAGCTCGTTCCTGAGTATAGGCGGCACTCGGACCATTGCTAATTGTTGCTTGACTAGTAATTCCATTAGTATGCTCAACTTACCACTCTTCCTATTCCTATGCTCTTTACCTTATGCTCGCACTGGTATACCATTGAGACCGTGCGGGTCATAACGACACCCAATGCACATCAGTTTTGGCCGCCTGTGACCATTTTCCTCCATTCTGAAGGCTTTTGGACTGTAGAATCATGAACGCTTTAGTGTAATTACTCTTACGAACTACTCCTCGTATTGCCGTCAGCATTCATTCGCTCCTAGCCGATTCCTTGAAATTCCTTTTCCTCTTGGAATGTTGCTCTACCTATCTTGCTCCTGCATTCGGTCTCAACCTAGTTGTCCTCAGTTGCACATAAGATGCCTCTCGCATTCTGGCTTCTGCCATCATCATCGGTTTACCTGTTTCTCTAAAACCATTGCATCATTCGCTTAACTTTTGTTAAAACGCTTTGTTATATCGGTCTATTGACCCTGCGCGTGCAGAACCTTCTTCCCACGTAGTAGCTGTAGTCTGAGTCACACCAGCGACGTAATGTATAGAACGCGCTTGCGAATTATGTATGCTAAACAAAATTACATAAGTTTGAATGTATCATAGGCACCGGTGAGCGCCACCAGTCTGTGTTATTGCTTCTTAATTCATTGCTGTCTCTGTTTGGTCACCTCTTGTCCGTTGCCGGTTTTCCCGAGATTCCCACAGGTACATCCGCCAAAACAAGAAGGTTTATCCACTGGGACTGGCCGACCCATCCTCAAAACGCTTGGTCCTTTCTCCAGGAAATGAAAAACCCACACACTGGTCCAAATGGAGCTCATTCCGCCATTCCGGAGGCGCTACCTTCATGGGGTCTAAACAAATGGGTTTAGCTTGCCTCGTACTCAGAGAACAATTTACTCACCTGGAATAATATATGTACATGGATCCCCCGTTCCACAATCGAAGACAAACAACTCTGGCGTGATTACCTTCACTGCCTCAAACTTTCTTATTCGCCAGTCACCTGGAGCTATTCTGAGGTCATTTCACGGACAGCGTTGCGCACGTATACGTGGCTATTCCGATGGTCTTCCATGGAATTTTCACTTGGCTACGGAAACAGTTACACTTACTTACATTTGCAGGAACCCCAAATCCAATTTGCGGAGAATGGCGTTTTTACCTATTAAGGACATATTCAGCCACAAGAAACAACTTCACTCACCGACCCCATGACAAGTCCAGCGAGGATAGCTGGACATGGTTTGCGAGCCGAGCAAGAATATAATAGAAGAGCCGGCCTCTATTAACAATATGTTTACTCACCTGCATCATTATCATTCGACTCTTCGAATCTTGCATCATTGACCAGCTTCAACGACTGCTGGCGTATGAGAACTAATACATTCGGCCAACCAACGAAGAATTTTGGCTGTCAACCGACTGCGAATAATAGAATGCAAAATCGGTCTATACGATGCATAACCGACTTGCACTACTGTTCAACGAAAGCTACGGCAGTGTTCCAGGACGTGGTGGGTTTTCGCCTGGCAAGCGTTCTCCCTATAAAAAGCCACAAATGTCCGCTTAACAACACAGCAACGTGGCGGATGTGACTCGCCACAAAATAAAGTCACAGCTATGCATTTCACACTGACGCAGTCCTCAGCCTTCTACATCGAACCTGTGCAACTAATTCTGCTATGAAGAATGCTTTGTTGGAGCACAGATCATCTCCATCTCGTAATGGATATTGGTTGCAAAAAGCCTTGTTTAGGCTCCTGTGCTCACGGATCATTACCTGGCGAAATTACCCCCAACTTGTGTTTTGACGGATTTTTGCGCGCCACAGCGCCATAATGTCCCTGGGTCTGACTATTACCTGACAGTATGCTCACTCATACGGACAACATCTTTTCTTTTATAACTTTCATCAAAACGAAATGTTTTAACATTCCACAGAAGCTATGCTTGTATGCATATTTGATCACGCGTTTACAGGTGTGTCTCGTTTTACCGAGAATATACTATTTATTTATCTATTTAATTATAGTTGGCCAGCTGCTTGCCTTCCGTGTCAACGCGCGAAGGTGCACAAGCACACGAGAAGCCTATTAGGCACGTTCCCGACGTCAGACGCAGGTTTCCACCACGCGCACGTCGACCTTGTAGGTCCTCTACCGCCCTCGAAAGGCTCTCTATATCGACTGACCTGATCGATCGATTTACTAGATGGCCTGAGGCCGTCCCTATCCCAAATTGCTCTACGAAAAAGGTAGCGAAAGTTTTTCTGGAGCGCTGGGTAGCTCAATACGGCAGTACCGCCATCGTCACCACCGATCGAGGGTCACATTTCTCGTCGACATTTGTCACGTTGCTTAAGGCTTTAGGCTGAAGCCACGTTCAGACGACGGCGTATCATCCGCCGCTAACGGAGCGTTTTCACCGCCAGTTGAAGGCAGCGTCACGTGCGCACGCAGAACCTTCATGGTCTGAAACACTTCCACTCGTCCTCCTAGGTTGTTAAAACTAGACTGTTAAAACCGATTTCGACGCAACACCAGCGAAGCTAGTCTACGGCTGCACGTTGCTGTTGCCCGGCAGCTGGTAGCACCAGCTCCGTCTATTTCCTCTTTTGAGTACGGAAGTTACACTGATCAATTGCCTCACCAGATGCGTGAGCAACGCCCACCCGCTCCTCGATCGCAAAAGACACCAGTGTACGTGCCCGAGAAACTGTCTAAGTGTCCTTACGTCCTTCTTCGCGCAGACGATGTTCGACATCCTCCTCAGTCGCTGTACATATGACCTTTCATAATGCTACAACGTGGGAGTAATGCGTACACTATTGACCGCGGTTGTCGACACAAAGTCGTCGCCATCGACCGTCTAAAATCCGCCTTTATGGAAGAAAACCCCTCGCCTACGCCGTTTGATAGTGCTTCGTGCGACGCCGCAACTCACCGCACCAGCTTACAGCATCCTAGTGCAGTTCAACCAGACCACGATCGCGGTCTACAAGCCGTCCTAACATCTCCCGAATCCGGCCTGCTGCCTCCCGCGACCAATCGCCGTGGTCTGGAGTTGCGTAAGCCCGTTCGTTTCTCCGACTATGTTCAGTGTAAATATTTTTATCCTTGTAGATATTGCATATATTTGCCCCATTTTTGAGCGAGTAACGTTTTGAAAACAAACAAACATGTCAAAAACCTCCTAAAAACCTTTTCCGAAAAAATATTCAAAAACCAAGAGAAACTGAACACGCAGATAATTGTCCTTTTTGGGGTTTTCTGCGCGTGTTTTCTATTTTCTCGTCTCTACACGCCCCAAACCCTCTCTTTCGATCGACTGGCCCATCCGAGGAATGTTTTCGATGACCCTGGCGCGGACGATGGTCGCTTCTTTGCACGACGATTACCGCTTATCCACGGAACGGTTGTCGTTTCTCCGCGGGACGAGTGTCGTTTCGGCGCGGGGTGGAGTGCGGCGGTGGGAGAGACAACTCCCAATCTCACCGTTTGGCAACAGCAGAGGTTGAGGTCCTGTCGGCCTTTTCTGGACTAGCCAGTTTTGGTAGTCCGAGAAGCCCGCTCCAAGGGCTCGCCGAAACGCACCCTGCCCTGCAAACAATAAATAACAAATCAAAAACGGCACAGCGGACTCCGACTGCCGACGAACCTCTACTTGACGCGAACGCTCATTCATCTTTTCTGGGCAAAAGATTGCCTTACGAACATCGTTTCAACAGTCCTTTCCGATTTCGAAGGCTTTCTATGTTCTAGGAGAGCTCTGTAGCGTCCTAAAAATAACTGCTAGCGTTCATGTGCAATTTAATTTTTGACCGATTGTACATTACTCCTTCTTGTCTTAATCTTCCTTACAAACGGCGCGTCACTCGACCACCTTGTCAGTTCCCGCGCTCAGGTGTTCGCTCTCGCCTCGCTTCATCCGTCCGCTTCTTATTGTAGCTCATCGAATACAGTCCGCTGTGTCCGACTCCAATTGCTTTCTGATATCCGCGCTTAATTTCGCGCACCGTCTCGGACTAGTATTAACTAGTTCTACGAGCCCTAACCAACCTTAAACCAGGAGAATCGCTGCAAACTATGTTTGCTTCATCAACCAAATACCATTGGATTTCATCCGCCTCGGTTTTTAGCGAGACGACCAGGTTTGAAGTGGAAGGCGGTGCGGAATTCAAAAGCCTGTACTCAATCGTAAAACGGCTTCAAGCAAAAAGCCAAAGAGGGTTTAAAACGGGAGAAGACTAAACAACAGCCGCAAAAATTACCAGTAAGCGTCAAGCAGACGATGTGTCCAGTAACACTTTAGTCGATCCAAGACTCCTTGGATCACAAGATATTAGATAATAGTTCACTTCTCCTGCTAGCGTTTATTCAAACACGGTTTCCCACTATATTTCAGCTAAACTGCTGGAGCTGTATGGTACTCAAAAAATTGCGCAACCGCGTGGTACTCACGTAGTCCAGGATAAATTAATGCGTAGTGGATCCCATCGTTGGTTCGCTTTTCCAAGAACAAGGCACAAAACTCAAAAGTTGGGGTACCAGTGGTCATACTCTGTTTGCCGGTACAACATGCAGTGGCCTCGTTTGGCTGGAACTTATTTCGTCTTTGGAACTAGAGTCTACCTGCCGCGTTACACTGTTGCCTGCACTTACGTAACTTGTAGTGGTCGAAAAATACTAGGCAGATTTCAACCCCTTCGTAAAAGGCAAAAGTTGGAAACGATCAACTCACAGTCTAATCACAGTTGAGTACGAGTCGTAGGTTGCGCTATACTTGTGGCACACGCAGAGCACAATGGAAATAGACGTTCGATAGTAATTCCGAATATACTATCCGACTTGCAAGCAGACTGGATGGCACCGTACGCACGCAGAAGCAGCACACCCAAAAATCAGAACGACGGAACGCGGGGCACGAAGAAGTGTATTGTAATCATTAATTCAAACAAACGGCACAAAAGATGTCATGATAAATTTGCTGACAAGAAATACAAAATGTAAAAGATTAATAACTACTACATAACTCTCCCCGTAGAGCGTGAACTGGTAAGGTAACGCTCGATATAGCTATTTAGGGAACAAATTCAGCTTTTTTGGTGGTGAAAGTCACAGAGCGTCCTGAACGTGTGTGCTTGGAATCATTCGTTGAGCGAGCGCATGAAGGTTCTGGAGCATTGGAATCAGTCGGTTGACCAACAGGGGGTAACAACTTAGGATCCGTCAAAGTAACGACAGGCTCAACATAAGCGGAGTTAAGACGGTCAATACGCACAGATTCTTTCGAGCCATTCCTTTCCAGTAGGAAGTACTTAGATTTCTGTGATAACAGTTTGAAAGGACCTTCATAAGGGGGTGTCGACGGCTTGCGAACTGCATCATTGCGAATAAAAACAAAAGGACAATTGTGTGAGCCCGGATGAATTCTTTGTTCGCGGGCAGGGAAGCGAGTAGACGTAGGTCGAATTGTCCGGAAGCGTTGTTTAAGAAGTTCGGCGTAGGACACAGGAGCTATCTCACCAGTGACTCGGGAATCCAAAACCATCTCATCTGGAGGTCTGAGAGTGATGCCAAATAGGAGTTCGGCAGGGCTGCATTCAATATTCTCTTTGATGGTATTAAGCATAACAAAAAGGACAGCTGGGATGCGTTCAGACCAATGTGGGTCAGGTGAATTAGCTGTGATGGCGGCTTTAATTTGGCGATGGAAACGCTCGACAAGGCCATTCGAAGCGGGATGGTAAGCAGTTGTTCGAATGTGGGTACAACCCAACAGACGATTCAAGTCACGGAACAAGGTGGAACTAAACTGAGATCCTCGATCTGTAGTGGTCGTAGATAATACACCGAAGAAGGAAATCCATGAGTCGAAAAAAGCACGGGCAACAGATTCTGAAGATGTGTCACGTAAAGGAATGGCATGCGGCCAACGAGTAAAACGGTCAACACAGGTCAAAATGAAAGTGAAATTGTTTGATGGAGGAAGCGGTCCGACTATGTCTCGGTGGACATGTCTAAAACGCGCCTCAGGTAGTGAGAATGTTCCGAGGACACTGGTAGTGTGTCTGTGTATTTTGCTGCTCTGGCAGCTGAGACAGTGTTTAGCCCATTGACGGATATCGGAGCGCATACTAGGCCAGATGACACGATCAGTAAACAACTTCACAGTGGAGTGAATGCTAGGATGCGATAGTCCGTGAAAATGGTCAAAGACGGTTGGTCGGAAAGACAGTGGAACAAACGGTCTTGGCTTACCGGTAGAGACATCGCAGTGAATCCTTGCGCCTGAGTTTAAAATTGGTACTTGCAAGCATTTCAATGTGGTATTCGATCGAAGCTGAGCGAGTTCAGGATCGTTGTTCCGGGCAACAGACATTTCCTCAAGGTCTATTGGAGAGGACGACAGTTGATGTAGGTGAGCACGTGAAACTGCGTCAGCGACAACCTTACTTGGACCGTCGAGGTAGCGAATATCGATACAGAATTGTGAGAGGTAATCCATATGTCGCGTCTCTCTCGGAGAATAGCGGTCGGAAGCGGCACGAAAAGCGTAGACCAAAGGCTTGTGGTCCGTTAGAATTACAAAACGTCGTCCTTCAAGGACGTGGCGAAAGTGTTTGACGGCCAAGTAGATCGCGAGTAGTTCGCGACCGAAAGTACTATATCACGTTTGTTCTGCTTGTAGCTTCCGAGAAACGAAAGACAGCGGCTGAATCGCATTGCCAATTAGTTATTGTAGTACAGCATCGACAGCGAATTGTGAGGCATCAGTCTTGAGAAGGAGAGTGGCTTTCTCGTCGGTGTCCAAGTAGCTAAGGGAAGTTCCCTGGCTCAACTTCCACTTGATGGCAACAAACACTGTTTCGGCTTCTGGCGTCATGATGAACTTTTTTGGATTACCTATAAGTAAATCAGTCAAGGGCTGAAGAACGGCATCACAATTGTCAATGAATCTTCCGTAATGATTAACTATACCAAAGAAACGGCGCAGGTTTTTAACGGATTGAGGCAGTAGATAGTCCGTTATTGCTTGGGTTTTCTCAGGGATGGAACTAATGCCTTTGCTATCAAATTTGTGACCAAGAAAACTGACGTTAGATTGACCAAATAGACATTTATCAGGGTTAATGGTTATTCCGTGATGATCGAAGCGTTCGAATGCTTGTCAAAGGTGATTCAAGTGCTCTTCTGTCGTGGCACTGGCTATTGGGACATCGTCGATGTAGACAGAAACCAAGTCTGGGCCACGGAGGACCTGGTCCATGAGGCGCTGGAAGGACTGTGCCGCATTGTGTAGGTCAAAATGCATACGAATGAACTCGTACAAACGTAAATACATAAATAAATAAATAGTTTATTCTCGTCACTGCGGGGCACACCATCAATGGCGTGATCATGGTATTACAGACATGTATGATCGGCAATTGCACATAGTAGTACACTTTGACAAATAGCATAGGAATGTATGTGTTTGTTGAGATGTAAAACTATGTTTAACTGCGTACTTGTGAGGGGACATGTTGTGTGAGTAGGTAAATGTGACTGTGTGTGCTTCTGTTCGTTGTGTTCGCCATCAAAGGGGGGAATCAATGGAACGCTTTGAATCAGATGGCGTCCGTGATGTGTGAATGATCCTCCGGAAAAGGGAAGAGGCAGTGACTTTATTTGGTGGCGAGTCACATCCGCCACGTCACAGTGTTGTTAAACGGATACTTGTGGCTTTTTATAGGGAGGACGCTTGCCAGGCAAAATCCCACCACATCCTGGGACACTGTCGCCGAAGCATTTGCTGGAACGAGATTTATCCGAACCACCCAGCTGGCACCACAAGGAAGTTGTTCGGCTAGTTCAGCCAGCCGTTTTAGCAATGTCCTCAGATGCCATTGGAATTTGATGGTACGCTCGCACAAGGTTAATCTTGGAAAAGAAGGATTTCCCGGACAGTTCCACTGAAATATCATGAACATATGGGATAGGGTATCTGTCGGGGATAATAACGGCGTTGAGTGACCCGTAATCACCGAATGGACGCCATTCACCGGACCTTTTTGGGTACCAGCTGAAGCGGGAAGCTCAACAACTGTTGGATGAGCGAATGCTTCCGAGGTTGATCATGTGCTCCAATTCACGTTTAGCCACTTGGAGCTTGCCAGGTGGAAGACGTCTCGGTTTGGCTGAAACGGGTGGACCTGTGGTGACGATATTATAACGAACATCGTGTTTAGGCTCTGTAGAGTCGGTATTAGAGCGGACCAAAGAAGGGAATTGCTTAAGCAATGATGAATACGGCGTAGTGTCTGGCATGAGTACGCAAAGTCCGACGGAAGTGAGTGGGGCGAGGTGGCAAGGGACAGTGAGCGAAGTGCTGTCGTCCCGTAACTTCCTGCAACGTAGGTCGACAACGAGGCCAACTTTGCTAAGGAATTCGATGCCAAGCATGGGTTGCCGGACATCTGCAATGGTAAAGATAAAAGGAAATTCGCCTCGTAAACCAAGGCTTAGGTGCAACAGCTTCTGGCCGTATGTCGCGAGCTTAGTCCGGTTAGCCGCCTACAACGTAAGTCCGGCTTGTTGCGGAGCGCATTTTTCCAAAGATCGTGGTATAACGCTGATTTTGCGCCCGTATCGACCAAAAAATGAAGCTTGGTCGTGGAGTCGAACACGTACAGAAGGCGACTGATGATTCGGCCAGCGACAGCCGTCGCCATTGCTGGCTGGCTTTAGCGTTTCTCGGTTGCGGAATCAGAGTTCCTTTCGGCTATTTGCATCCCGGAAGACAGTTACGTGCTGCTTTACCGAAGCGACGGTGGAACTAGAAGTATGACCACGGACGTGAGCGCGATGTGCTGCGGCGCGGACCACGAGGACTTCTTCGGTTGGTAGTGCGTTCACGTCGAATAGCAGACATGCTGAGTTCTAGACGGGATAATCTCTCGTTGATCGAATCAAGCGTTGTGCTATGGGATGAGCTGCTTGTGGTGGACTCAGCTACGTGATTAAGAGTACTCTTAATGAAATATTCGTGTGCTTTGCCCGCAGCTTCTGCGAGCTTTTCCAGGGTGATCTCGTCGCTAAGAACGGATAAAATCGTTGTGATGTTCGCCGGAAGACATTTTGTCTGAAGTTGGCGAAGTATGGAGTCCTCGAATTTCAACGAACCAACTAAGGAGCACATGTGTCTAAGAAGTTGAGATGGGGTACGATCGCCTAGCTCGGCGCCGGAAAGTAACTGTTACAGACAAACCTCATAAGACGCAGTATTGCGTACAAAGATAGCTGCTTTGAGTTTATCACACGGCACGTCTACAGGCATAGGATCAAGGATATCAATGACTTCAGATGCAATCGAGACAGGTAAGCGCGAGATGCCGTAGGCGAACTTGGAAGATTGTGAACTGATCTTACGACATCAGAAAGTAGCTTCTACTTGAATAAACCATACAAGTGGATTATAAATGTCCAATGTAGGAATCAAGTGTTCGACGGAATTGTCCGTAAAAACACATGGGGTGCAGGCAGACATGACTAAGCAAAATACGTGTTCAAAAAATAAGGCGGGGTCACTAATTTATGTAGTGGTCGAAAAATACTAGGAAGATTTCAACCCCTTGGTAAAATGCAAAAGTTGGAAGCGGTCAACTCACAGTCTACTCGCAGTTGAGTTCTAGTCGTAGGTTGCGCTATACTTGTGGCTCTCCAATTGTCCCGTAATACTCTTGCTAACACCGAGCCTCATGATGCTTGTTTTAGTTCGCAAAAAATATCACTTCCAACGTTTACCTGCACTGTCAGTTGGCGTTGTTACTTTAGAATACGTCGAGAAATTCCAGTAGCTGGACAGCTATACCAGGTCCCGCGGAACGGGAAATGATGTCACGACCCGTATAGCAACGGCTACGTGCGCTTTAGCTAATCACCACCATCTTGGGCTTTTACGTGATATTCTGGCGCTTTGGAGGTCAGTGTTTACAATGCAGGCGTACCTACAACCCTCGTGTATGGTTTTGAATGGTGGCCCATCACTTCGACAGACATATAGAGGCTGGTTACGTTTGAAGACCACTGCCTTCGCAACTTAGCTCATGTCTACTGGAAGCACCATTTGAACGATGGTGTCATTAGTTCGGGAAGAAAAGGTGAACCGTTCAGCACTATTGTATCGCGCACCATACTCCGATGGCTGCATCACGTGTGAAGCATGCCAGTCCAACTACACCGGCAACGTGCGTTGTTTGCGCGCTTGGCGTGTGGATGGACGAAGAAGAGGAAAGGCCAAACGTTGAGATGGACAAGCAAGGAAAACTCTAGTGCAAATATGTCGTTGCTGGTGTTTCTAGACAGCCTGGCTCGGAACCCAAATTTGCTCAACACGCTTGTTTCGATACACCAGCCAACATGTCAAAGGGTCGACCTCAATGGCGGGTGTATGATGAGTCGCTGTCTATCGCCTATCCTTTAGCCACATATTCCATCCACCATCAAAACTGTCATAGTAGTGTTAAGAAACTTATTTTTAAGTATATCAATAACTAAAAATTACATTCCCGACAAAAGAGACACAGCAGTACAGGCGTAATCAAGTGCTTGACAGAGCCATAGAAACACGAAGAACTGGTGTATACCACATGACAGAAATACGTGTTGGCAAACTGCGTGGCTTAAAAATTTCACACAATTTTGCACAGGAATGATGCAGGGATGAAGAGCTTGATCATTGGTGTCAAAGAGAAAGTTGGCGCCCAATCGCTGTACGACCACTAAGTGTTTCTGTCATGGAAATGCGGAGTACGGGCTCGTATGGTTCCGGAGATTGATCTCCGTTTTCTCATAAGCATAGGAGTTCGATGGTGTTTTATAAACACGTGCTCGCAAATATGGGGTATTGAGATCATTCTTCGTGTGAAGCAGTGGGCGGTGAGTTTATTTCGGTGGGGAGTCGCATCCGCCATGTCGCAGTGCCGTTAAACAGACATGTGTGGCTTGCTATAGGGAAAACGTTTGCCAAGCGATAACCCACCACGTCCTGGAACCCTGCCGTTGACCACAGTGTATATAACATTAAAATACTTTAACGCTTTCGTAGGACCGATTTTTCGAGCAGCTAATCACAGTCATCGGACACCCGATTTTCCTTTGGCTCGGCGGAAGGCTTATTCAGGATTCATCGGAAATGGTTGTGGACGGCGGTACTGTTCGGAGATAAGTTGTGTGAATTGCGGCGCTGCGTTATTCAGGTGGGTGCGCAACTCAACCTTGTCTGAGCAGATAACCCACGAGCCAGGTATGTATCGCTGGTACGACCACGGGAGGTAACCATCGCAGCTAAGTAAGACTCTTGCATGGGGAGGATGTTTCGAACAGTCGTGGAGCTTGCTGTGGTTTTTAGAATCAGGTATGGTCAAGCGTAGTAGTATGGACCACAGACAGTATACATCCGGAAGGTATAAATTCATTATACCACATGGGCGAGGTCGGTGAAGTATCAGGAAGAAGTATTCCACTGGCAAGTTGGACGGAGGACGACGCTATGGCACCGCAAGTAAGTTGAAAACTTGCAGGGGAAGACATTTTCTCAGATGTGTCGAAAGTTGTAAGGATTTGATCCAAATGGTTCACACTCATGGTGGATGCGGATCAAAATGCTTTCAGGAGAGGTTATCCGCTGGCGAACACAACGCCATGGCATGGCCAGTAAGTTGAAGAATTGCCGGTAGATGAAACTTTCTTGAGGTGATGTTCCGAAGATGAAAATGATTTGAACGCAGCCGTTAGGACCGCTAGCTTATGATTATCAAGAGGACAGGATGCCCAACGTATTGGCATGCACTGTTCACTTGGCTGTAGGTCATGTTTATAGATACTACGCTTCAAGTATTTTTATTCAGCAACTTCTGTGTAGGTCTCGTGCGGAGACAAGGAAGGAAAGGTCACAGAAAGAAAGGACTTCGAACGTTAAGAAAGGAGTAAGGAGAGCTCGCGACCTCGAGTCTTGCCAAACATTTTACCTTGTTTTATACGTATATCTTTAAATTATGGCGTCACTCGTTTCTATGTGCCTCCTAATATTGGGGCTGAAAATAGAGAATACGTGTTAAGAAAACAGGTGTCATGAGATGTGGAGTAGTGGATCAAAGGGAAGCGGGTGCAGTACACAGCTGCGACAAAAAGCCTTTCTCATGAGAGCGGTGAGTAAGTAGACCAAATGCTGCAGCAATGGAAGCATGGAGGTTCCAGCAAAGCAGTTGAGCTATCTATGAAACGAAGTGGAACAGCAGTGCCTCAATAGAGTAAGTGGGCCTCCCGAAGGTAGAGCTCTACGTTGTCACAGGTAAGTCAGGTGGACAGAGATGCCCAAAAGGGAAGTTTCGGGATATGGTACGTAGAAGAACCAGACCCTGTTTAAGAGAGTACTGGACATGCATGTCTTGTTTTAAGTTGAAAAGAGGAGCGTCGATTTAGATAATCTCTGCTGTTGATGATCAGATGGAAAGGCGTATCCAGCGATGTTATATTCCTGTAAATGTGAAAAGATATGGATGCGGTGCCATGTAAAATACGTGCGAAGCTATATTGTAAAAGATAAGTAGCTGCAACACCGTAGATAGGTCATGTCTAGGAGGAGAGGAAAGCCAGAGCCAAACATGTATGCAAAGTAGTAGGAATATACGGTAAAGCTAAGCGAGAAGAAAGGAGGATTAGCAATGGTGTCGTGGTGAAAAGGGTGTCAGTTATAAAAGAGAACGATGTCAGCTTGGCAACGACGATATAATTGGGCAAGGTAACCAGGTAGTTGAGGTCCTACGCATAAACGTGCTGCGCTACAGTGTGAAAGGTTAGTCGTTGGAGGACAGTAGATAGGTGGTGCCTGGGAGGGGAGCAACGATAAAGCCAACCAGGCAACAAAAGTGGAAGAAACGTGCAATAAATAGAGGCGGGATTAAAAGCATATATTCAATAGTGTTTTGGTTCATAGGGTAACAATTATTAGAACTACCGATGTCAGCTTAGCGATAAGGATATACTCGGGCAATATAGTCTGTTACTTGTGATTCTACGCACGAAATTGCGACGCTACAGTGTGGAAGTTAAGTCGGTTTAGCAACGGTGCCTGTTGGTTCGTAAGACGGAATGAGCCAGAGCAGAAGAGAAAAGTGAGGGATAAGGACGAGGTGGTCCGGCAGAATGGTCAGGCAGCATGTCCAGTTGCTTGAGGTCTTACGCACCAAAGTGCGGAGCTGCAGTGTGAAAGGTAAGTCTGTGGTGCATCGTAGGTAGGTGGTCCATAATGGGAGAGGAAAGCCAGAGCCAAACAAGCAAGGGAATTATTGGGACTATGCGATGAATGGAAGCGAGTTGTAGCGAGAATATTCAATAGTATTGTGGTTCATAGAGACTCAGTTATGGAAAATCGATGCCGACTTCGCGATGGGGATACAAGCGGCAAACATAGGCTGCTACTTGAGCTCCAGCGCACAAAAGTGTTGAGCTGCAGTGTGGTAGGTTAGCCTGTTACTTGTGGTTCTAAGCTCGGGATTTCGGCGCCTCTTTGTGGAAGTTAAATCTTTGGATCCTCGGTACTTGGTGGTTCATGAGACGAAATTAACCAGCGTAAAAGAGATAAGTGTAGGCTTAAGACAAAACTAGGGCTGGTCCGGCAGCATGGCCAGATACTTGATGTCTTACGCACCAAAGTGCAAGCTACAGTGTAAAAGATAAGTCTTTGGAGAATCGTAGGTTGGTGGTGCCTATAAGGATATATGAGCCAACGCCAAACAGGTAAGATAATTAGTAAGAATATGCGATAGATGGAAGCGAGATGTATGGAGCATATACAATGGTGTTTTTGGTTCATGGGGTAAGATGTATAGGAAATATCGATGTTAGCTTAACGTTAAGGATAAAGCGAGATAACATGACCTGTTAATTGAACGCATGCGCACCAAATGCGGAGCTACAGTGTGAAATATGAGTAGGTGAAGGATGAGAGTTAGTTGTTACATAAGTGGAGGGGGAAGCTAGGGTCAAAGCGAGAGGTGAAGAGGCAGGACGAGATAAGGTTATGGCTTGGCCTCATAGCCAGATACATGAGGTCTCGAGCACAGCAGTGAAGAGCTACAGTATGAGAGATACGTCGATGAGGATCGTAGAAACGCGCTTCCTAGGAGAGGAGCAAAGCCAAAACCAAACAGGCAATAGAGGTAGTAGGAACGTGCGATAAATAGAAGCGGGATTAAAAGCGTATAATCAATGGTGTTTTGGTTCATAGGGTAACAATTATTAGAACTACCGATGTCAGCTTAGCGATAAGGATATACTCGGGCAATATAGTCTGTTACTTGTGATTCTACGCACGAAATTGCGACGCTACAGTGTGGAAGTTAAGTCGGTTTAGCAACGGTGCCTGTTGGTTCGTAAGACGGAATGAGCCAGAGCAGAAGAGAAAAGTGAAGGATAAGGACGAGGTGGTCCGGCAGAATGGTCAGGCAGCATGTCCAGTTGCTTGAGGTCTTACGCACCAAAGTGCGGAGCTGCAGTGTGAAAGGTAAGTCTGTGGTGCATCGTAGGTAGGTGGTCCATAATGGGAGAGGAAAGCCAGAGCCAAACAAGCAAGGGAATTATTGGGACTATGCGATGAATGGAAGCGAGTTGTAGCGAGAATATTCAATAGTATTGTGGTTCATAGAGACTCAGTTATGGAAAATCGATGCCGACTTCGCGATGGGGATACAAGCGGCAAACATAGGCTGCTACTTGAGCTCCAGCGCACAAAAGTGTTGAGCTGCAGTGTGGTAGGTTAGCCTGTTACTTGTGGTTCTAAGCTCGGGATTTCGGCGCCTCTTTGTGGAAGTTAAATCTTTGGATCCTCGGTTCTTGGTGGTTCATAAGACTGAATGAGCCAGAGCAAATGAAATGAGCAAAGACCTAGAAGAAGGAAAGCGATGGTCAGGCAGCATGGCCAGATACTTGGAGTCTTACCTTCTAGAGTGCAGAGCTACAGTGTGAATGGTAAGTCGGTGGAGCACAAGAGTCAGGTGGTTCATAAGCGGACAGGAAATCTAGGGTCAGAGGGATCAGTGAAGAAGTATTACAAGATAAGGTTTTACGTAGGCACCATAGCCAGATACTTGAGGCCTTACGCATTGTGAAAGATAAGTTGTTATGGGATCGTAGATATTTGGTGCCTAGGAGGGGACGGATACCAGAGCCAAACTTAAGAAAACTAATAAAAATATGCGATAGATGGAAGCGGGATATAAGAGCATATACAACGGTGTTTTGGTTCATTTGGTAACAATTATAAGAAAGAACGATATAAGCTTAGCGATAAGCATATAAATGGGCAACATAGCCTGTTACTTGAGGGTCTACGCACGAGGTTGCGGCGCTACAGTGTGGAGGGGAGGAGTCAACGAGGCTTCCGAGGAAGTAAACAGTCCAGTAAGAGCCGAACCAAGAAAGGTAACGTCTCAAATTCTGAGTGAACTCGGAGAGCAGGAGTTCGATCAAGCGAGACTGGATTAGTCGGCGCGCTGGGATCGGGACTACAATAAAACTATGAAAAAGGATAAACAACAAAGCGAACAAGTCTAGCAGACCCTGGATGTAAGGAAAATGTAGGGCTGGGTCTGCAGAGTCTGTACCGCTGAAGTCTCAATTTTAAAAGAGTAGTTAGAGAGAAATAGACAGGTCAAATGAGACTAGATCACGATAGGGCAGAAAAGCTGGCCGTCCGATTGAAAAAGGAATGAAAACAGAAAACGATAGAAGAAATGGTTAGGGTCTGGACGAGATGGGTTTATTGATAAAGTGTGGCACAGCCCACGAGGCTCTGCAAGTAATGTAAGCAGATCCATTAGGTCAGCCGAACCAAGTGAATGGATGTCCCAGAATTCTATATGAATCCGATGAGTAGGAGCCCGATTAAGCGGGATTAGATTAAGCGGCGATTTGGGATTAAGGCATACAATGAAAATAAGAAAAAGGCTTTAACAATAACGAGTGAACATGTCTCGAGGTCCCTCAAGGTAAATCTAACAAGGTTAAGTTAGCAAAGCTTATACGGCTTAAGTCTCGGAGGTTAAGAGCAGTCAGAAAGAAACAGACTGGTCAAGTGAGACTTGATCACAGCAAGCCAGTAAGAGCTGGCCGTCTGATTAAAAAAATATGAAAACAGGGTGCGATTAGAAAAGATCAGGGTCGGGATGATAGGGTTTATTAATAAAGTGTGGGAAAGCTCACAAGGCCCTTCATGTAACGTAAACAGAACCATTAGGACAGCCGAAACAAGCGCGGTGATGTCGCCGAGGTCTAAGTGAAATCGAGGCATGGGAGACCGACCAGCTAAGACTGGATTGGTTGGCGTGTTGGGATAAAGGCGTACAATAAATTAATGAATAAAGGCTATAAAAATAAAAGGTGAACAAGTTTAGCGGGCTCTAGAATTAAGGAAAACATAGTGTTAAGTCTACAGAGCGCATAACGTTTAATTCTAGGTATTTGGAAGCAGTCAGATGAAAGTAGACTTGGCAGGTAAGGCTAGACCACAGCAGGGCAGTGAGAGCTGGTCGGCCAATGAACGAAAGCGTGAGAATATAGAGCGTGACAAGCAAAGGATAGGATCAGGATGAGAAGGGTTTCCTGATAAAGGGTGGAGGAGCCCACGAGGCTTTCAAGGTGACGTAAACAGAACTTTGGGTCAGCCAAACCAAGATTTGTAACGCCGTAGAAATCTGAGTGAAATCGGTTAACAGGAGGCCGATCTGGCGAGACTGGATTAGCCGGCGCGTTGGAATAGCGCGTACAATTAAGGCTGGAAAAAGGGCTGTAACTAGATGATGCACAAGTTCAGCAGCCTCTCGGGGTAGAGGAACCCGAGCGTCGAGTCTGCATAGCGTATACCACATAAGTCCCGGTAGCACAGGAGCAGTCAGAGAGATTGGGACTGGTCAGTGGGACTAGGTCACCGCAGGGAATGAGATCTGGCAATCTTGCTGAAGAAGAAATGAAAACAGAACGCGATAGCAATGCTTATGGTCAGGATGAGAAACGTTTATGGACTAAAGGTGAAAAAAACCACACTAGGCTCTCCAGGTAGTGCAAACGGATAGTTGAGTCCGCCGAACAAAGAGTGGTAACGTCTCGGAAGTCTGAATGTATCCCGAGCGCAAGTGGCCGATCGGGTAAGACTGGATTAATCGGCGCGTTTGGATTAGGGCATATAGTAAAGGTGAGAAAAGAGCTAACAATAATTGGTGGACAAATCTAGCAGGCTCTGGCAGTAAGGAAAAAATTGTTTAGTCTTCAGTGTGTATACTGCCTAAATCTCAGTACCATGGGAACAGTCACAGAGATTGAGACTGGTCAGTGGAACTAGACCACCGCAGGGCCGTGCGAGCTGACCATCCAGTTAAAGAAGGAATGAAAACAGCAAGCGCGATAAGATAAGGTTAGGGTCGAGATGAGAAGGGTTAATTAATAAAAAGTGGAGAAGCCCACGAGGCGTTCCAGTTGATGGAAACAGAGGGTTTGGTCAGCCAAACCGAGCTTTAACGCCGAAGAAATCTGCGTGAAACCAGATGGCAGGATTCCGACCTGGCGAGACTGGATAAGTCTGCGCATTAGATTAAGACACACAATAAGGTGGAGAAAAAGGTCATAACCATAATTGGTGCACAAGTCTAGTAGGAGCTAGACGTAAGGGAAATATAGGGTTGAATCTGCAGAGTAAATAGCGCCTAATGCTCGGTAGCATAGAAATCAGTGAGAAATAGACTGGTCAGGTGAAACAACATTACTGCAGGGCGGTGAGCGTTGGCCTTCCAGTTGCAGAAGGAGTGCAAGCAGAGCGCGTTACGAAAAGGTTAGGGTCGAATGAGAAAAATTTATTATTAGAGAGTGAAAATGCCCCCGTTGCTCTCCATATAATGTCAACAAAACCATTCGGTCAGCCGAGCAAGAAAGGTAACGTCTCAGAAGTCTGAGTTCGGAGAGCAATAGGCCCAACGGTCGATACTAGATTAAGTCGTATGTAAATAGGCTATACCCCTCTCATGCTTCTCAGATCACAATTATGTCCCCTCTCTTGTTTGGCCTCTTTTCTGGTCCATATCGCATCGGTTCAATGGTGGTTTAGGTTTCCATAGCGGCCTTGGCAGGGCACTGTGCGGTGGCCTTCCGGTCGAAAAGGGAAGGAATACAAAGAGCACGATAATGAAAGTACTGGGTCATGATGGATGGGGAAGCAGCTAAGGAGGCAAGCAACGCGATATATCCTCCAAACTTTGACCGTTAAGGTAACACTGATCTGAGAGGTCGGAGAGTAAAAGATCTTTCAGGCACGACTTCGTTAATCGGCTTATTAGGACTGTGTAATACAGGTAATGTAGGAAAATGAATAAAGAGGGTCAGCAAAGATGGACAGGTTAGTGATAGAAAGAGCTGAAATAATAAAGAGTGTGCAATTCTATCGGGCTCATGTTAGGAGAAACATAGTCTTGTGTCAGCATAGCACCGCCCTTTTAACTATTTGTAGTTTTGAATGCAGGCAACGGGTATACTGGTCAGATAAGGCTGGGATAGGGCAGGGTACTGATAGTTAGCAGTCCAATGGTAGAAAGAATGAAGACCGTGCGCAGCAAGGAAAGAACCGGGTCAGCTTGGAGAAAGCTTTACTGATAAGAAGTAGAAAAGCCAACGTGGCTTTCGAAGTAATGTGAACAGGGTGTTTGGTATTCTCAACATTGGCCCGTAACGTCACAGTAGTCTAAGAGAAGTCGAAAAGCTGGAGACTGGTTAGAAGAGATGACATTAGTCGGCGGATCATGACTAAGTCGCGTAATTAATGTTTGAGGAGGAAAAGACAGGGTCAGCGGAGACGAACCGGTTGAGGGATGAAAGGAATTATACTAATACCGTGTGAGCAAATCCAGCAAAGTCCTCAGGGGAGGGAATTGGTGCGTTGGATTTGTAGTGCCTAGAGCATTTACGTCGCTGTAATATGGAAGCAGTCAGAGATCGAGAGATTGGTCAGATGAGACTAGAGTACGACAAGGTACAGAGCTGACTGTCTAGTAAAAGAAATGCAATCGTGTACGACGACAAGGATATAGCAGGATAGAGATGAGAAAGGATTTATAAATAAATAAATAAATATTTTATTGATAGTGTAAAGTTAACGCGGCTTTCAAGGTAATTTGCAAGGTCCATTAGGTCAGCAGAACCAACGTAGGTAAGGCATCGGGGTTCTGAATGAATCCGGAGAACGGGAAGCCGAACGGGCAAGACTGGATTAGTAGGCATGTTAGGGTTGTGAAGTACAATAAAGATGAGAAGAGGGCTATAACAATAAATTGTGAACAAGTCTAGAAGGCGCACGCGGTTAATAAGTTTATAAAGGTTAAGCCATTCTTGCAGGCTGTTGAAATGAGGTGAACGTGGCATTGAGTCAGCAGAGCCTAGCCTGTTTTATCGCCTTAGTTTTGCAGGCAGTAAAAGGGAAGTAGACTGTCAGATGAGACTCGATTAGGGCAGGGTACTGAGAGTTAGCGGTCCGATGGAAGGAGGAATGAAGGCAGTGCGCTGTTAGGAAAGAACAAGGTCAGAGTGGAGAAAGCTTTACTGATTAGGAGTAGAAAAGCCAAAGTGGCTTTCGAGGTAATGTGAATTGGGTATTTGATCTTCTTAATATTGACCGGTAGTGTCACCGTAGTCTGAAAGAGGTCAGAAACTAGGAGCCCAAACACACGAGTCTATATTAGTCTGTTCATTAAGATTTAGTAGTACAGTTGGCTTGGGAAGAGGATTAGAGATGGTCAGCAGAAATGGACATGTAGGATGTGGATGAGGTTAAATTAATTAGTTATAAGCAAGACAAGGAGGCGCTCAGGTTGAGCGGAATAGTGGTTCGGTTGTGCCGAGCCCATACCGTTTACTGCTCAGTACTCTGTAGGCAGTCAGAAGTAGGAGACCGGCCAGAGGAAACTAAATCAGCGCACAGCGCTGGGTTACTGATAAGGTGGAGAAAAGGAAACGAGTGAAAGGGGACAGAGCGTTCAGTCTTCCGAACAATGACCGGTACCGTTACAATATTCAGAGTGTCAGCAGAAATGGACAGGTTAGAGATGAAGGTGGCTATATTAATAAAGGGTCATCAAGACCAGCAGGCTCTCGGGAGGCAGTGGCATAGCCACAAGCCTACAGAGCCGTGCCCGTTTAAATTTCGCTGGGCTGGCGCGAGTCAGAGAGAAGCATGCCAGTCAAATGAGACGAGGTCAGGGCAGGGCGCTGAGAAATTGTAGTCCGATAGAAGAGCGTAATAAGGTGAGAACAGTGTCAGTTTGAAAACAGCGTTATTGGTGTTGTTTATATATGATAACAAGGCTCGGTACATTGGGATTAGTCCGCACAATTAAGATTTCGCATGAAATTCTATATGTGATAGGGGTCGTGCTCCCAGAGCGCTTACTCAGGGATGCAGGTGTCCAAGATATCTGCTAGATTGGGAACACTTAGTAGGCTATTTATGGCCGTGGAGGATTGCGGGCTGCTATCAGATTCTCTGATGTCTTCAGGTAAGTTATTCCACACATGCGCATATCCACAGAGTCAAGTCAATGGTGTGTATTTGATCTTTAGTGAACTTTGAATCGTAGTTAGCAATGCCGTCATTTCTGGTAAAGGAGTTACAGATGTGCTTGGAACTACAGTCTCAGAGCTCGACCGCATTAGTGACTACCTTTTCAGGAGGCAGAAAGGTAGTAGTCGGTATAACTGTGCTGCCACCCCGCTGCTTCATTTGTGTAGTAAGAAACTTTGCCTTGTCGTCAGTGCAAAGCGCCACGTGCTCAGTTAATGTACGCGCATTGCTTTATGCACATCTCCAGTCGACCAGTAATTCTTCCATGCGAACGATTAGATAAAAGTCTCTGGTCTTGCTGTAGCGGGAGCGCATTTTCTTAAGCTTACTAGCTAGTTTGCGTGTGGAGGCATCCTTAAGAGCAGTATACATGCCTATCTTCCTTTTTCTGGGGGCCAGGACGTTTAAGCAGTTCTGGACGTTGTTTCAAAGCTCCCGGATTGCAGTATCTGTATTGTCAGAGAGGATGAAATCGTCCCAAGGTGATGCTCGGAGAAGGAAGAAAACTTTTCCCAGTTGATGCGCTGGAGGAGTCGAGATACCTCATAATTTTTATCTTCATGTTAAGGAAATTTAGGCAGTGCAAAAGACAGCTTCACTACCTGGTAGTTGCTGACCAGTATGCGCTTTACTACGCTGGCGCACGCCTGGGAACTGCCGTTAGTGAATATTAGGTTCAGTAGGTTAGATCGTATAAACGTCTAGTGAGCCATGAGCGAGGCCACTCTGGACCACTACAGAAGCGACGACGGGTCCTGCAGAGAAGGTAGGCAGAACCGGCGCTTCGTCTGTAGGTACGCTGCATTAGATTTACTAACCGCGTACTTGCGTGCTAAGTCTGGTTGTTTCAGGTGGTGGGTTTTCAATTTTATCCTAATGTTTTTCTTTCTCATATATATCTCTACCTGTACTCTATTCCATTAACTTGCACACCTTGCTTAAGCCAATTGTATTCGACTTCCATAACATTTTTGTGTTCGTGAAGGTCAGGTTGTGTGCGGCGGGCCATCTAGCGGCGTGGGAGTTCTGCTACTTGCAGTGCGTATGCTTTAGTGATATCGGAACGTCTGCGCAATGGCCTTTTGCTGTACTGACATGGATTCTACGGAAGCCGATGAGGAGGAGCTGTGAAACATCGAAGCTTTGAGTTGCTAGGCGATGGCGTTGTGTCGCTAAAGAGTTGCGTGGGGTCACTGACAACGCTGGCTAATGGAGTATATACTGACAGAAAGCCCACAATCTCAAGTCCATAGTATATGTCCCACAAGTCAGACGTATCGACAGGCTGTGGATTGTATTCGGTCGTGTCTACGAAAACAGTCGAGTTGTCAGCGGATAGTACGGACTTCACGACGATTTTGTTGGCTTAACTTTGTCTGTTGTGGAACTTTTGCATCGCGGTATGCTAGTCGCTGTGAGGAATCCAGGTACACGTTGCGCAGCACCGAGTAATAGGCCGTGCGCCTTGCAGTTTCTTGCGCGCTTGTGAGTTAAGACCCTGTGAATGGCGTCACAAGGGATTTTTCTGAGAAACTGAACTAGGAGACAAAGTTGACCTTTGCAGCAGTGTTCTGTCCGGTTTTAGCAGCACTGCCCCGAGGTACGTGTGCTGATTCGATACACACCGATCGTTAACGTTTAGTTTAGCTAGCTCGGGGCTTCTAAATTTCATAACTATTGGGCAAGTTTGGCCGGGGACCTTACTTAGGCAAGGGGCTGAACAGCAACCATGTGGTAGTCTACTATCATTGAGGACGGTACGCAACACCTTGTTAGTGGCACTTTCTCAGGTACGTTGAAGACGACCGCGTTATTGGCACGACGAAATTGGTTGCTGACCTCGTGCGTAAGATTATTCATTATTTCACCTGCAGCTAAAGTTTCAAGTAGGCTAGACCAAGTCTGGATGTTGTTCAGATTGACCAAAGGCATGACTTTGTTTAATGGCGTTGCAATAATTTAAACAGTTTTTAGCGAGCTTACCTGACTTTCGAGAAGGCTGTACTTTTGCAGAGCTTCTGCTAATGGATCTACAAGTACTACTTTGCAATCTCGTATTTGTGATACGCCAGCCTCACTAACCTCATGGGTGGCCTGTTCCAATGTTTTCTTTTTGGTAATTGTGCTTGACGTACGTTTGTTCACTATGATACTAAAAAGAAGGTAAAATAATCGAATAAAAACTGGGGTAAAACAATAAAATGATGAAGCCGAAACCCGCACACACGACTTTGGGCAAACGGCTTGGACAAAATCCAAACACAGCAAACACGGTGTAACAGTTAATAGATGTTACGTTAATGTACCACAAACCGGACTAGAACGCAGCGATATACAGTTCAAAGAACAGCGGCTTCACTACCTTTCGCGTACTTTTCAATGAGCGACGCCCTGCTACCAAGAATTCTATGAATGCGCAATGAGATAGACGAGCAATTGGATACCCAAGATGTATGAAATGTTAAGGATGTACAAAAAAGAAACAGGTTCACTCCACATGCGGTATATTGAGGTCCACTATTTCCGTGAACTGTAAAATATATAAAAATGTGAACTTGAAAGGAAAATGAACAGCGTTACGAACGCGCTTGCAGAGTTCCCTCCTATTCTGTGGTACCAGTGACGAATGTTGTGGGGTCTACATAGGACAGAGAATATAATATCAGTTGGTGTAACGCTGGCCTTTGAAAAACGGTGAAAAGGGACGCTAAGAGCATATCTGCAGCTTGAAAGCTTACTAAATGTGAATGATGGCGTATGCCATCGTTCGTTTGAAAGCTAACGCCTTTCCTTTGCAGGTGAAGTTAATGTTCGCTAGGCTTTCATAGCCAAGCACAGCTGCGGAATATGCCAGATGGCTTGTGCCAGGTTACTCCTATTAATTTTATCGATGTAGGTAGTCGGATGATAAGGGTATGAAAGAAACGGTTAACTTACGACTATTTTGTGCTAATCTTCGTCAAGCGGGGTTTCTTCGAGTGCAGTTAGCACCTCCTGGGTTGCTACTGACGGTGTTATGGGATAACGGAAGGACGGAATAGCTTTTGCATAGCGTTCGCCAAAACGTTCACAGCTCGCAGGGCATTCCCCTGCAACGTTATCATTGTATGTTACATCTCTGATGCAGTTTTATGCATAAGGAAGCAAAAGTGGTTGTCGCCCATCATACGCGACACACTGTGGAGTTCCGACGCCATCTTTGTTTGCTCTTGTGAATGTTTTTAACAAGCGCTGAGACATTTGACGCCGTGCATTTCGCGTACCGTATGCGTGTATGCATTGACTGCTCAATGAATCTTCTGTAGCAGTAACGGCAGTGGAATGTACCTTTTATGAATAGTGAGCCAAACTTATGAAACGTACAAATAAATAACTACAGGTTTCTTTCTCGATGGCGCGATGCACACCTGTGACCGTATGATCAGCTACCGTTGCGCAAGTTGCGTGCACTGGAGGCATTTGCGACACATTATGCACAGCGCTCAGCGACGGTGTGGACGAGGAAGGCCTCGCTAATAAAGCAACTTTCAGATATATTTCATACTTTGCTTCCTGCAGCACTTGTGCTTTGGGAAGTGTGCGCTGACTTCCGCAGGTGACGATAGCCGAACCAGGGGCTTAATGTAAACCGATCATTGCATGCTAAATTCGCGCACAAAACAGGCACAATGCGCCGGGGAGGGACACCGAACTAAACCATTCATTCCGGATCATGGGAACTATGGTTGTTGCACTGATGGCCACAAAACAACTTCGCGTCCTTGCGTTTCTCTTCGGTGGTGGTTAGGCAGTGCATACTTACTACTTGCATTAGCGCTACCACCAGGATAATGCTGCCTCCGTCTGGGAAGATGCCATGGCTTTGCCCGGCACCAAAGCAAGCTTACGGAGCTGCTGATGCAACCAACACTGTAACCGTCGGTCGGCAACCATGTGCTACTGATACCGTTAAAAACGGGTATTACAGCGGCGTTCGTGTAGCTGAACCTGGATCCGGTTTCCGAAATGGCTAAAAAAGGCTATAAGTACAGTAGCAAGGCTGACAGGGAGCGAAGGTCCAACGTTGTTGCGATACTTCCACACCCAGCCAAAATTGTAGTAGAAGGTCACTTAAGTGATGCAGGCACGAATTGTGAAATACCTGTCACGAACGCAATCAAGATTAAGACAGCCATAGGGATGTCCTATAGTTCTGTTGCCGTGCGTCCCTTCTATTCTATAAAGGCGAAAGCAAATGCAATGACATAAGTCCAGGGGAGCAATCATACTAAACAGCAGGTCCTCTCAGCAGGCTCACGTCATCGCCACCCACACGCTTTGTTCATCCACCTGACAATCTTGTGCCGTCCATCGTCGGTCAATAAACGCGCAGCACCGCACTCTGCATGCCACACGGATGCACAATGTGAAATGTAACCCGCGTAGTGGGTCAATTTCACATCCACATAACTTAGAGTGTGTGTGCAATCCTTTGTAGCGGCGAGCACTGTTCCGACGGCTTTCTAGTGCGAACAATTCTTGTCTGCAGTCGAAGTAACGAACTGATGAATGGGATTTTATACTTTCACAAAGACCGCATCAAAAATGGAAACATTTCGGTGCTGCTTCTTCTAGAGTTGGGAGGAGCAACACTGCAATATTTCTATATCGGTTGCGGTCGCTGCGATCAGTATGACCGGGGTCTATCACAAAGTAAACTGAGGTCTAAATAGAGGTTACTTGTCGCAATCCAAATACACAGCGGGTTCTCCAAGTCCAACTCTGTATTTCATACGCTCTTCACGCGATCGCACAATGCAACCTGCAATTGTGTAACGGACACGGTTCATTGCCCTGCAAGCAGGAAATACTGTCCGGATGATACACAACACATCAGCAGGTAGCGCACCTTTAAACGTACCATCCGGAAGCATCCCCAGCAGTGATGTATATAGGCGCAGTTGCGATGCAACGTGAAGGTGGGTAGCGCAGCACGTGCAACGTAGGTCCACTGAGACCAACGTTCCTTTTCGGTAATAAAGCAGCTTGTCTGGGAGGTGGACTGCTAGATCAAGATTACGAATTGCAGTAGGTTTGAAGTTCATGAAGGACCCTTTCAACATTTAGGTGGTCATCTTCTACCGTTGCACGTTACCGCATCCTCGTGCTATGAGGCGCGCTTATTAATAACTCATGAACATGAGCAATGATGAAGTCAGTGCCAGCGAACGCGTGGTGCTGTTGTAGTGCGCTATGTCTATACAAAGCGCTACGCACTTCCCAAAGACCACTGTACTTACGACAGTGTCCGGTCAAGTATTTGCCTTACACACTCGCGTATCGAACGTATGCTAGTTTGTCAGGTAGAAAGGATAGCCTACACCGCCAGAGAGTAGATGTGCTGCTACGTCAGGGAACACAGGATCAAGAAATAGCGAAGCAGTTTTGTCACCAAGGTATCCCAATGAGTACAGACGTAAGCCGCTTGACTTGGTAGCCTGCCGTGAAGGATTAACTGTCGCTGAGCGTCCCACAAGCCAGGCAAATATGGATAATGAGCAGGCAGGTTCCTTGAACCTAAAATCTCGCGTTTGTCGTCGCGTTGCAGCGTCTGCTGCAGCGCAACTTTCCCGAGCTAGGGTCTTTTGAAGTTGACCATATCCATTGTAGTCCTAAACTCTTCTAATAATCCTGAAACTTTTGTACTAGGGGTATACTATTGGAGCCATTAGTATGTGCAAATTTAATACGGGTGCACTCTAGGTTTGTCGTTGGAAAACGGCGAGCTGCATCTTACACTCCTATGACTGACTAAATCTTAGTTAACTTGACATCCTTTATTGTATGTAGACATGTGAGCGACCCGCGAACGGTTGGCACTGAATAAGAGCCTAGGATATTTCTTTGGCTTCATACTTCATTTTGGGAAATTATTCCCTTGTCCATTGATCAGTGTCTTAGTAAGCGGAGGAGTATGCTACGCCACCGCTGATGCAAAGTGCTTTACCATTGCAAATGGTAAAATTTGTATCCACGCCGTTGCATAACGAAGTTCTGTGGAAAGCCAACCTGTCGTCCCACTCCATGATGCTCTTCAATAACGACACAGCGGGATGGTTAGCATTTGTAATTATCCCTTACAAGATGTATAACTGCGATTGAACTGCCATCGCAGGGCAATTGTCCAGCTGCTTCTGATTCCCAACCTCCTGCCATAACTGAGTGAGGCTATGCACGTTAAACGTTAGGTCTTCCGATTCATTTAGTTCAAACTACTCAGTAACAAAAACCATTAGTACTGAGTCTGCGAAGGAGGCATGTGTTACTTGCAGGTTCAGATGACACAAATTATAGAAATCAATGTATAGGCTTTAGAAGTTGTTGAAGTAATCCAAAGTCATACAGCACATAACACTGCGGGGCCTGTACATAAAAGTAATTGCCGGAAATCATTCGAGTTTCAATAACGGAACATGTTAACACCGCAACAACGTCTGTTAAAGTCCTCAGCTCAATAACAACGAACTCCGTCTATGCCTGCATCCAGTACACCGATTTGTTAGCGTACGGCTTACGGCCTTTCGCCCTAGGTGACGAAAGTCACTGCGAAGCATTCGCTGCATGAAACGAAGGCAACTGGCTTGCATGTAAAATAAAGTAAAGGCGCTGGGTATGTCTACGGTAAGACATACAAAGGGAAATAGATTCATCCTTTCGATAATTCAAAAAGTCTCATTCAGACGCGAGTGGTATGAGGCTTTAGTAAATTCATCTATCCAGAACACACGGACCTCGCTGTCAACACTTACCACAACAGTAGTATTGGGAAGGAGCCTCAGCTCACTTTACGGATGCCGTCGCCGGTGCATCGCAAATGACTGTTGAACACTAAACCTTAACGCGGTGGACCTGGCCCGAGAGCCTCAAGCCACTCTCCTACAAAGCAGTTATCTCCATACTCAGTAAATAAAAAAATAAATATATAGTTTATTCTCGTTCTTGCGAGGCTCACCATCAAGGGCGTGATCATGGTGCTACAGACCTGTGTGATCGACAGTTGCACAAACTAGTATATTTTGACGAACAGCATAGGGGGGTGTGTGTCTGTAGACATGTAAAAGTATGTTTAGGTTTATTTGGAAGTAGCTATATTGTGTGATTAGATAAATGTGACCTGTGTGCTTTTGTACTTTGGGTTCGCCCGTCAAAGGGGAAATCAATGGTACGCTTCGGATCGGATGACGTTCGCGATGTGCGAATGATCCTCCGGAAAAGGGAAGTGGCAGTGACTTCTTTTATTGGCGCGTCACATCCGCCACGTCACCGTGCTGTTAAACGGATATCTGTGATTGTTATAGGGAGAAGGTATGCCAGGCGAAATGCCACCACATCTTGGAACACTGCCGCCGAACAATTTGCTGCAACGGGATTTACCCGCACCACCAAGCTGGCACCACGGGGTGGTTGTTCGGCTAGCCAGCTAAGCAACTGACTCATATCTGGAGGCTTAACTTCACCGTTGTATATCCCCACGGCAATCGGAGTAGAAGGCATCGGAGATTCTAGTCGACAGAGAATGGGCCAAATTTGTCTCGGTGATGAGGAAAACGGTGGGAATCCATTCACGTGAACGTGAATGTACAGTGTTCTCCGAGCGAAAGCGCAACAGCTTGCAAGGCAGCCATCATAACCTTCTTGAAACCGAGGTGGGCATAATTCTCCGCATTCATATTCATGTTCAGTGTGCAACGCGGAGTCCTCACTAATGTGCGATAGCCTTTCGGTAAACCGGGATGAAACGGAAGTAGCAAAGACAGGAAAGCGTTCACAGTGGAAACGATGGCCCCAAATTAAATAATCCATTTATACAAATGCGTAATCAGAGCCTCGAAACTTCTATACTCCCTAATCTGCTGGAATATATCAAACAAATAACCACATGGCGCTAAGCTGCATTTAGCTGCAATCAATGTATAAGCATGTGCACCTTCATTTTCTAAGGATGCATCATCACTCTAAGGTTTCCTGGGTTTTGTTTACTGCCACAGTGCTTCCTCGGTCGTTAGCTAGGTGAAACACATTCTCTAACAAATACGGTGGTCATCAAACTTGCTACCATTAGGATTAGGTGTTGGGACACAACCAGCGTTACGTACCTGCGCAGCGATAGAGCCAAGGGCTTACAACTTAGGACGTGCGATTCGACCCCACCGACGAACAATGCTTCTTAATGAGTAGTTAGAGGAATTTCGAGACTAGGGCGTTTTTCCAACATATGCTACTGCATGGTCCTCAAAATGAATTCCGATGGTAACTGACCGCTTATTAGGTAACTTTGGAAGCGTGTGTAAAGGTGAAGCGTGTAGAGATTAAAACGCCAGAGCGCAACCAAGGCGACAGAAGTTTGATCTAGGTGCTAGGATTCAAACGTTTGTCGGGTACAATGTAGCCAAACTACACGTTTGTCCATGAGTGCGCTGTTTCAGTTGCGGGTGAGTATATATATTTTTGTACACGCACTGCTTACACACGCAATTCATTTAGCCAATCCAGTGATCACTTTTGAGGTGTCGCCTATTTTATAACCTATTATTGAGCAGGAGTAGACAACCACGCATATTCTTGGTCGTATGCAAGCAGGGAACGCTCTGGATGGTGAGCACGGCATAAACCATACAAGTAATTAGAAAACCAAAAAGTCATGCAGCCGGTGAAATCTTTGGAATGCGCTACAAAGTTGCTGGCACTTCATTCCCCCCAAAGCAAGATTTATGTGTTGCCCTCTACCTACACTGCACTTTCCATTTTGGATACGGTAAAGTGAGCAAAATGAGTAAGGACAAAGCTTAATTAAACAATGTTTCCAATAGAAATATGCCAGTAGCAATTGTAATAAGCGTCCGGTCGTGGGCTTCGATGGCGTAGGGTTTCGAAGCCTAGGTGAGTCTTATTAGACAGAGTCGGCTGAAAGGTTAAGAGAGATACTACGAAAGCAGCTGGATAACCACCTAACAAGTGTCGGAGCTGGATGAACGGTAGGCTTGTGTCACCTCCCGTGGCTAGCTGGGCGGTACTGGCACAGCTGACGGTAGAGGACCAAGCGCAAAACGACCAGGTTGATGGTGTAAAAATGCGCAAGATTTGTGGCTACTCCAACGACGACGGAAGGCGAAAAGGGAAAGTAAAGAGAAGAGGAGACGACGAGCACACAATAAGATACGCTCGACGACTAGTTGACTCCCTACTGCGACGTCGAGGCGCTACAGCATTCCTCCCCTAGGATGGGTTCTGCTTAGCGCCCTCAGAAGTCCTGGCTCGCGACAACTTGCAGACTCAAGGAGACCTAAATTAACGCTTTCGTTCAGAAGAGGTCGTGCATGGAAAGGATAGGGATCGTTGTAACGGCTGCTGTGCTGCTTCAGGAACTGGCCTTGTGAGCTGGCAGGGTCGCTATATATGTAATAGGCGTCTAGTCTTGGGTTCGCAGGGCTTCTTGGTTTGGGGAGTTCGTTTGTCGTATTAGAGAGAGGTGTCTGAAGGGTTAGGAGCGATACTTCGTAGGCAGGTGGAAAATCACTTAATAAGTGTCGGAGCCGGATGAGCGGCATGCTCGTGTCACATCTCGTGGCCAGTCGGGCGGTACTGTCACAGCTGCCGATAGCGAACCGAGCGCCAAACGACTAGATCGGTTGCCTGATAATACGCAGGGTAAGTGGCTCCTCTAACAACCAGTAAAGCGAAACAAGTAAATAAATAACAACTTGTATTCTCGACAAATCAAGGCACGTTTCTGGTGGAGATCAGAATGGTACGATGTTGTGTATGACAGCATAATTTTCAGGACCAAGTTAGGAAATAATACAGAGGTTGTTCGTAGGTTAAACCCGCATGACCGAAAGATCACATGACGTCCATCCACGCCGAGTTTGAAATGTAGGTATTAGAAATAGAGATCATTGGAGGATAGTAGGTTGGTGAGGGACTGGTCCGATGAGGTCGGTAAGTTAAGGAAAGCATGAGGAAAAGCTGTGGAAGCTTTTAATAATTGAGACCTGTTACTGCTCAGACATGTAGGCGTATTCGTGTGAAGGCAGATGTATTCACAGTATTCGTGCGATGTGGTATCGGTCAACTTGTCGATGCGTGGTTGGGTCAGTGACTTCACTGAGTCGTGAATCACAGCCACCTCGTCACAGTGTTGATAAAAACATTGTGGTTCCTTGTAGGAAGAACCCTTGCCAAGCAAAACTCACTCCGTCCTAGAACAATGTAGACTGGTGACAGGACTCGTCAAAGATGCATCTGACCGGTTGTCCTCACGGTTAGTTTGAAGTCATGGTTCGCCAATTAGCTTCCAATGGATATGTGGTTAGATTATTTGGAGTAGGTCGAGTGTGCTTGGAGCTGTTGAAGGCGAGGATTTAGGTGCCTTGCAGTCATCAGATTAGCTTCCCGGATTCCTTTAGTGCGTCGGGATTGCGAAGTGTGGACGATTCTATTGATTTGTGTTGATTCCGTTGCCAACCGTGCGTCGCACGTATGTCCGCGGAGGTGTGTAGTGTAGCTATTGATATCCTTTAGCAGAAGAAGGAAAAGAAAAGCTGAAAGAGCAAGTTGCTAAGGTAATTGAACAGGACTATGTTAAGGTACGAATGAAACATTTTGATAACGTTGTGGGAATTAAAAATAATGGAATGACCGAACAAGTTATACAGTAGATCTGTTATGTTGCGTAAGAAAACGAAACCCGATATTTGTTGAATGCGAGGGACAAATGCTGTCCGAATTGGCCCAACATAAGCAACAGTTTCCCTGTGTGAAAACCGAAAGTATCGGGCATTGTTAACAGTTGAATGAGTTGAGGAAAGCAAAAAAGTATAGAAATTAGTGGAACATGCAACCAGGGTATTGGTGCAGCCATCAGTATCTAGTGGTAGAGCTTAGCTTTCTAAGGTGTTCGTGGGCCAGTAGTTGTTACGCCTGGCTGGGGACCCACAAAAAGTATAACATAGCAAGTTTAGTAATAAGATACTGGGGAAATAGCCGAATGCTGGTGCCATACTGAGTGTCGGAGAGGTTGCGACGAGGATAGAAATGCTAAGCTACTACAGCTGTAGCGCGAAAACTGTTTGGGGCAAGCTCTGAAGAGGACCAGAAGTAGCGGAATATCATGTGCAGCAGCAAAAAAAGACGTTAGGGGTTCCACTCCGTTGAACTTCTAGTGAAAGGTAGAGATCTAAAAGACGGTAAAACTTGAGCTAGAGGGAGCCAGGTTGACGGTGAAGCAGGAGCTGCTATCTACCGTAATATAACTTACGGATTGCTAGCCGTTCAAGGTTAAGGACAGGTGCAAGAATGGAGGGGACTAGATACTGCTGCTGTGGCAAGAATACGGTTGCAAAGCCAGCTCTGAAAGTGATCTAAGGCAGTGGATAAAGCTGGGCAGCTGGGTCATACTTAGTGTCACACCCCAAGATGAACTTTTACAGAGAAACACGCTTGTCAAACAGTCAGTAGAGAAGGGAAAACGACGATCTCATTATAGGCCACCCTCGACGACAACTAACTTATTGCCTCGCTACTGTGACGCCAACGCGCTTCGTAAGCCCTCCCCTAAATGGCGCTCTCCACAGCGCCTACACATTTTCCGACCAGTGTCAAGCCGCTGACGCACAACGAAATCGATTAACACTTAGGTTTGGTCGATTCTGCGCAAGAGGATGCTAATACTCGTTGTAACGGCTGCTGTGCTGCTTCAATGACTGGCGTTATGAGCCAACAGGGTCGCCATATATGCAATGTGTTTCCGGTCGTTGGTGTCGAGAGCTTCTGTTTCCGTGGCGTACTTGGGTCGTGTTAGTCAGAGGAACCTAAATCTTAAACAGAGATACTTCGTAGGCGTCTGGAAAACCGCCTAGTGAGCGTCGGAGCTGGAGGAACGATATGCTTGAGTCACGTCTCGCGGCTAGCTGGGTAGTACTGGCACAGCTGCGATAGAGGACCGGGCGCGGGCCAGCTAGATAGATGGCATAAACATACATATGGTGGGTGGCTACTGCAACAACAACGTGGACGAACTAGGAAAGTAAAGCAAAAAGGAAATGACGAGCAAAACGTAGGCTACGCTTAACGGCAATTTACTTGTTGACTAGATACTGCGACGCCGACGTGCTACAGCCACACAGCTACAAGGAGACGTACGGCTTAACGATTGACGCGACTTTAAATTACGATGGTTGCCCTTGGGACTGCTACTTTTGAAGACAGCGGGTATTGTAATACCAGTGATGGTCTTTTGTGCATCCACGATTGCGAATATGAAATAAGACATTTATATTGTAAAATTTCTTACAACTCTTAGGTTGTGACAGATTGCAAACTTTATATATCGCCGGATGTGTGCGGTCTGATAGGCTGGCTCCTTTAAAGCTTCGAAGTCAAGCGTGACTAATAGGTGTTTATTTGTCAGCGCCATCTACGCACCTACCAACGCTAGCGCTGATTCCGTAAAAGACGACTTCCACCGTCAACTGACCGATCTCCTTCCTCACAGAAGAAGCACAGATATTGTGGTGCTGGGTGTTCTGAGCGCTCTAATTAGAAAATTATCCATTGATGAACTGCACCTGGGTGATCAGCACGTTGTAGGCTCCCGTAATGATGACGCTGAGCGGTTACTACATTGGTTTGATGATGCCCGCTTATTTCTTGCTGGTACTAACTTTCGACACAGTACCCGCCTGAGGCTGCCGGCACCCGCAAACACCGAACCAGCCTTGGACGCAAATCAATCGGCTTGCAATTAGTTGCCGCTGGAGGGGTTGCATTTATCCCCTTCACTCGAGTTGGAGCACATGTGTGAGCACCAACCATGCACTTGTATGTGCTGACCTGCGGCGCGGTTTGGCGGGAGCCTACGACGACCCTTTGGGCGCACTGACGTCAGTCACATGGCGAAACCGACTGTTCTGTATGCACATAGAAATGTGCTGACATGCGAGCTGAGTAAGCGCTTACTGGAGACAATTGAAAGTCACTGGGCGCATTTCCACCAGACATTACTAGCAGCCGGTAAATACTCATGTGGTAAGTCTATTAGCCAACATGAACATTGGGTCTCTTTGTGGTCGCTGGAACTTATTGACAGTCGCCGGCATATTCTGGCTGGAAGCGAACACAATGAAACCCGCAAGGAGCTCCGGGCAAAACTCCATGCTAGCCTAAAAAGCTAACCCAAATCCTGGTGGACATTTTGTGTCTCATTGAGAGAACCAGCCATTGCACCTAGTGCCTGTCAAGGTTTTTCCTGTCTGCTACGGGAAATGAGCAGCAGGGGACCTGGTTTTAGCAAAGCAAGTTGGGACAAGGGTGGACAGACTATATCAACCTGTCAAAACTTTAAGCTAGTAAGGAGGAACTGTTTGCTGGAGGATACGTTGGATTCAGCTAGTTCGGGCATTTTCCTCAGCTGTTAACCTACAATCAGTGGAAAGTGCTGTTTCGTTTAAAAACAAACAATGTTCCTGGGGTAGTGTACAATTCTTCTAACGGCTGTGCCGGGCAAATTAACGAGGAACTCTCAATGTAAACGTTAAAGAGTAATCAGCGCGGTTGGAAACCGATAGAAACGGTAACAAGATGAGTAACTGGAAAATTTGTGCAATGGTACTTATAATTGATGAAATTGTCCATCTCTATATAAGGCAGCGCGCTATGGTGCTCTGCCCTACCGGCCAGCGCAATGGAAGCTCCGTACTTTACGTTCGCCAAGTGGTCTGCTTTGATGGCTTCAGATGATGAGTATGGCTGTAATAACGTAAGGTTAACAACACAACGTTGAGTGCACGATGCTCGGTTATTAAAGCAGCTAATAAAGCTGGAATATGGAACATTTGAAGTGTTCAGGGAATACTTTGCGGCATTTCAACGTCTGTGCTGCACCTCATTTTCCGTGTACGATTCTGAACCTGCCGGTCGATGCTGCCGAAACCGTGATATTGTGCTCCTGGAAGGGAGGGCATATTTGTACGGGAAGTACGTATGTGCTCATACCCACCGGAAAGGTAGTGAAGGCCGCCGGTACTTGCTTACCTTTATCCTGCTCAAGCTGCCCATTTAGTTACAGGAACTGCAAGTTTGCCACGCAGGTCACATGTCGTTTTGTCCTTGGTTAGTATAAGATACTGGTTTACTCTATAATGCACATCCATGAGTTTCACGTAGGAAAACCATTTTTATACGCCTAATCGCAGGCTTTCACAGGGGGATGGGGAGCAAGTCTTTGAGCTCATGTGGTGTTTTAAGGGTACGCGTGAGATGACAAACTTGGCTTTTGTAACCTGTCAAGTGCGTTTGGAACGTGCAGGCGTCAGACCTGTACGTAACCGGAACGCTAAAGTGAAACGTGGGAACGAAGTCGTTCGAGTACGGAGGCTGCCCCAGGGGAAGGGACATGCGACATAGTGGACAACAAAGGTATAACGCGGTATGTGTTTTTCATATAGCGAAGTGGTATAACAATAGGTCCTCGCTCCTGCGGTGTCACCTTGGCAGACGCCGTACTTCAGCACAATCAAAGTGCTTATGTGTTATGGTGTGCAATACTGGTTAGAGAAACCGGCTTGGATTGTAGTTTTGTCATACCTTCATGCCTAAGGAAAGTGGGCTCAATAACCAGGATGCCGTGCGTCCAATGACGGAGCATTTACCAAAAACCCATACAGCAAGGACGCTGGTGCTAGATCGCTAATTAGCGCAAATGAACGCTCTCAAATCCTGCATCGCAAATGCGCGTTTGAGGTTTTTCCGATTCCATGTACAAAGGCCACTGCGGGAGTGTTGCGCTTACTTAAAAGGTTGCAACGTTATGGACCGCAGGAAAGTTGCGCAACGGATGAATACGTTGTTGTACACGCAAAGCAAGCCACAATTCCACGAACAGCTTGCTGCCATCGGCGCTCGGAGTAAGGAGGCGTTTAGGTATCTTAATAGCACGTGGCACCTCTACACGGAAGCTTAGGTCGGACATATTTTAAAAAGCGCAAGCATTTTGGGCAATTTCATGGCTAACAGAGTGGAGATAAATAATATGCGTCTGAAACACGGTTTGTCTCGTAGTTCAAGTGTCCTTCAATGGTTTAAGAAAATGTTGCGATGGAACCATGAAGTAGCCCCGGCGAGAGAAAGCCGCCTACAGAAAGCACACATAAAGGTGGTCAAATCCCCTCATGAGCGCGTCAGTTAACCGAGCTTTTGCGTTCCATGGAGATATATCCCTGCAGAGTGTTTCTGAAGTACCTATCGGTAAACAAAGTGACAGGCACGGGATGTGGCTAGCGATTCTGGAATGTGCGCACTTCCCGTGAGCAGTCCTTCCAAGTGAAATATGCAGGCGCCTAGATTTGTAGCTGTGCACTCACTATGTATTGGAATTTATCGTGCGCTCATGGATTGGAGGTAACTCGTCTAATCAGCTATCCGCAAGACAAGTTAATCCAGGAAAATCGGTGGTTTTCACCCGCGCAAGCACCGGGGAACGTTTCCTAGAGTGGTGAGCAGTAGTACCTGGTGATACATACGGCTCTACGGTGCACGGCTGCCGAGAAGCTAGCTGGTAATGAAAGTGTTGGAAAGGCGATAGCTATCGCGTCAAACGTAATGAACCATTTAACTTCCGTAAACTGGTGCGTGCCCTGAAGGATCCGGCTGGGCGCCTTTTTGGGAGACCTGATGTTGAACTAATGGCTACGGAACCCACCACCAGGCAACTGATGACTCGGATCGTGAACACCATTTTCGGTTGTGGGAAGAAGCGGAGGTGTGTGGATTTCTTCATAGCTAAAGAGGCAGAGGATGAAGATACTGCTGTTCGTTGGGATCCGTCAAGAACACAGAGTAGGTTGCCGAAAGCGCCTTCGAAAAGGAAGCATAATCTCGCCAGTAACGAGGTGGATGGCGAGCACAGTAATCGTGGTTGCTCCGTTACGGAAGACGAACTGCCGGCAAATGCGAACTACAAGTGTAGTAGCATACCGTTTGCGGAAAAAGCGGAGAGCGCCTTCGCAGGTATCGCAGGATTGCAATGTTTGTCTCATTTGCGGTAACGAGCAAGGGGATTCAGTGGACCTGGACAGCACTTAGGCTCAATGCTGCGACTGGAAGCTCCAAAGCCATTAAACGTGCGCGGAACACCGGGACCCATATGGGTCTTACCAATAGGTGGACTGCCAACGGTTCATAGGGGACGACTGAGCGGTGCATGCATGCTTCGGTAAGCGGATGTCGGCAAAGGTGCGTACATACAAAGGTTTTGAAAACTCGCAACTAAGACAACAAGGTTTTGGAAAGCCAAAAAGACACCAAAGGCTATTACAAGAACCCCAAAAGACGCAAAAGTTTTGCAAACGGTTATGCGTATTACATGTTGTTGCTGCTTTATGGGTAGGCGTTTCGTGCGGTTGTCCATCGCATTCCATACGTACCAATTACCGACACTGTCTTTTATCTTTCTCATGAACCCAACCGGAGAGGTAGCATTCTTTTTGAGGACAATGTGGTCGCATGGAATCTGCTTGCGTTACTTATTTTGGTACTCTAAACGAGGACAATAATGGGAGCCCGCAGGGATCCGTTCGCCTGATCCTCCTCAGCAGCTGCATCAGGCCTCACAACCTGGTCATGCAGGGGGCCAGCGCTCGAAGGATGAGCTTCAATATGATCGAAGGGGCAAAGCAAGCACTTTCCAGAGGTGACCACTCACTGACCCGGAGATATCTACTTTGTCTGCTGTATGTCGTGCAAACTATTATATAACCGTTTCCTACCTTGTACTTTAGGTTGCTAGGTGGTTTGCCTGCTAGGATGTTGCTCTTGAGTGCTTGCGTCCTTTAAGCAGTAGTACATGTAACACGTAACCTATGCAGTCTCAAGATTTGTTACCTGGAACTACGGTGGACTCTTTCAGCTTCCGTAGCTGGTTCAAAATTTCGTACTATGAAGTGGAATTGTATGTTTCCTTAATGCCTTATCACTGTATTTTGGGTTTTACGGGATGAGGTTTTCGTACTAACAAGTACTTTATTCCTGCCTTGCGCATGGTGCGCCTTGGTACCTTGTTGTAACCGTGATCTTACTTATTAATGATTGTTGAAACCACTGGTCCTTCCTGTTACTGCATTCACCGGTATCAAGTCGCTCGTGCATAACGGATGAACCTAGCTCAGCCACCGAATAGGATAGTAGGCAAGGTGCTAGGCTTAGGGAGGTAGACACCGCGACCAGGTCAGCTGCATAGAACATAGGGATGTACGTAAGTGAAGCTTGATGGAATGAATTTTTAAAGGCGTGTGAATGCCATGGTACTAGGTTACACAGACTGGTGGCGAGTAATTGAGACTTACAATAAGCTGGTATTGCAACTATCCAAGGATCCCTTGAGTGTGGTTTCCAGGGGATTGTTTACCCAGGACCAATACATTGCTACCAGGTGCTGTTGAAACAACGGGACAATAACCTGGGTACCGACATTCTGCCCACACTGAGGAGAAGCGTACATAAGGCTGTAATGGTCGGTAGGTAGATATCGTCAGGAGAGGGAGACTTTAGCTTTGGCCACCCAATGGTAGTAAGGCAGGTAGCGCGGCCGTGTGGCCCTTATGTATTAAGCAACCAGGGATGTACGTAAGTAAAGCACTGCGGTTCGGTTTTGACACCTAACTGACTTTCAAAATGAAACCGTAGCCTCATTGACAATACTTTCCTGGAGCGTTTCAGCACCCGATAACTACATCATAACCGTCCTCCAGTTTGAACGCGGCTCATGTACTCTTGTGGGCAGACCACGAAGACAATAGCACCGTAGTCCGGCTGCATAGTCAGCTCAGGTCTGGTCCTGCGATGCAAGTTCAAATGCGGTGATCAAGGGTCTATAGGTTTCGGTCGTACACACACAACGGGGTTTATGCATCAAGGTACCCTGGGAGATCATCTACGAGTACGGAGAAGAGCATCGATCCCAGTACGACACCCATCAACATCATCATCATCATCATCATACATGTTAGCCACAGGCGGGGAGCACCTCAGCTACTGTGCCGCAATACATAGAAAAAAAGGAGAGAAAAAAACAACTGGTGAAAGCTGGCTGAGCTACCGGTAACGGATGGGCATAGTTCCGGTAAGCTACCAACCGGCTACTGTGCACCCAAAAAAATTATTATGCAAAATTATATAAGGCAAAATAATGAGATCGTGGTTGGAGGGGAGGCTAAGAGGGATGGGGTGGGACAAAGAAACTCACAGCACGAACGCCACTGAGGTCGGCTCCTAGCCATATCAGCAAGTGTGTCCAACCAAACGTGTTCATCGTCTTTCAGACCCCAACCAGGGAGCCGAGACGCTCCAACCGAGGTCAGCTCAGAAGTGAGGGTCTTCATTCCTCTTTACCAAGTCATCGATTGGCCACCTCACCTCTTCTTCCATCCACACCCACGGCGCGCAAACAACACACGTCGCGGAAGTCGGTGGGCTGGCATGCGCAACACGTGGCCCAGCCATCGGAGCCTGATGCGTGAAATAACTGTGCTGAGCGGTTCATTTCCTTTTCTTGTGCCGTAAACAAGGCGTCGAACACGCTCGTTGCTCACGCGGTGTTCCCACCAGATGTGAGCTAAATTGCGAAGGCACCGGTGGTCGAACGTAACTAGCCTCTTCAGGTCCGCTGCTTTAAGCGGCCAGGTTTCACAACCGTACAGTAGGGTCGAACGCACTGCTGCATTGCACACTCAACCCTTCAGGGCAAGAGTGATGTCGCGCCGGCGCCATAAGTGGCGACGGTTAGCAAAAGCGCTTGGAGCTTTTGCTATACGGTTCGTGATTCCATCTTCAATCCCACGGGCGCTGATACAACTTCCCAGGTAGTTGAATTTTTGAACCACTTCTAGCTGATCCCCACCAAGGGTCAGCGTAGGAGGCGGTGCAGACCAATATTGGAGAAACGCTTTGCACTTCGAGAGTGCGAAGCAGAGCCCGAAGTGACGGACAGCTAGTGCTAATCTGTCCATTGCCGCTTCGCGCGTCTGGGAGCTGTCACAGATCAAGGCAATATCATCAGCGCACTCTAAACCAAGAAGTCGTTCTCGTGGGAGTAGCTCCACACCTTCTAAGTTGTGTCATGTGAACGCGATTTCCATGACTTCGTCAAAAGCGAAGTTGAAGCGGAAAGGTGACAGCGGGCATCCTTGTCTCACACTGCTGGAGATATTAAGGAGAGACGACAACTTGCCGTAAGCCCTCACTCTGCCCGAGCTACGCGCATTTAATGCTCGGATAATATTCACATATTTCTCAGGCACACCTTTCCTGAGTAGACAGTCCCAAAGTGCAAGTCCATCCACAGAATCTAATGCACTTTTGATATCGAGGAACACGACAACGGTGGGCCTCCAATATATGTGACGGTGCTCCAACAACTGATGCAAGGTGAAGATGTGGTCAATGCAGCTACGACCTCGACGGAACCCGGCTTGCTCTTCACGAAGCTGGCTTTCACGAGTGCCAGTCAGTCTGTGAAGGAGGCCAGAGGCCAGCAATTTGGAGGCGATGGAGATCAGACTGATTCCTCTATGTCTGCCGCATTCCGATCGTGAGCCTCCTTTGAAACTTGGGACTATGATGGAGCGGCTCCAATCGGTTAGGACAGTTTCCTGCTCCCACAGGCTCACTAGTAACCCGTGTAAATCATCCACAAGAGCAGGTCCCCCGAATTTGAAGAGGGCTGGAGGAAGATCGTCAGGTCCCGCGGCTTTATTGAACTTCAACAGTCCGATCTCATGCTCGATTTCTGAGCGAGAGGGTGAATCCAAAGGAACAGCCCACGGAGCAGGGCGATCACTGGTCGGCGAGAAATCTAACAATTCCGACCGATTAAATTGCCGTTCAAACTGCTCAGCCCAACGTTCCAGGCGTTTTGATAAGTTGTGGATAGGCTGTCCACTCTCGTCACAAATTGTTTCACTAACACCAGGTCTCCTGCTGCCCGTTTCCCGTATCAGACGGAATAACTCACGATGTTTACCAAGGACAGCGGCCATTTCCATCTCTGATGCACGATGAGACCACCAGGATTCGCGGTCTCTCTTCAGGCTAGCACGGAGTTTTGCCCGGAGCTCTTTGCGAGTTTCACTGTGTTCGCTTCCAGCCGGAATATGCCGGCGAGCATCTATAAGTTCCAGAGACTGTGAAGAGACCCAATGTTCATATTGGCGATTAGACATACCATATGAGGATTTGCCTGCTGGTAGTAAGGCCTGTTGCATATGAGACCAGTGACATTCAATTGCATCCAGTGAGCGTTTATCCAACTCCGATGACAACGTAATTTGATAGGCGTTCAGAACAGTTGGATTCACCAGTCTGCCGGTGTAAATGCGCTCACAACCTCGTCTTGGGCGTCCGCCAAAGCGCATCCGCAGGTCAGCACATACAAGTGCATGATCGGTGTCAACACTTGTGCTCCAAATCGAGTGACAGTTCTGGACGCAGCCTCTCCAGCGGTAACTTATCGCAATGTGATCGATTTGCGTCCATAGCTGGTTCGAGGCTGGTGGGCGCCAAGTCACCCTCCGACGGGTGCTGTGTCGGAAATTAGTGCTCGCAAGAAATAAGCGAGCATCCTCACACAAATGAAGTAACCGCTCACCGTTATCATTACGGGAGCCTATACCATGTTGGCCGCCCAGATGCAACTCATCAGTGGTTACTTTTCGAACTTGAGCGTTCAGATCCCCATCCAGCACTACAGCGTCCGAGCTTCTTCTGTGGCTAAGGAGTTCGTTCAGTTGGCGATAGAAGTCGTCTTTTACCGAGTCACCGCTACAGTTTGTCGATAAATAGGCAGCGATAACGAATAGACACCTGTTAGTCCCACGCAACTTCGAAGTTTTGAACGAGCCAGCCAATCGGACCGCACACATCCGGCTACTGATTGGAACCCAATCAACCAGAACAGCTTCAGCCCGGGGACTCAGGGCAATACCAACAACGGCTTGACCGGTGCTCGAAGCTGCAGCGTCACCGGATAGGCGCAATGAGAAAATGCTGCTTGCGTCACCTGAAGGTGATCGCAGAGTGAGCTCAGAGCTCGAGTCTTGCAGGCGGGTCTCCGGTAAGCAGCAGATATCGATCGAGAGGGTCTCTAATGTTCGGGCAAGGGCTGCCTGTTGACCGATCTGAAGCAATGTGCGAACATTGGGCCATGCCAAACTGAAGGATGATTGAGGACTCCAAATGCACGCCGATGAACTGGAATGGACCGCTTGGTTGGACATGGGCCTGTTGACAGTGCAGGAATGACGCTCTGCGTGCACCTGTGAGTTGAAACTAAAAGACAAGCGACTATTGAAGCAAGGTGGGGGAGGGCCGAGAATTGGGGGTTGAAAACAGGGGGATACAAGTAAAGCTGGAATGGGACGATAAGGGTGAAAAAACGCAAGAAGGGGAATAAGAAGATGGGAAGGCTTGAGCAGTAGCATCCAAAGCCCTATCCACCCTGCTCGATGCAGCAGATAGGGCACCGTTGATTATCCTCTGCGGTGGCCAGAGCATCAGAAATTTGTTTGGGGAAGGATTCATTGTATTGCGTGGGCAGGATACTGTCAGGTTGCCCAGGCCTGGACAGGAGAACGGTGAAGGTTCTCAACCAAAGCCTTTGGTTCAAAAACCGGGCCGCAAAGCAGCGGGTTTGGCACTGGACTACAAGGAGTCCGTTTTAAGAAATAAGTAGCCACACCCAGCGCAGGACTATATAAGGCGGCGGGAAGTTAAGCACTAGTTGTTGTGTCTAGCTACGGGGCTTGCATATTTACTGTCTAGTAACTTCTCTTGGGACATGTTTTTCCCAAGCAGGTGCGTATTCACTGAGACGGGGATGCAGCCGAAGCGCTTATGTACGTAATGTGTATCGGCTGCACAGCCTGTTAGGGTTAAAGCATCAATGGGTTAGACAGTAGACATGCCGTTATCATAGATACCAGGAAGGGGGTTATAAACACAAACTCTAGTCGCCATAGACGTTTAATCCCTTGCGCAGTGCTCATGACTAGGTTGCGGAAGTGTAAGGCAAACCGGCCACACATCAAATCACTTAGGTATGGGTTATTGCACCTGTGCAGTGTAAGCACATTCATGCGATGGTTACACCGCTATTAATGGGAAACCACTTAAAGTCTTCATGAAAGAAATTAAAATGGAAAAGCATCATAGAAGCCGAATCTCATTGTGGATTGCGAAAATCAGTGAGTACCGCCTACGTAAAAAACCAATGTAATAAACATCCATGAGATGACCAAGAATCCCGAACGGATCGATCGAGCGTTGGAATGGCCGAGATAGGCCCGTTATAAAGCAACAGCATCAGCGTAAGGGAAGCACGCTGGCATCGCCCACGGGGCAGGTTAGAGCTACCAAGCGATGGCTATGCTGAGAGAAACTGGGGTAAAGCGGTTACATCAGGCATTGTAATTCCATGTAACATCCTACAAAGAGCACGTTGTGCCACCAAGCAATGGCGTAACTGAGGTAAACCATTTACAAAACGGTTGCATTAGGCTGTGAATCTAGGAACCTTGGTCCAACTTCCAGCATAGAGCTACAAAGTGCTTGCTTGGCTTGAATAAAACACTAAAATGTGGTTGCGTCAGGCTATGTGCTTCCAAGTAGCGTGATCCTCAGCGCAGAATGGAACTACCCAGCGATGGCTTAACTGAGATATTTAAAACAGTTAGTCCCCTTCAGTAGTTTGAACAACGAAATGAGAAGATGAATATTGGCAGATGCTAGCATATCGTGTTATCGCTTCAGTACCAATACAATAACAGGGAATCCTTTTATATATCAAGATATATAAATATATATATTATAATATATATTATATATTATATATATATAATATATGTATATATAATATATATATAAAAGGATTTCCCTGTTATTGTATTGGTACTGACGAGATAATACGAAATGCTAGAATCTGCCGATATTCGTCTTCTCATTTCATTGTTTTAACTGAGATAGTCTATTTACAAATTGGTTGCAAAAGTCTAGGTGCTACTAAGTAGCATGGTGCACAGCTCAGAATTGAGCTACCAAGCATTGGCTTAACTTCGATCGAACATTTGCAGAATGGTTGCATTGGGCTAAGAGAAACTAAAAATCATTGTACAAAGTGCAGGGTAGTGCTACCAACCTATACCCTGACAGAGATGGATAACCTAAAAAATGACAGCAGCGTACTTCCTTCATTAAGGTAGCACCCCACAGATCAGAATGGAGCTACCAAGCGAGGGCTTGACTGCGATGGACCATGAATGATATGGTAGCAGCAGGCTTTATGAAACGATGGATCATCGTACATAGTTCAGAATGGAGCTACCAGGTGCTGTCTAGGCTGAGATATACCTGCTGTAAAACGGTTGTATTGGGCTGGGTGCGTCTAGGTACCATCGTAGAAAGTTCAGCGTGGAGCTAGCAAGCAAAGTCACTTTCACTTACTCGTTGGAGCTATTATGGAGGTGCTTTCCCTGACGTATAATATTAACATAGCGGTTGTACATTGCTTCACGAATCACGGTACCTCCATCCATGGTCTACACTATGCATCGGTATGCCACATTAAGATTCAAAGTCAATTCAGTAACTTCCTTGTTTCCAGAAGTATATATGTGGTTCATCATGAAATTGTGCATATAGCAGGAAGGTTCACTTACATCTACGAGGTTACCTTTGCCAGGAACCACGTTCTTTACACGGAAAATACAGCTCCATATGAGCCTACGGTTAAAATGGTACAAAGCCACAAAGAAACCCTTTGGCAAAATCGCTTTACACGCTGCTTTCATAGTCGGTGTCACATTATGTTATGTTGGCTATTTCCCATATAGGAACAGTATTCTCTACCTGGCCTCGGTTAAAGTTGGAGGCTCATCTAGATTAGATAATTTTAAGTATCCAATGTTACCTCGCATCTTCGTGTACATAGGGTTTCTAGGGAAAATGATTGCCATATACGGCGTTAAATCACCCATAGATTCCTCCTTTACTATAATACCGATGGTAAACAATGGATACATCATTAAATACCCGCCCTCTCCAGGTCTACCGCAGGCCAAGTGCAATTCACGCAGTAGAAGAACTCCCCGCTACCCGTTCCAGGTCATTAAATTTAAAGTTGGGCCAATGAAAAAATGCCAAGGCAAGGCGAGACTAGTCGTAAACAGTTTGAATAAAGTATGTTTCAGTCACCGAACTGTTTAGGCTTCAGCAGAATGGAGTAAGCGAGGATTGACCTGTCAGTAATTATTCTGAACGATTCGCGGGGCTTTCAACATATGGAGCACCTTAAGATGTGTTGCGTAATGGAGCTTGTTGGCAGCTTGGGACCGTTCGCAACCATGTTACGTGTAATGTTATCTGAACTCCTGGTTGACAACCTGATCACTCTTTGGTCTACGTACTTGCCACCACAAGTACAATGAAAGATGTAAACACATTAGGCGGTAACTAGAGGTTCTGGTTTGTCAAGGTTGGATTTGCAGTGGCCTCCTTTCTTGGCGCAACAGAACTAGTTTGGATTGCGTTTGTTCATTGAAGCACCCCGGTGCCATGTAGCCCAAAGAAGTTGTTTGGTTGCCGATCGTGTTTTTGAAATTAATTTCCGAAGGAAATTAAATCACTTTGCACGACCCAGGGCATACGGCAAGCTGTCACCGCCTTTCAGTACCAATAGTGGTATGATACAAGGATGCCCGCTGACACCGTTCCTCTTCAATGTCGCTGTTGACGAACTCATGCAGATTCCAGTCACATGTTATGACTTAGTAGGTTTGGAGCTACTCCTAGGAGAACGACCTCTTGACTTGGAGTATGCAGACAATATTGCCCTCATCCGTGACAGCTTGCAGTCGTGCCAAGCTGCACAGGACTGCTTGGTATTGGCTGTCAGCCGCTGCGGGCTTTGCCTTGCACCATAGAAGTGCAAAACTTTCCTCCAACTTGACAGAGATCGCCTCCTGCGCTGACCCTTGGTGGGATCAGTTAGAACTTGTGACGAACTTCAACTACCGGGCAGTTGTATCGGTGCCCTTGTGATCAAAGATGAGATCCTGAACTGCGTAGCCAAAGCTCGGGTTGCTTTTGCTAGCCTTCGCCACCTGTGGCGGCGGCGCGACATTACTGTGGCCCTGAAGGGTACAGTGTACAATGCAGCTGTACGTTCGACCCTAATGTACTGCCGCGAAACCTCGCCCCTCAGGTCAGCGGACATAAAGTGGTCAGTTCGACCACCGATGCCTTCGCACTTTGACGCAAGTCTGGTGGGAACAGTGCCTGAGCAACCAGTGTGTTCGACACCCTGGTTACCGCACAGGAAATGGAACTGTACCGCTCAACACAGTCATTTCACGAAACAGGCTCCGATGGCTGGGCCACGTTCTATGCGTGCAAGCCCACCGGCTCACGCGACGTGCGTTGTCTGCTGGCCGCGGGTGTGGGTGGAAGAAGAGGAGAGGTGGCCAAGTGATGGCTTCATCGGGAGGGGGGAAGGCCCTCACTTCGCAGCTGGCCTCGGTTGGAGCATCATGGCTTCCTTGTTGGAGTCCAAAAGCCGAACACGTTTGGCCATATACACTTGCTGACATGGCTAGAAGCCGGCGTCAGTGGCGTTCCTGCTGTGAGTTTCCTTGTCACTCCCCATCCTTTTCAGCCGTCCCTCCAACCACGATCTCATTCCGTAGCATAATATATTCTTACATAATAGTTTCTTTTGCCAAGTAGCCGTCTGGTACATTACGGGAACTAGGCCCATCCACTGTTGCTATCTCATCTGGCATGCAAATGTTGCATTTATTTGCCCTTTTTAGATTTTAGGTTTTGCGGCAGGGTAGCTGAGGTGGTTTACACCTCTAGATAAGCTGTATAAGAATGACGATATAAGGTTATAACATTTAGAAGGTTGTAAACCTTATGAGGTTAAAAATGTTACATAGCTGCAAGGAAAAGTTATACTTTACAAGGTAAAAGGTCGCAGGTAATAAAGTTTCAAAGTTTGCAACTTACAACGTATATCTGCGGAGTATAACATTTCCATTGCAGCTAGTCACGAATGTCGGCCATGCATATATTAAAATTAGGAGTACACAAAGTAGTTTAGCGTGGCCCCTTCGCAAGCATGGCACGCGAAATCGTGAAGCATTCTATGTTTTTAGCACCTCGTGTAATCCTGGCTCAGCGGTACGCTCAAAAAGGAAAACGCGGGATACTCCTATCGTTCCAGTCCCCCTGAACTTGAACATGTTAATCCTCACGGAATATCCAGCGGACCGGCTGTACCAAAGAACTACAACCATAACTTAGTTATTAGCGTTAAAAAGTTACAAAGTGTGCAAGTTACAACGTACGTTTTAGATAGATAACCTTCCATCTATGTAAATCGTAACTGTCAGTCATCTCAGGATATTCGACAGGGAGTCTGGACCGAAACAACGCGGTCTTCCGTGAACGCAGTCGTCCGATAATTCTTCCAGCGCGTATCTCCGCTCAGCACAGCGGTACGAATATATGTGCCGCTATACGTCATCTTTGCGCTCATTGGCTCCGTTTCTGTAATTGCGTTATATGTAATTATTATTTATGTAGACTATAAGTGACGATACCTCAATTTTTGCAACCCTTAAACTTGTACGTTTAGTTGGCAGGTATTAACCTGGACGCCTTTGTATCACTTTGCTGTGGAAGTAAATACAGCCATCTGGCAGTCTCCTGAGGCTTTCCGCCGGTGGTTCTCATATACTGGTTTCCGACTATTCGGTTAGCACACTGAAAGGTGCTAAATTTCTGTGTGCTTAGCGGATAGCTAGTGCTGTTTTATTCTCTTTCTGATTACGCGCCGTCGCTTAGGAACCCTTTGTTCTTGGAGTTTGACCAACTAGTTTCTAACTGCTGATAATGGGTGTTTACCCCCAAACGGCAGCTCAAAATCCTTACAAATGTGTCATTCCCAGTTTATTACAGTGAGTACTGTACCCAGTAAAAGCAGGTTGTTATGGCGACATTCCAAGGTGTAGTAGAAGCGTCGTAATAATCTCACTATGGCACACTGACCGGGTACCGCGTTCCACTTCTATGCAAGCATCATTGGGCAATGAGTGCATGCCGTCCGGATCAACTGAAAAATGTCAAGTAGAAGAACGGCCTACTATGCATGAAGTATCAAGAACCTTTGCCACAGACATCACGCCGTTCCAGGGAATAAAATATTTTTTATTTATTTATAGATACCGATGGTTTATCCAAAACGTCAGCTAACGTTCCACAACATCAGCTTACTTGGGGATTTCACGGCAGGTGGTATGCGTGTGGGTCATGCGGCGACGGATCATAAACATGCAGCCTTCTTATGTACGTGCCTATGGAGCCTGGGAGCATATGCCTAGTAAGAACACGGGAGGAATGTATTGGTATGGTGACTTGCGCATTAATAACCTTAGTTACATCGTGGCGTCACTTAGTCAACCGAAATAGGAAGTTTTGCAGCCGCAGTTTCATTAAACTAAATAACCACATAATCTGTACTCGGAATTTGGTGAGTTGCGGTTGCGAACTAGAATCCATACTCTTGGCACACAATAGCTGCATGGGAATGTTAGTTTGCTCAACTTTACCTGCCAATGCCATGCCGACCTTCTGCAGGGTGCCAAATTTCGGCATTGACTGTAATAAGGAATACATAAGGTTTCGGACCATTAGTTCCCACAGTGTGACGAGATACGGCGAAGAAGGGATCCTAGCGATCCTACTTGAAGGTAGAGGACCCGTGCTGTGTAGATCGCTGGAGCCGTTAGCGTTGGCGCCATTGATGAGCCATTGAATGTGCCCCACTTCTGCCGGCCTAACCTTGCAACAGTGAAGACTCATTTGCATCAGGAGGCAAAGCTATGCGGTTAGTGTGTGCAGGATAAAAGCCGCAGCTACAGTCTCCTTGGCATGTTCATACGCCGTCCGACATCAGAAGGCCTCAGGAGTCGCTGCAGTCGGGCGGAAGGCAACGTTTGCTAGTCTGCAAAAGTGTCAAGACGGGGACTTGATACTTGAGGAAAGGCACAGCGGAATAAATCCGTGTTGTGTAGCATGTTAGTATATAGGCGTGACTAAACCTTACATTCTCTACTCTTTTGGTGAAACGATAACTAGACGATACGTTTGTAAAAGCAGTGCATGTACTGCGATCCCTTGGCTGGGTTTCCCAGTGGCTCGAACTATTACCATCAGGTACGTATGGCCTGTAGATAACGTAGCTGAGGGGCGACATAAACAGAAAGACCCCCGTACTATTCGGTTGCAGCACGCATGTTGTTGCATACGTATATCGTTTTGCAAGTGTGTGCGAGGATTATGTGAGACGTCGGTGGTCAGCAGCACTTGGCTGCAGTCCGGCGGCCAGGTTGCTGCCATTCCAGCGGTCCTACGTCATGAGTAGGGCGACGCGTTTCGGAAACACAGACCGCTGGCATTTGGTGACCAACTCCGGGAAGTGACAGTGTTTCGGTCAACCGGTAAGCCAATGGCTATTGTTAGCATCACCTTTAAATGACGAAGTTCAAGATCATTTTCTTGAGCGAGCTAACATCTACGAAAATCTCATTTCTGTCGACCAACGTACACCGTTCTCAGGCTTCCGACAGCTTTCACACTGCCGAGACCTAAATGATCTCGATTCTGACGAACAGATGCTCCGTAACACTCACCTCAATGGCATTGCCGGTCATGACACATCCTTTTGTTATATCGGCTTTCATTCCTGACATGACTATTTCTGGCAACGCGCTTACTATTCCGACCCTAATAATACGGCTTTCTTCCTATCAGCCCAACTAGTCGTCTTGTCACAATGGCCTGCTGCTATTTGACTACTGTGAACGTACTGATGAAGGTACGCCAGGCATAACGGTCAGTTCACATCACTTCAAGAACCTCGTTGGCATTTCCACTTCTCCTCCATAGAGTCCTTTTCTTCTCGACTCTATGCTTTCCTTCCCGCCCTCTCTTTTTGCATTCCTTCTTTAACTGGAAGGTTAAACCTTGGCACCCGGCCCTTATACAGCCTTGGCTGACCAGTCTCCTGCGTTTTGACTGCTTTCAAACCAAACACGCTTGCTCCTGATCTTGAGAGCCTTTCCCGAAACGTTATTCACCTATTCATTTTGCCACCTATATTCCGAACCGGTCTTTTCTTGTGCCGTTCAATACTTTTATTCCCTCTTTAATTTGATGGCCTAGCATCAACACCCTGACTTATCTGATCTCGTCTGAACTGTCTCCTGCTACCTGACCTCTCTCAGACTTCTGAGGTCTGAATGAATTAAGATTTGCTGAGCCAATGCTCCGTAACCCTCACTTTGAGAGCATTGCTGTTCAGGCTTCAGCCTTATTAATAATAAGTAGGATGAATCAACACCTCATGATCTCGAGAATGTTGTTGGCTTTTCCACTTCTTTGCCGTATAGCCTATTCCTTCCTCACAATATGCTTTCCTTTCCGTGCTCGCTGATTGTATTCCCACTTCAGTTGACGTTACCTTGCTAGTGTCTATCTGCCACTGACTTCTTTCAATACTAACAACTCAGAACTGAGGCAACGTGTCGCTGGAAGTCCTTCCGGACGATAACTATTTCCCTATGCAGAACATCTCGTTCGCCTCCCTCTGGTGTCCCACAGATTAGGCATATGCGCCTTAGAACCCCTCCAACTAGCTTTGTCCCTACTTCATCCCTAATTCGGAGTACTCTTCCATTCTCCCCTGCTCCATGGTCTTCTCGCTTCTAGTTGTTTTTCCTCACTGTATGGAACATACGTCGATGAAACAATTAAATAACCATTGCATGGTGTAGTAATAAAATACTTAAATCACTGTTGAAAATGTGCATATGCTCGACTGCCTTCCGGATGAATCGCTTTTGTCTCTTTGTATGGCGCTCTATGTTTGTTGCATTTTCCCGAGAGAGTCACAGAGGCAGCATCAAACACCTGTGGGAACATCCGGCTCTGCGCCAAGGATAAAATACAAGGCACAAAGTTTCTTTACCTATATATGCATGGAAGGTTAGCCGAGGTTGTTACAACGTGCTGACCAGACAACTTATTCGTTAGGTGCCAAGGATACAATTATCCGGAGGCCTCAACTGTTAGGTTCAGTCTGCTTTACAATATCTCTTCCACATACCTCGTATCTGGAGCTCTTCTTTTGACTTCTGAAGGCAGGTTCTCCTGCCGAGCTACTTTAATTCTCGATTGCACAGAGCCCCATTCATTGCTGACATCCAATAAGGACAGAACAATTGGGTGCGGCCATTTTTCGCTACTGGATAATTTCTTTTGCTTATCACTCATCCGGAGCTCTTCACTCCGCCTTGACAATGCGATTGACCATGGATGCTTATACTTCCCATCCATTCTACAAGTTACCTTGGTAGGACTTCCTAGTTGTTTTGCTGAACAGTATTCTAACCCTTAGGATTACAAACATACTTCAACATATTACATTGGACAACGCTAATAGACTTCAGGTGGTTCTGCGGATGACCAACTTATCCAATTAAAGAAATATGTACTTCATGACCTGCCAAACAGGCTCACACACCCGGTCAGGACAAGGCACGACACAAAAACTAAACAGACACTCGTCTAACGCACCAGCCAACCGAGAAATGGGATGCAACTTAATTACGAATAACCGAGCATAGACACCTTCAATCAGAAGCATGGCCAGTCACAACTATCCATTCAATGGATCGGCGGCTGTGTACCAGGACGTGGTGAGTTTTCGCCTGGAAAACGTTCTCCCTATAGAAAGACACAACTGTCTGTTTGACAACACTGCGACATGGCGCATGTGACCCGCCACCGAATAACGTCACAGCCCATGACCTCACACTGGCAAGTAAACAACCGTCACATTACTCAATCCTTGAAACGTTCGTTACACTGACTCTTCCACAACTACATATACTATCGTCTATTCTCCTATTTTACGCATATACTGTCATCTTTTTCTTTTTATTAGTTGACGGTTAATGTTTGCGGTACGTACACGTAAACTCAGTATATCGTCATATCTCTCTCCAACTTCCGCTTTAAGCATCTAGTAATCAACCCCCGGGATACTTGAGCCTTTATTGACTGGTGCGTGACTACCATATAAAGCAAATTGTTATGTCCTTGCAACGGGGCTCGATCTCACGACAGCCCAACTATGTTTTTCACATTTGCACCATTATACAGTTCCAAGCATGAACGTTTGAAAAATTTTCACTGTCGCTGTTATGATTACCACAAAATGTCGGTATCATAGCACCCACCTGATCATGCTTCCATAGGAGTGCCTCACATTTTCTAGAATAAATATTACTTAAATAATTTATAAATAAAATACACTCGCTGGGTAACTACATATAACTTCCGAATGTCAGGCATATCCGCAGGAACCGTAAACTGCTTGCTGGAGATGAATCCCCTGAAAACATATGGCCCCTAAACGCGAAAAGCCGGGTGCCGAGCGCCTACAGTAAACAACCGCATTACACGTTATTATACAAAGCTTCGAAATCCATCCCCACCGTACGCGCACCTGACGTGCAATATCGGGAAGAACAATTCGGCCGGATGAACTCGGTTTGTAGTGCATTTATTTCCATGACCAAGCAGTACATATCGGAGTTCCCTGACGTGTGCTCGGTTTTTTTTACATGTCAGCTAGAGATGGTAACACACCTCCGCTATTGTACCGCAATACATAAAGGAAATACATACATACATACAATACATAAAGGAAAAATAAATACGACAGTTGAATGCCAGCTGAGCTACCAGCAACGGATACGCATCGTTCCGGTAAGCTACTAGCCGGCTACTAGGCAAAACCAAAAATTTAATTACGTTTTACCCTACGAAATAAGATCGTAGATGGAGGGGGAGGCTAAAGGGATGGGGAGGGACAAAGTAACTCACAGCACGAACGCCACTGAGGTCGGCTCCTTGCCATATCAGCAAGTGTATCCAGCCAAACGTGTTCACCGTCTTTTGGACCCCAACCAGGGAGCCGTGAAGCGCCAACTGAGGCCAGCTCCGAAGTGAGGGCCTTCATTCCTCTGGACCAAGTCATCGCTTGGCCACCTCTCCTCTTCTTCCACCCACATCCCCGGTGAGCAAACAACGCACGTCATGAAAGTCGATGGGCTGGCATGCGCAACACGTGGCCCAGCCATCGGAGCCTGGTGAGTGAAATGACGGTGCTGAGCGGTTCATTCCCTTTTCCTAGGCCCTAAACAAGGCGTCGAACACGCTCGTTACTCACGCGGTGTTCCCACCAGATGTGAGCCAAACTGCGAAGGCACCGATGGTCGAACGTAAGTAGCCTCTTCATGTCCGCCGATCTTAGGGGCCAGGTTTCGCAACCGTACAGTAAGGTCGAACGTACCGCTGCATTGTACACTCTACCCTTCAGGGCGAGAGTAATGTCGCGCCGTCGCCATAGGTGGCGAAGGTTAGCAAAAGCACTTCGAGCTTTCGCTATGCGGTTCGTGATCTCGTCTTCGATCCCAAGGGCGCCGATACAACTTCCCAGGTAATTGAATTTCTGAACGACTTCTAGCTGATCCTCACCAAGGGTCAGCACAGGGGGCGAACCCTGCCAATCCTGGAGGAACGCTTTGCACTTCGGTGGTGCAAAGCAAAGCCCGAAGCGACTGACAGCCAGTGCTAATCTGTCCAGCGCGGCTTGACAAGTCTGGGAGCTGTCACAGATGAGGGCAATGTCGTTTGCATACTCTAAGTCAAGAAGTCGTTCTCCTGGGAGTAGCTCCACGCCTTCCAAGTCATGTCCTGTAAATGCAATCTCCATGACTTCGTCAATAGCGAAGTTGAATAGGAAAGGTGACAGCGGGCATCCTTGTCTCACACCGCTGGAAATATTGAAGGGTGGCGACAGCCTGCTGTAAGCCCTTACTCTGCCCGTGCTACGCGCATATAATGCTTGGATAATATTTACATATTTCTCGGGCACACCTTTCCTGAGTAGACAATTCCAAAGGGCACATCGATCAACCGAATCGAAGGCACCTTTGATGTCGAGGAACACGACTACGATGGGCCGCCAATATGTGTGACGGTGCTCCAACAACTGACGCAAGGTGAAGATGTGGTCGATGCAGCCACGATCCCGACGAAACTCGGTTTGCTCCTCACGAATCTGGCTTTCACGAGCGCCAGTCAGTCTGTGGAGAATTATGGAGGCGAGTACTTTGGAGGCGATGGAGATCAGACTGATTCCTCTATGGTTGCCGCATTCCGAGCGCGAGCCGCCTTTGAAGATGGGAACAATAACGAAGCGGCTCCAGTCGGTGGGGACAGTTTCCTGCCCCCACAGTTTCACTAGTAATTCATGCAAAGCATCAACAAGAGCAGAGCCTCCAAATTTGAGGAGGGCTGGAGGAAGATCATCTGGTCCCGCGGCTTTGTTCAACTTCAACAGTCCGATCTCACGTTCGACTTCTGAGCGAGAGGGTGGATCCAAAGGGACAGCCCACGGAGCGGGGCGATCAGTGACCGGCGAATCAAACAATTCTTGCTGATTAAATTGCTTTTCAAATGCTCAGCCCAACGTTCCAGACGTTTTGACAAATTGTGGATAGGCTGTCCACTCTCGTCACGTATAGTTTCACTAACACCAGGTCTCCTGCTGCCCGTTTGTCGTATCAAACGGAATAACTTATGATGGTTGCCAAGGGCAGCGGCCACTTCCATCTCTGACGCACGTGTGACCACCATGATTCGCGGTCTCTCTTCAGGCTAGCACGGAGTTTTGCCCGGAGCTCTTTGCGAGTTTCATTGTGTTCGCTTCCAGCCGGGATTTCCCGGCGAGCCTCTATAAGTTCCAGAGACTGCGAAGAGACCCAATGTCCATGTTGTCTATTAGACATACCATATGAGGATTTTCCTGCTGCCAGTAAGGTCTAGCGAACATGTGACCAGTGACCATCAACTGTCTCCTGTGAGCGCTTGCTTAACTCGCATGTTAGCGTACTTCGATACGCATTCAGAACAGCTGGTTTTGTCAGTTGGCTGGTGTCAATACGCTTACAGCGTCGTCGTGGGCGTCCGCCAAAACGCATCCGCATGTCAGCACATACAAGTGCATGATCAGTGTCCACACATGTGCTCCAAATCGAGCGACAATTCTGGATGCAGCCTCTCCAGCGGTAACTTATCGCAATGTGATCGATCTGCGTGCAAGGCTGGTTCGAGGTTGGTGGGCGCCAAGTCACCCTTCGGCGGGTGCTGTGTCGGAAATTAGTGCTCGCAAGAAATAAGCGAGCATCTTCACACAAATGGAGTAACCGCTCACCGTCATCATTACGGGAGCCTACACCGTGTTGACCGCCCAGATGCAGTTCATCAGTGGACAACTTTCCAACTTGTGCGTTCATATCCCCCGCCAGCACAACAGTGTCCGTGCCTCTTCTGTGGCGAAGGAGCTGGGTCAGTGTGCTCGGTACCTCCAATCAGAAGCTATGCCGAACGCAGTGGTACATTTATTCAATGCCAGATGTGGTGTGTCTCAAAGTATTCGAGATTTAATTAATTAATTATTTATTTTAGAAAATTCTTTGCTCTACTGCTTCCAGGGGCAATCAATACGACATGCGCCGCCACCATTTGAACTTCTTCGTCATTAGGTATGTTCAGCTCGCTTAACTCTGAAAACCTAGACGCACTTTCTGGCAAGCACGCTGGTTTGAATCCCAGGCATGAGTGGCCGCTACCGATGCTGAAGTACCTGGTTGGTATATATGTTATGTTGCACTTCCATTACTTACCGCTACCAACAAATACGCAACGCTAAACTGGTCAGCGCTTTGATAAACAGCCTCAACGCAATGGTTGATACCGTGAAGCCTCGCTTGCCGCAAGCCACAAAAGGATTACGGTTGACTTTATGCAGCCTAGATCAGAGGCGCATCGCTTGTTGTAGAGGAAACAGAGTTAAAGTATGTAAACGCCTGATTCATTAAAGCTGGCGCGGATCAGATGCGTTATTCGTGAAGCATCTCTGGAAATACACTTTCGGACACGACGGGGATTGTTCATTACATGTTTTTCCCATCGAAGCTTTTGATATTATTCAATTTCTCAAGCGCAGGGAACGTGCCTAGTTTTTGAGGAAGAACAATGTGTTCGAAAGCACACAGTAGGCTGCTTATATATGCCACGTTGCGGCATACTCATATATGCCACAAGGTCGAAACAGGTCACTTACTGCACCGTTGCGCACCGTGTGGTTCAAGTGCTACCGAAGAAAAGAAGGCAATTCAGATTTGGCTGCACACAGAGCGCTACCGAATTGCGTAGAGGAATCCGCTACCACATCAGTTATACACCGTTTTCGCCATTCATGTACTTGCAATCCCCGTGTCTAGATTACCTACCTAAAGGAGCAGTAATTGGCGGGACCACAATGAATTTGTTAACATACCTTTTGCAAAATATAAAGTAATTTCGATGTGCAGTTTCTTTTATATATTGTATCGGATGACACATAACCTTGGGTTTACTGTGTTCTCGCGTGCCAGTGGATGCTCGCTTTCCGTATTGCATGTTGCGCGATGGGGAATCATTTATACCTGCGGTAGTCGGGTCAAGATTACGTAATTAGAGGGGTAGGACAGTTGTATGACATGGCTATGGTATAGGGCTTTGTCATTTTAAGAGCTAACGGATTTGCGTTGGGGACCAACTAAAGCGAAGAAGAAGTAGAAGGCCTAGGTAGCAACGCAGCTGTTCACGACTAGACGTTCACGCGTCGCCCTTAGGAGTTTGCGCCAATGCTCTATAAGTTCTCTGGGCCAAAGGCGCAGTTATGGCACGAAAAGCCCTGGATCCTCCATTGGGACAAAAGTTGCCACAGCAAACCAACTTTGCGGCGCTGTGCTGGGTGCGTCGTTAGTCGGTCGCTCCGGTCACATGGCGTGTGGTCCGAAACCCAGCTTTGGACTCCATGGGTGCTGGACACACACCATCGGCGGGAACGGGACATAGCAATCGGCGTTCAGCGATACACCTGCATAGGGCTAAAACATAAGCTAGTAACATGAATTAGAATGAGTAGAAATACAATGCCAGTAAAATAAATCAGAAACTACTGCATGGTAATAATGAGCCATTTATATAGTGTTGTGTAGCTGCATACTAATCGAGCAGAAATACACACTTTAAATATAGAGGTAACTAAAACTAAAAAGCATACACAGAAAGACAGGATAACTGCACCATTATCCAATTTATTTGTGTGTAAATTGCCTATTCTTATTAAAAGCATCAAATGCAAATTAAACATACTCTTCAGGCTATTGTTTGCCTCGCATGTGCGCCCAATAATCGGGTATGGGTTGACTGCTACATATATAAAGCAGTGGAGCAGGCTTGGACACCGTACCTCCGTAGTGACTTTACGTGCACAGAAAAGAATCGGAAACTTGCGACGAGCTTGGTCGATGCCCAACGGGTGTAGTCGTCCCAAGGTCGTATAAGTAACTTGGGATTCCTTTTCTTGAAACGGCGTAGGTTGAGAGGGGATTTAATAGAGGTTTAAGATCATTAAGAGACTTAGTGGTATAAGTCCCACCAATCTGTCTGAGTTGGCTATGTTGGTGCACCTGCGTGTGCATCACCTGAAGCTCAAAAACCATACAGCTCGTTCGGACAGCAGGGCGTTGAAGTTCCATTGGGGCCAGAACTGTAGGAAAACCCCTCGTAGGTACCACCTACGACAACGTCGTTGATCCAACAGGGCAACAGGTGAATTGAGGTGCCAAAGGAGCACCAAATCAACACATACGATTCACATGGGCAACCAAACCACGCTCAAGTGCCCTGCTCCCGCCGTGTCGGTCACGTGAAGCATAAAAGGAAACAGTAGTTTTAGTAAAGGAAAGGAAACAGCGGAGAGGACAAACTTATCGAAGTTCGTAGGCAATGTAAAGATGTAAGTAAAATGAGTTAAAGCAGCTTAGACCGTGGTAGACGAACAAAGGTTTCAGGCATGAAGGGGAAGACTTTAAACTGCAGACCGTGGGCGTCAAAACGCTGTTCGAACTCTTTCAACGTCGGTGCCCTCACGATGGCTGCATTCAGTGCGTTCCAATAAGCTACGACCCTACGCGATACCGGAAAGCTGCCCAAACCCGGTCAGACCAGGGTTGGTGCAACTTAAACGGGAGGACACGTAGGGTTGGCGATCGAGTTGGGCGAAACAGTCCAGTCAAATCAGAACCAATCTGGCCCAGCAATATACGGTGTGTGGGGACCAAGTCGCCCCGAAGCCACCTCTAATACATGGAAAACAAATCCAACTTACGTAGCCTCGCCGGGTACGGCAGCTACTTGAACCTGTGCATCATTTTCGTCCCGGACCGCAGGACTCGTTTAACTGCTACCTTATCCCGAACAAGGCAGAGAGTACAAGCCTGATAGCCGTATTGCAAGTGCGGCCTTACAACAGCCGAAAATATTGTAGCGAACGTTTCGGTGGTCATGATCCCGAATGTCCTGCGGATCACTCATACCGTGTTGAAACCTTTGCGAGCAGCTGTCGTTCAGGGTTCAGGGGGCTTAAAGTCGGAAGCCAGAAAAATTCCGAGGTCAGATTGGAGTTGAATTCGCGGTACCTCGCTGCCGCCAAGCAAATAACGCGTCGGCGGGTTATTGGGACCAATGCGTAAAACGGAACATTTGCCTAAATTAACTGGCAACTGCCACAAAATTGACCAGTCCCAAAGTCTATCCAGAGCCCTCCGTGGGGTCAGTGGACCAATTGGCTCGTCTATCGTGAACCAGAGTTTCAAGTCATCCGCAAAAATTAGGGATGGCACACGAAGGCTTCAGGTAGGTCTTTGTCGTATAAGGAGAAGAGAGGGGGTCAAAGACTGAACCTTGCGGGCACGCCACTGAGAACACATTGGCGGAATGACAGGCTTGGAGCCACCCGCACACACCTTTCCCTTCCGAGAAGGAAAGCTGTAATCCATTGTAAGACTAGTCCAGAAATACCGTAGGACTTCAGCTTGTACAAAAGGCGCGAATGTGGAGCGGTGTCTAAATCTTTGGAAAAGTCAAGCAACGGCTTCGGCCCAGTGTTCAAGAGACGTTAACAAGTAATCAAGGCAAGAATAACCCTTACGAAAGCCGTGCTGGGCAAGAATAAGCAAATCAAGCGCTTACAGGGGTCCTTCGACAGTGTTCCTCACGATTGTTTCCAATAACTTGACCAGCAAGCTCGTCAAACTGACCGGTCTATATTTATCAAGGAGGTGCTGGTTACCTGTCTTAGTAATGGGACAAACAATGGCCTTCTTCCAGCCAGTGGGTAGAGAGCAACAGCGTAGAAACAACAAAAAGTTGTGTAAGCGGACGGAAAGGTTCCTCAGCAGGATGAAAACATCCCACCCGCAGATTTATTAGGGTGTAATTCCCTGAGAAGCCGGAGCACTTGCGTCTGCGTTATGGGCAGCTCCTCCACGTGGAAACCCTCAGGAACTTTTGCCTGCGGTAGCTGCCTTGCGGTAGCTGCTACTCTCGAACATAAACCCAGCATACTCTCCTCCAAGCAAACGAGCTTTCTCGTGATCTGTGACATAAGCAATGCCGGCAGAGCCAAACAACACAGGGATACACGCCTTCACGTTGCTTCGCCTTTTGACATACGCGAAGCAGCGTTACGGTTTAGATGAGGCTATACGTACAAGCTCTACTTCCTGAATCAGACGAGCCCCTCGTAGATGTTGCCTGCAGGGATTTCGAGCCTCACGATTTCGTTTGATGGTGCATGATGAAGGCGCAAATAAGTAAGTACGCCAAAATCTGGCACGTCTACTAAGTTGTTCGCATCCAGCACAATTAAACCAGGGTGGCTTTGCCTTAGGTCTATTCCTACCAGACAGTGGTATATGGGGAGGAGAGAGCTCACTCAAGTATGATTTAAACCTGTCCCAGCCAGTTTGAATGTCGTCGCTTTAGAAAATGACACAAGACGACTTTGCGGCCTTGGCTTTCATTGTCTGGAATCCCGCACACCATACTTTTGGAACTCGGTCGGGAATCTCATTAGTCTGGGGACTAAGGGCGCACTTAAAGGAGAGACCTGCGTGGTCGATAGCACCGAGATATGTGTTGTATACAAGATTTGTGCCAAACGCAATTGATTCAGTGAAGAGCAAGTTCAAGAGAGACGGGGTTTGCCCCAGCATGATTTTAGTAGGCCGATCGACAAACTGGTGCAGGGAAGCATGCAAGGCCAGCTCGCGAAGCTCGGTAGCAAAACACTTGTTAACAGCGTCGCAGGAAAAATTCTACCAGTCAGCGCCGGGAAGCATAAACTCTTCAGCACTAAACCCCTATTCGCCGAATGTTCACGGATGAAATCAACGAGACCCTTAGCAACACTGTCGGGGCTTCTATAGACCAGGACAACGTTAAGTTGCGCAAAGGCAGTACGTAGGTTAGCTGCGAGTGCCTCGAAATCACCGTCCGGTGATCGGGAACCATATGTCATAATGACAGTTAGTGTGGAGTTAACGTACAAAGCAACGCTACGTCTGCGTCGATCAGAAGTGCGGTCACAACGCAGCAGTGCGTAGCCTGGAAAGCACACTTCACAGTCTGGGACGTCGGTGGACAACCACGTTTCACTGAATGCGAGAACATCTGGACGGCAGACAACGGCAAGAGCGCCGAGTCCGCACAGCTGGTTTCGAAGGCTACGCATATCGCTTAAGTTCGCCTGAAGAGATTTAGCATTGTGATCCCGGGATCGTGCGCCACCAGAACCGGTTCTGGCAGAGCGAAACTGGACCGCCGGCTCACTACCCGAAGACCCACCAAACGTAGACCCTTTCGTCTTGCTTCACGGCGGGCTATAAGTTCTCTCACAGCTTTTCGCAATTTCAGCCTATCCGATAAAGGGAGGTCTAAGTACACAATGACACGAGTACCCTTGAGCTTAAAGGCGAAACGCAGAAGTGCTTGAAGCTCCTCCCAGGTGGACAGAACAACTCGCAACAAGCGAAGTCGACTTGCCAGCTAGCAAGTTACCGGGTCTGGTTAGAATGTGCACAGTCACGCCGTGAAAGCCGGAATGCAGGAGTTTGGTAACGCATACCCTTAACCACTGGAGGTCATCTAGCATACGATCATTTGGGAGAACAGCATCTGACTCATAGGCGTTTCTGAAAATAACGTTGCAGTCGGTATACGAGTCTCCGCGAGCCGGAGTATTTAGCGAACGCTCTATGGGGTCGGCTGTTTCAGTTTAGCGTCCGGTTTTATAGACTCTATGGTCGTAGTTGTTTCCAGGTGTAACGATGCCGTGGTAGAAGAATTGTGGGGAGCTGGGATAGACACCCGACGGACCTTTCTCATCTGCCTTGGGTTTTGCCTCCTTTTTAACCCCCTTTCGCTTTTTTGACAAATGCAGAAACCTGTTGCTCACCTTCATTACCAGCCGAATCAAACACGCTATCTGAGGGTGAGTTACTACTAGGGTCGTTGCCGATCGGTAAACTGATATTTGACAGTGAACAAACAGCTGCGGGGTCTGACAACTTGTCAGTGGCTTCTGCTGTCTCCTGACAGAGAAGATCTGAGGGTTCTAAGCCCTTCACCATCCATTCGACGTTCCTGTCTAGCAAGGTAGTCAGAGACAACAAACTCACCCGAGAAACAGGACTGCTCTTTACTGGCGTATAACGCTCAGTCTTGCGTATACAGCTGTTACTACAACGGTAGAGTAAACTCTCACTGCGAGACAAAAGAGCATACTATCTACGATCCAACCTAGTACAGGTCTTAGGTACCCAACGGTTACAGATGCTACACTATATGCCCCGTACGAATCTGTAACCGTTTCTAGACACACCGCTTTGCCACACATGACCCTAGCGTCTTCTGAAAGAGGACGCAGTGAGTTTAAGCAGCACTTTAGAATCATGACCACGGAGAGTTCAGAGAAATACTTGAATATAATAGGTAAGTGGCAAAGCTGTGCACAAGTTTACGGCGACAGCTTTGCGGTCGACGAGGGCACCAGTCGCGGGGACCAAGTCGGACACGAGTGTATAGAAATGGGCTCATCAAGTCCCAAAGCCGGTGGAAGCCCAGGATATAACAACATGATCTTTGCGAGACAGCAAGCATCCATGCAAGGCTAACTGAAGCTCCGCTGGGCAGAGCAACCACTCGGAGCGGATCCTAAAAGGCGAAGGGTAGCTGGACAGCTCCCAGTGGTCAAAAGACAGGTATGGATCCAAGGCCTCGGTGACAAGAGCGTAACAAAAAGCAACTTCACTCGCAGGAAATTTCGCAAGCAGCAAGGTTCCAGCGATATTTTTGAAGCGAAGGTCGGCGACAGGCCAGGTTCAGATAAAGTAGGCACTTCTTAGCCCTTTTCGCTCACGCTGTGATGAAAAAACAAGTATCCTCCTCAGTGTTGTCAAAAACAGTATTTCAGTGCAACGCAAACACAATAAATCCGCCTTTGCCAAATGCAAAACGCATTGGCAATACGTCGCGCACCAAGCAGCAGTCATGTATTAAATTGCGCACGTGATCGTCAGCCCTCGGTAGCTCAGCGGACGGGTAATTCGTGGGACTGGGGTTCGATCCTCGCAGAGGTAGATCATTGTGCGCAGTTTAATCGTGACTTCTACTTTCTACGAACATTACACTACTCACATAAATCCACAAGCAATCCACCAAACGCCCTTTGGAAATCAGAAGGACAGATACTTCGGTCCATTGGGAAGCGACGAGTGAGTGAGCAAACCTGCAACGCTAGGACAGATACTGTTAACTCATTGGTAATACGTCGCGCACCAAGCAGAAGTCATGTATTAAATTGCGCACCTGAGCGCCAGCCCTCGGTGGCTCAGTGGTAGTGTGGCGGACTGGAAATTCGTGGGACCGGGGTTCGATTCCCCGTAGAGGCAGATTGTTGTGTGTAAAGTTTAATCCTGACGACTACTTTCTACGAACCTTACGCTACTCACCAACATCCTTCAAGTATTTTACCATGGCCGGTTGGAAAGCAGAAGGACAGTTACTTCAGTCTATTGGGAAGTGCCGAGTGAGTGAGCAAATCTGCAACACCAGGACCGATACTGTGAGCTCATTGGCAATACGTCGCGCACCAAGCAGAGGTCATGTATTAAATTGTGCACCTAATTGTCAGCCCTCGGTAGCTCAGCTGTAGAGCAGCGGACGGGAAATCCGCAGGACCGGGTTTCGATCCGCCGTAGAGGCAGCTTATTGTGTGCAGTTTAATCGGGATTTCTACGTTCTACTAACGTTACACTACTCACAAAAATCCACAAATTAGAAGCGGCACACTAGAGGTAAGCGGTAACTGGATAGCCTCTAGGATTGGGAATCAGGATGGTCTGCCAAAGAAATCTGGCTTGATGATAGCAAAGAAATAATTGATTGAACAGAGTAAAGTTTGCACACTCAGGCCCTTTAAAATATGCTTCCAAGGCGAATTTGAAGGCGAAAACTGCCAGCTGATGTTTTTAAATTTCAAACCGAGCGCGAACCTTCAGTGTCTGTTCAAAATGGTTTACGAACCGAGTAGTTAACAGCTGGAATAAATTTCCTTCTGATTTAGTGGAATGTGTTCTATTGAAACCTTCAAAAAGAGCTAGATGAGTGTTGGTTTGTTTTTTCCAGAACTATTGTAATGGTACGGAAGTATGCAGTGTAGGTTGATGCTGACATATGAAAGTGCAAACCTTGCTCTTATTCTTGCTTCATTTCCTTGCAGAATCAAGAATAGTTAATCCATGATGATCTTAAGCTATGGAATGTTGTAAATGTTCCTGGGGGTTCTGAGGCCATACAGCATGTCCTGTGTAGACTCTGGGACAGGTCTAATTTATAGCAACTGCCAATTAAGCAGGCTAAGTGTTCCATGCTTCTTATAGGAGCAACTGTTCCGCCTTCTCGCTACGTTCTCGTTGGGCTCGAACTCCCCATTGGCTTCATCCAGGTAGACCTAGCCGTCGTCCATTGCTCGTCTTTGCGTTATGGTGACAACTGGAAGAAGGCCGATACTAGGGGTTGCAGAATGTTGTGGTTAATGCACCGTTCTATCGAGGTCTTAACCGCCGACATATTTGTGAAGCTGTTCTCAGCTTTTGTCCGGCCCCATCTGAAATATTGCGTTCAGGATTGCCCACCCTGCCTTGTTCGGGACAAAATGGAGCTCGAGAGGGTTTTTCGAGTAGGTACCAAATTGGTCGAGGGGTTACGGGCGCAATCATATCCCGAGCGTCTACTTAGCTTGGGTATGTATTCATTGCACTACAGACGGCTTCGAAGAGACCTAAGCCTTACTTACCGCATTTTAACAGGGAAGGTTGAACCGGACTTGAGCTGGCTATTTAGCCATCCAATGAAGCTACAAAAGCCGCGTTCTGACCGAATCATGGCGGAAACTCGGTTATCGCGTAGAGTTATCGAGAGTTGGAACTCGCTTTCAGAAAGTGTAGTCACTGAACCCACGGTTAAGGGTTTCGAGCGTCAGTTAGACGCTCTTGGGTGGCAACATGAAATCTTCTCTTCTCCTGACCAAATCCATCATCAAACACAGTTATTATTCTGTCATTCTCTTCACTCATTAGTATTATCCTTCATTTAAATGACTTTCATTAGTCTTTATCCTCCATTTACTTTCTACTTCTTTCTTACTTCACGTAACCTACATAGCGGGGACCGCTAGTACAGGGAACGTGGGCATTGATTGGTTGACAAAGGTGTGTTTTGGGTGTTTCGTTTTAGATCTATCAAGACCCAGCACCTTATCATTTCCTGACTCAACGATTTGCTCAAGAAGGAACTCTCAAGGGAGCTTTCCTATCTTTCCAGTCCATCTGAACCTGAAGCTGAAGTGCCGGAGACCGCTCCGCTTAGCGACACAAATTACTGGACGCTCGTTAGACGAATGCCTCTATCGTCCTACCAAATAACCTCACCTGACCTGATCCTCTCACAAAGTCCGAAAGTGACTGCGGTTAACGTTAGCCTTTTGGCTGTTCCGTTCAACAGTATTCCTAATAAAGAAATGACAAGATGGGGAACGTTCTATCCGCCACTGGCGCGATTTTGAATGCGGGCTGTAGTTCATCAGTACAACCTGTTTCTGCGTTCTCAAAAAGTAAGGGTTTTATTAGGTACCTATGCAACGTGTTCGTAAAGAGGTCAGTACCTCCAAAAATGCAAAATCTGATCTGTACCATGCCTAATTGTAAAAGTGGAGAAGTTGAAATTTAACAGTGCTGTTAAAAAGAACACGGAATATTAAAATGGTTTATGGAAGTCCACTGTATGTATCGGAAAAAAGAAGGAAGTGGGAGAATGCATGGTAATTTGTCCATGACACAGGAGAATCCACCTTCCACCTACAACCGTGTGTACCGGAATCACACTGCCGAAAAAAAACATTATTTTCATGTGGCAGATAGGACGCTCCGGACAAGATGTAGTTTCTTTTGTGAGCTTTTCGCCGAATATTTTAATTTTTCAATTATAACGCACCATGAGCTCCAAATGCTTAGATTGCCGTAAATGGTTACGCAAACAACTTCACAGACGTGCCAGATGTTGGCGTACTTACTTATCTGCTCCTTTATTATGCACCTTCAAGCGATATCGTGAGGTTCGAAATGCCTGCAGGCAGTATCTACGAGGTGCTCGTCTACAGCATGAAGTAGAGCTTGCTCGTATAGCCTCATCAAACCCGAAACGCTTCTTCGCTTATGTCAAAAGGCGAAGCAACATGAATTCGTGCATCCCAGTGTTGTTTGGCCCGGACGGCAATGCTGTTGTCACGGATCACGAAAAAGCTTGTTTGCTCGGAGAACAGTATGCTGGGGTTTATGTTAGAGAGTCACAGCCGCCGCATATCAGTCTCCAGGCAAAAGTTCCTGAGAGCTCCCACTTGGAGGAAGTTTCTATAACCGAGGCTCAAGTGCTCCGGCTTTTGAAGCAATTAAATCCCAATAAAGCTGCCGGTGGAGATGCTATTCATCCCAAACTGTTGTACGAGTTGGCAGATGAACTTTGCTCTCCGATTACGCAACCTTTTGTGAAGTCTAGGAGGCTGCTCTCTACCCAAGGACTGGAAGGAGGCTATTGTTTGCCCCATTTTTAAGAAAGGTGATAAGCACCTCCGATAACTATAGACCGGTCAGTTTAACGAGCGTGCTGGTCAAATTATTGGAAAAGCTCGTAAGGGACGCTCTCGAAGGACATTTGAAAGCGTTTTAGTTGCTTAATCCTTCTCAGCACGGTTTTCGTAAGGACTATACTTGCCTTGCTAACTTGTTAACGGCTCGTGAACACTGGGCCGAAGCCGTTGATTGCGGGAAGGCAGTGAACGTGCTGTTTATTGACTTTTCCAAAGCTCTTGACAGCGTTCCACATTCGCGCCTTTTGTACAAGCTGAATTCCTTTGGTATTTCTGGACCAGTCTTACAATGGATTTCAGCTTTCTTAATCGGAAGGGAAATGTGTGTGCGGGTGGGTTCAAGCCTGTCCTTCCGCCAATGTGTTCTCAGTGGCGTGCCCGCAAGGTTCGGTTCTTGGCCCCCTTCTCTTCACTTTATACGTTAATGACCTACCTGGTGAATTGGGTGTGCCATCCGTAATGTTTGCGGATGACTTGAAACTCTGGTTCACGATAGACGAGCCAATTGGTCCACTGACCCTACAGGAGGCTCTGGATAGACTTTGGCACTGGTCAATTTTGTGGCAGTTGCCAGTTAATTTAGGCAAATGTTCCGTTTTACGCATTGGTCCGAATAACCCGCCGACGCGTTATTTGCTTGGCGGCAGCGAGGTACCGCGAGTTCAACTCCAATCTGACCTTGGTGTTTTGCTGTCATCTGACTTCAAGTCCAGTGCACACTGGAAGACAGCTGCTCGTAAAGGATTCAACATGTTGTGGATGATCCGCAGGTCATTCGGGATCAGGACCACCAACATGTTTGTTAGACTATTTTCGGCTTTTGTAAGGCCGCACTTGGAATACTGCGTCCAGGCTTGTCCTCCATGCCTGGTTCGTGATAAGATGGCAGTGGAACGAGTCCTGCGGTCCGGGACGAAAATGGTGTACGACTTAAAGAAGCTGACGTACCCGGAGAGGGTACGTAAGTTAGATATGTTTTCCATGTATTACAGGCGGCTTCGAGACGACTTGGTCCTTACATATCGCTTATTGATGGGTCAGATTGGTCCTGATTTGACTGGACTGTTTCGCCGAACTCGAATGCCAACCCTTCGTTGCCACCCATTAAAGTTGCACAAACCCCGGTCTGACCGGGTTTTGGCAACTTTTAGATTATCGCGTAGAGTTATAGCTTATTGGAACACATTGCCTGCAGGCGTCGTGATGGCACCGATGTTGAAAGAGTTCGAGCATCGACTTGACGCTCTCGGTCTGCAGCTTAAAGTCTTCCCCTTCGTGTCATAAACTTTTCTTCGTCTACTACGGCTTACACTTCTTTGACTCATTTTAACTTACATATTAATATTGCCTACGATATTCGATTAGCTTGTTCTCTCTGTTTTCTTTTCTTTACTGACACTACTGTTTTCTTTTATTCTTCACGTGGCCGGCACAGCGGGGACTGCTAGTGCAGGGCACGTGGGCATTGTTTGGTTGACCATATGAATCGTGTGTGTTGATTTGGCTCTCCTTTGGCACATCAAGGCACCGGTTTCCCTGTTGGATCAACGACGTTTTCGAAGGTGGAACATTCGCGGGATTTTCCTACTGTTTCGGTCCCAATTGAACTTGAACTTGAAAGCTGTTCAATACTTTGTGTGCGGTGGTTGGCTGCCCACTGCCTGCTGTAATATCAATGCACTGGTACGAAAATCTTCAGCATTCTGCCTTCCCGGTTGTCAACTGCCTTTGTAACTAGTCGAGCCATACTGATGGATAAGCGTCTTGCGGCCGGTCTGCCTTTGTCCACTCTGTGGTTCGTACAACGGAAACAACCCAAGTTCCATTCTTACATCTACCCGCGTCTTGCCAAACTACTTCTAAGTGAAAACGGGGTCTAGTCTCATATGTTTCATTACCGCAACCATTGACGATGGTTGTGCAGCGTAGCCCATGGGAGCCAGAAACAGCTGCTGTAGTGAGTCAAAATGCTATTTCAAGTTCCAGCGGGACTGGAACGATAGGGTTGTCCCGTGAGTGTTCCTTCTTCGGCGAGTTGTTGAACCAGGAGTTGGCGGAATTCGAAATACTGATGGACCTAAAACAAAGACCGCATCACACCCTGTCCAACCAATTAATGCCCACGTGTCCTGCCCTAGCAGTCCCTGCTGAGCCGGTTACGTGAAGTAAGAAAGAGAAAAAAGTAAACTCGGAAGGTAAAAGAGAAAGTGGAAAGAGCTAAGCAAGTGGAATACCAAGATATTTGAGTCATTAAAAAAGAACTGAAATGTGAAGTCAGCTAGGAAAAAGCAAATGCTTGCTATTGCCACCCAAGAGCATCGAGCTGGCGCGCAAAACCCTTAACTGTAGGTTCCCTAGCCACGTGATCTGGAAGCGAATTCCAGCGACCTATAACTCGGTGCGACAGACGAGTTTCCGTTCTTATCCTATCAGACCTTGGTTTATGCAGTTTCAGTGGGTGACCGCGGAGATTAGGTAACGTAGTGGGACTAAATAGCCCTGATAAGTCCGGGCCAATCTTACCTGCCAAAATACGATAAGTGAGAATCAGGTCCCCTCTTATCCTTCGGTAGTGCATTGAGTACATCCCCAAACTGAGCAAGCGTTCAGGATACGCCTATCCCCGTAGACCCTGCACTAATCGAGTGCGCACTTGTAACACCCTCTCCAAGTCCATTTTGTCTCGGTTAAGACATGGTGGACAGGCCTAAATACAATATTCCAGGTAGGGTCGGACGGATGTCGAGAATAGCTTCACAAACAAATTGACCGTTAAGATTCCGAAGGAGCGGCGGATAAACCACATCGTACGAAACCCCCGACAAACAGCCTTCTTCCAATTGTCTCCAGAATGAAGTGCTGATGCGTGTTCGACTCCTAACTCAACCTGCTGAGTGACAACAGGGAGTTCACCACCGCCGACAACATATCGGGTGTGAAGATTAGCGGTTCCGATCCGGAGAACAGAGCACTTAGCCCTATTTATGGGCATCAACTATAAGATAGACCATTCCCAGAGCCTATCCAAGGCATACTGAATTGCCTCAGGACCCCCCGGAATATCCACAATATTCCAGAGCTTAAGGTCGCCAGCAAACAGTGATGACATCCCTAGCTCTCCCGGCAAGTCATTTACATAGATCGCGAACAACAATGGCTTCAATACCGAGCCCTGTGGAATGCCACTAAGGACAGCTTGCCTAAGCGAAAGGCTACGCCCCACCCGTACCCACTGTTCCCTCCCCTCAAGGAAGGCAGACACCCATTGAAGGGCGCGAAAAAATAAATGAAAATGAAAATGAAAATTGAAGGGCGCGACCAGATATCCCGTAAGATCTCAACTTTAATGAGAGCCGAAGATGTGGAACAGTGCCAAAAGCTTTCGAAAAGTCCACGAATAGCACGTCTACAGCGTTGCCACTGTCTACCGCTTCGGCCCAGCTTTCACAAGCTACAAGTAGATTAGTCCGACATGAAAATCCTTTGCGGAATCCGTGTTGCGCAACACTGAGAAGTTGAATCTATTCAGGTGATTCTCCACTGAATCCCTTGTCAGCTTTTCAAACAACCTGACTACTACGCTTGTCAAACTGACAGGCCGGTAGTTCGCGGGTAGAGCACTGTCATTACCCTTAAAAATCGGACAGATGATTGCCTCCTTCCATTCCGAAGATAGAATGCAGCTGTCCAGCGATATTGAAAACACGCATGTGAGGGGACCACTGAGCTTAGTGGCCAATTCATGCACAAGCTTCGGATGAATTGAATCAGGACGAAAGATTTAGTGAGATTAATGTCTTGCAGTAGCTCGAAGATCTGAGCCTCCGTTATGCTAAACTCAGCTAAGCAAAAATCTTCTGGAACTGTTGAAACGAATTCAATCTGTGGTAAAGAGGTCTCCCGGGCAAGGACCCCAGTATACTGTCATAGTTTGCGCACAGGTCCCGTCTGCTCGCAATAACGTTGGTATAGAGTTTTGCCCCGCTGCGTCTTTTAACGTAAGCAGAAAGCTTCTTGGAATTAGCTGCGGCCGAGTCCGCTAAACCCTGCTCGTACTGGAGACGAACAGTTCTGAGATGTTGTTTACATTTATTTCTAATCTCTCGATAACTACCATAGGTACGGGCTGATGGAGCTGCTTGGTAGGTTCGCCAGCATCTAGACCGTTTCTTGAGTAGGCACTTGCCTGTGGTATCTATCCATGGAGGCTGTGCCCTTAACCCTCTTTTCCTCTTGAGTGGAATATAGGCAGTGAAAACCTCCGTAAGGTATGCCTTAAATTTATCCCAGGCTAACTGGACAGAGTCAGCCATCGATATCTCACAGTTCAGAACTGAAGCCTTAGCTCGCATTGCACTAAAGTCCGCTCGCCAAATATTCGAAATTAATTCAACAGCGGTCTCTTGGTGCCTTGAAAGAGCACATCGAAAGGATATACATGCGTGATCGCTGGACCCTAGAGGTGCACCGTATGAAACGTCAGTCACGAAGTCCGAGGGACTTAGCGAAAACCAAATCTAAAGTAGATGGTATTTGGTTATCCATATACCTAGTGGGAAAGGACACGAACTGGTGCAAAGGCACTTGGAGAGTCAGTTCAAGAAAGTCTGCACCGAATGTTTCTGATGCCGAATGGCAATAAAGATCGGCCCAACTGACTTCCGGGAGGTTGAAATCCCCTAGAACCAAACACTTGTTCGCAGACTGAGTGCGAATAAAGTCAATTATCCCCCTGGAAGAACTTCCAGGACTTCTGTATATCACTATAACTGTAAACTGGGTAAAGGAAGTGCACAAAACAGCCGATAGGGCTTCAACAGTCTGATCCTACGACTGGAATGTGCAGGTCCTCAACACATACAGTACAACGCCTCCGACTTGGCGACCAACGGAGCGATCAGTTCTAAGCAGCGCGTAGCCTTGTAAACATACCTCACCGTCCATGATATCCGGAGACAACCACGTCTCAGTGAAAGCAAGTATGTCGGGACGAGGTTTGTCTACAAGTAGACCCAACTCGCAATGAAGCTGGACCTTACCGTGGTGCGATGGTTTGTGTGCCTCAGCGATCCATTGAGCTATGCTGAGTGGTGCTTTTGCACCTTCAGAGGTACTCATACCAGTTTGGTCAATGGTTAGAGGCCAGACAAACTCAGCCTCCTGGTCCTCCAGGTTGGGGGTTGGAATGAGGATGGCTCCTTATTTCTTAAAACGGGCTCCTTGTAGCCCAACGCCAAACCCACTGCCTTGCGGTCAGGTTTTTGAACCAAAGGCTTTGGTTGAGAACCTTAATCGTTCTCCTATCTAGGCCTGGGCAACCTGACAGTATCCTGCCCACGCAATACAACGAATCTTTCCTCAAACAATTTCTTGATGCTCTGGCCACTGCAGAGGATAACCAACGGTGCCCTATCTGCTGCATCGAGCAGGGTGAATAGGGGTTTGGATGCTACTGCTCAAGCTTTCCCATCTTCTTATTCCCCCTCTTACGCTTTTTCACTCTTACCGTCCCGTTCCAACTTCACTTTTTTCCCCCAGTTTTCAACCCCCCGATTCTTGGCCTTCCCCCAATATGCTTTGCTAGACATTTATCTTCTAATTTCAACTCACATATGAACGCGGAACGTCACTCCTCTCCTGTCGACAAGCCCATGTCCAACCAAGCGGTCCATTCCAGTTCATCGGCATACATTTGTAGCCCTCGATCCTCCTTCAGATTGGCATGCCTCAATTTACGCACATTACTACAGATCGGTCATCAGACAGCACTTGCCCGAACATTGGAGACCCTCTCGATCGATATCTGCTGCTTATTGGAGACCCGCCTGCAAGACTCGAGCTCTGTGCTCACTCTGCGATCCCCTTCAGGTGACGCAAGCAGCATTTTCTCATTGCGCCTATCCGGTGACGATGCAGCTTCGAGCACCGGCCAAGCTGGTGTTGGCATTGCTCTGAGTCCCCGGGCTGAAGCTGCTCTGGTTGATTGGATTCCAATCAGTAGCCGGATGTGTGCGGTCCGATTGGCTGGCTCGTTCAAAGCTTCGAAGTCGCGCGGAACTAATAGGTGTCTATTCATCATCACTGCCTACGCACCCACAAACTGTAGCGATGATTCGGTAAAGAACGACTTCTACCGCCAACTGACCCAGCTCCTTCGTCACAGAAGAAGCACGGACATTGTTGTGCTGGCTGCTGATTTGAACGCGCAAGTTGGAAAGTTGTCCACTGATGAAATGCATTTGGGCGGTCAGCACAGTGTAGGCTCCCGTAATGATAACGGTGAGCGGTTACTTCATTTGTGTGAAGATGCTCGCTTATTTCTTGCGAGCACCAACTTCCGACACAGCACTCGCCGGAGGGTGACTTGGCACCCACCAGGCTTGCACGAAGATCGACCACATTGCGATAACTTACCGATGGAGAGGCTGCGTCCAGAACTGTCGCTCGATTTGGAGCACATGTGTGGACACCGATCATGCACTTGTATGTGCTGACATGCGGATGCGATGACGTTGTCAGCGCATTGACACCAGCCAACTGACAAAGCCAGCTGTTCTGAATGCGTATCGAAGTACGCTGACATGCGAGTTGAGTAAGCGCTCACTGGGGACAATTGATGATCACATGTTCACCAGACCTTACTAGCAGCAGGCAAATCCTCATGTGGTATGTCTAATAGTCAACATGGTTGTTGGGTCTCTTCGCAGTCTCTGGAACTTATCGATGCTCGCCGGCACATCCCGGCTGGAAGCGAACACAATGAAACTCGCAAAGAGCTCCGGGCAAGACTTCGTGTTAGCCTGAAGAGAGACCGCGAATCTTGGTGGTCACCGTGCGTCAGAGATGGAAGTGGCCGCTGCCCTTGGCAACCATCATGTTACTCCGTCTGATACGACAAACGGGCAGCAGGAGACCTGGTGTTAGTGAAACTATACGTGACGAGAGTGGACAGCCTATCCACAATTTGTCAAAACGCTTGGAGCGTTGGGCTGAGCATTTTGAAAAGCAATTTGATCGGCTAGAATTGTTCGATTCTTCGCCGGCCAGTGATCGACCTGCTCCGTGGGCTGTCCCTTTTGATCCACCCTCGCTCAGAAGTCGGACTTAAGATCAGACTGTTGAAGTTGAACAAAGCCACGGGACCAGATGATCTACCTCCAGCCCTCTTCAACTTCAGAGGCTCTGCTCTTGTTGATGCTTTACCTGAATTACTAGTGAAACTGTGGGAGCAGGAGGCTGTCCCAACCGACTGGAGCCGCTCCGTTATTGTTCCCATCTTCCAAAGAGGCTCGCGTTCGGGATGCGGCAACCACAGAGGAATCAGTCTGATCTCCATCGCCTCCAAATTACTCGCCTGCATAATCCTTCACAGACTGACTGGCGTTCGTGAAAGCCAGCTTCGTGAGGAGCAAACCGAGTTTCGTCGGGATCGTGGCTGCATCGACCACATCTTCACCTTGCGTCAGTTGTTGGAGCACCGTCACACATATTGCCGGCCCACCGTAGTCGTGTTCCTCGACATCAAAGGTGCCTTCGATTCGGTTGATCGATGTGCTCTTTGGAATTGTCTACTCAGGAAAGGTGTGCCCGAGAAATATGTAAATATTATCCGAGCATTATATGCGCGTAGCTCGGGCAGAGTGTGGGCTTACGGCAAGTTGTCGTCTCCCCTTAATATCTCCAGCGGTGTGAGACAAGGATGCCCGCTGTCACCTTTCCTCTTCAACTTCGCTATTGAAAAGAAATCATGGAGATTGCATTTACAGGACATGACTTGGAAGGCGTGGAGCTACTCCCAGGAGAGCGACTTATTGACTTGGAGTATGCAGACGACATTGCCCTCATCTATGACAGCTTCTAGACGTGCCAAGCCGCACTGGACAGATAAGCACTGGCTGTCATCCGCTTCGGGCTTTGCTTTGCACCATCGAAATGCAAAGCATTCCTCCAAGATTGGCAGGGATCACCTCCTGCGCTGACCCTTGGTGGGGATCAGCTAGAAGTCATTCAGAAATTCAATTACCTGGGAAGTTGTATCAACGCCCTTGGGATCGAAGACGAGATCACGAACCGTATAGCAAAAGCTCGGGGTGCTTTTGCTAGTCTTCGCCACCTATGGCGGCGGCACGACATTACTCTCGTCCTGAAGATTAGAGTGTACAATGCAGCGGTACGTTCGACCTTACTGTATGGTTGCGAAACCTGGTCCCTAAGATCGGCGGACATGAAGAGGCTAGTTACGTTCGACCATCGGTCCCTTCGCAGTTTGGCTCACATCTGGTGGGAACACCGCGTGAGTAACGAGCGTGTTCGACGCCTTGTTTACGGCACAAGAAAAGGAACTGGACCGCTCAGCACCGTCATTTCACGCACCAGGCTCCGATGGCTGGGCCACGTGTTACGCATGCCAGCCCATCGACTTTCATGACGTGCGTTGTTTGCTCACCGGGGATGTGGTTGGAAGAAGAGGAGGGGTGGCCAAGCGATGACTTGGTCAAGAGGAATGAAGGCCCTAACTTCTTAGCTGGCCTCGGTTGGAGCGTCACGACTCCCTGGTTGGGATCCAAAAGACGGTGAACACGTTTGGCTGGATACACTTGTTGACATGGCAAGGAGCCGACCTCAGTGGCGTTCGTGCTGTGAGTTTCTTTGTCCCTCCCCATCCCTTTTAGCCTCCCCCTCCACCTACGACCTCATTTCTTAGCGTGAAACGTAATATTTTTTTTCTTTTTGCCTAGTAGTCGGCTGGCTTGCCGAACAACCTCGTGGTGCCAGCTGGGTGGTTCGGGATTTTCCCGTTCCGGTAAATGCTTCGGCGGCAGTGTTCCAGGACGTGGTGGGTTTTCGCCTGACAAGCGTTCTCCCTATAAAAAGCCACACATGTCCGTTTAACAACACTGACGTGGCGGATGTGACTCGCCACTAAATGAAGTCACTGCCCCTTGCTTCATCCTGGCGAAGCATTGTATTCCAGCAAGTTTCTACTGTAATTTTGGGGAGCACTGGGCCCCTGTTTGACAAAGGAACAAACGAAAGGCATATGAACTCAGATATCAGTCACCGGTTCCTAATGGGCACGATTCCCTGAATTCGCTCCGCTGCCTTGCGCGCAGGCTATTCAGCCAAAGGCTCGGGGTGGTGTCCCCTAAGTCAACACCCTACTTCGGCTTGGGCAACCGGGTAGTATCTCGCCCTCTGACGAAACCATGGATTTTAATGTGGTGTGTTGTGTTTTCTTCTACTATTTCTGTACCTTGTTTTGAGTTTCATGGTTTCCGATGGCTCAATGTCTATTCATAAACTGTTGCAATATATATATATATATATATATATATATGGGATATATACATATGGGATATATATATATATATATGGTTGGCGGCATCCGGTTTCGGATTTGCCTGTCACTGTGGCAAGCCACAGGACGCCTGCGCCTACAGACGGACCATGGATGGCTTGCGCTGCACCACCCACAGCTCCAACCACATACCCCATATCCAGTGTAAGCCCGAAGGAATAAGACCGGGAGGCATGCGGATGGGAACCACGTTTCATCAACGGAGCCGGCCCACACTCCTTCACAGGCAAACACAAGCACGCTGTATTTGGGGAATCAAGCGCACACAAGGCGGTGGCTGGACCGTAGTCCGCTCCACACTGAGTGCATGGAACCACTCTTCGAGCCTAGCACGGCCACAAGGACCGTGCACCCCGTCCCCTCCAGCAACGACCAACTGTCTCCTGGAGCCAGTATGGACGAGGTAGTGGGTCATAGACAGGTAGGCACCTTGTCAACATACACATCAAGCGCAACCATACCATTGGTATCAAACAACAGCCATTCACTTTAAACGACAAGCTGAAATAAAATAAATCCATAATGCATACAGATACGGTGGCATAACTCTTCGCTAAATTTCCATATGAAGTAAGTTGGTTAGCAACAAATCCGTGATAAGTAAGAAATGTCCACAAGTTACTTAAAATGCTACAAACGCAACAAAATTACCGAAGATAAGCGCAATTAGTGTAAGCAACGTGGCCAGTTAATAGAACATTATTCAGGGAGGCAGAACAAACCAAATAAAGCGGAATGAAATTTAGCCAGCTTAAAAAGACCTAGTTTAAGTGTAAGTTGGTTTAGCCCAACTGCGGTGAAGAAGCATCAATAATGCAACATCAGCCTCAGCATGGGGCAATATATATATATATATATATATATATATATATATATATATATATATATATATATATATATATATATATATATATAGTAGCCGGCTAGTAGCTTACCGGAACGATGCCTATCCGTTGCTGGTAGCTCAGCTGGCATGCAACTTTTGTATTTCTTTTAAATTTATGTATTGCGGCACAATAGCTGAGGTGTTTCCCACCTCTAGCTGACGTGTATAATGATGATGATGATGAACTCGTGCACTTTGTTCCTTAGGCTACGCATTTGCTAAGTACTGCCTCAAGGAAATCGGCGCGACCGTTCCTGGGTCGTGCGCCATCACGATGGGTTCTGATAGGGCGGAAGATAACTTCCGGCTGACCACCTGAAAACCCACCAGACGGAGGGCTTGCTCGCCAGCCGCCCGTCTAGTTTTGAGGTCTTTGATAGCCTCCTTTAACTTCAATCTATCTGCCAGTGGTAGGTCCGGCTGAACGCTGACACCACTACTTTTAAGTTGGAATGCAAACCGCAGTTTAACCAAGAGACTGAGAGCATCTGGATGCAACGTTCAAGAGAAAAAGAATCACAAACCTAATATACAACTTAACTCTTCTTGTCTCCAACTGTAGCTGGTGCTTGACAAGATGAAACAATTAGAAGATTATGTCAAGGCACTCCCAAAATCACAATCGTCGTCTATCTTGGAGGGAAGCAGATTTCCTCCTCGTGAGTGGTGTCTGATCGTCGTGAACACTCCCGAATCTAACGCCGGCCGAGAGGATAGTGGATTACCAGGTTTTCCTAAAGGGGATGATCCCTTTACTGTTCGATGAAGGGGAACAGGGGATCACTGTCGTCTCTGGCTTTCGCCTTGGCCGAAAGCAAGAGGGCACTTCCAAGGCGCGTCCGCTTAATATCGTTTGGCAAAATGATGAGGAATGTCGTTGCATACTCATGCGGACTTCGCGCCTTAAGGGCGAAACATTCCATGTCTTGAGGGCTCTCTGCCCTAAAGACCGAGTAAGGATGGAGAACGCCGTTGATGAAATGCGGACCCACCGATCCAATGTTGTATTGTGGATTTTAGTGTAGTTCAATGGGCTCCGAAAGTTCGATGGCGTCCAGTTTTTGTCGCACCCGGGTTCTAGGGTATATGTTTGGATTGCGTGTGATGTCCGCCAATGTGCGAAGCCAAAAGTAAAATGAATGAGTCTCTTCTCCCCACTTTACGGTATCATTCTGACCTGATGGCTCTTGCTGAGACGCAGCTATTCCCGGATATTCCGGATTCTGCAATACGCTTCCCTGGTTGCCAGTTTTCTCGGGCTGATCGTCTTTTTACGAGATCTGGTGGCATTATACTCTGCTGGAAGTCCGAGTTGAGGGTTCATAGTGTTGGGGCAGTTGGTGGTTCGGTGATACTTTACTGTAGTATCCACGACGGACAGAATTCGCTCATGGTTTGTGTTGTCTACGGACCCCCAAAGGCCTCCGGATCCCGAGTGCTGGACACGATCAAAATGCACGGCAAGGGTAAAGATTGATTGCTAGTGGGGAATTTCAATGCCCCCATCATCATCATCATCATCATCATCATTACACGTTAGCTGGAGGTGGAAAACACCTCAGCTATTGTGCCGCAATACCAAAGGCAAGAACAAAAAGCAAACAGTGGCACGCCCGCTGAGTCCCCAGTAACGGATGGACATCGTTCCGGAGAGCTAACAGCTGGCTGCCGTACAAGAAAGTCATATTATGCCTAACGATTGAGATCGTGATTGGAGGGGGATGAACAAAGGAACTCACAATACAAACGCCATTGGGGCCGGCTCTTAGCCATATCAGCAAGTGTGTCCAACCAAACGTGTTCACCGTCCTTAGGACCCCAGCCAGGCAGTCGGGATGCACCAACCGACGCCAACTGGGATTTACTTCACTGTGATTTCGCCCCAGAATACTTTGATGCTGTTCTACTGGAAACCGTTCTCCATGTGGGTCTAACTCAACTTGTCTCGTCACCTACTCGGTAATACCCGGCCAAGCGCCGCACATCTTCGACCTCATGTTCACGCCCCAACCATCCGATGTATTTGATTTAGATTCTCCAGCCACTTGTGTCAAGTGATCATTATGTGCTTTCCTTTCTATGCACAAGACGACCCACCCTTCACCACCGGGCGTACCTCGCCGGAACTACTGGCGGGTCGATCCACTCCGCCTACAAAGGGCTGCAGGTGTTATGGACTGGAGTACCCCTAGAAGTTGGATCTCGATGCCGCTTGAAATTCCCTTCGCTTAAAATTGCTATCTATTGTAGACGAAGTTGTACCAACCGTTGCTGACAGACCTTTCTCTAAAGACCGCCTTTGGAGTGATAGCTGAGAACCCTGCTGCATAGAAGACGAAAACTGTGGGACAGTTTCCGGTTCTCACAGTTGGCGTCTGACTAAGATGGTTACAAAGTGCTCAGGAATTTGTGTACACTCAAAAACGCTGGAAGCAGCGTCTCCTGGCTGAGCAATCTTGTAATGACGCGAAAAAGCTCTTCACGTACCTGAAAAAAAGTATTAAAGCGGGTTGTGGCGTACCTGCCTTGTATTCGCGTGGGGATGAGGCTATACTTCATGACGATGAAGCGAAAGCTTATCTTCTTACTTCGCAATATTCATCACCGAGAGAATCCTGCGAATTACATACCGATCTGCTTGACGTCGATTACTTATAAACAACGGAAAGGTTTTTTACAAGATCCCTTCAGCTTCATCTCGAGACTGGACATCATTACTCCTGCTCAGCACGGTGTCCGGAGAGCACGCTTTTGTTTCACTAATCTTTTTCTTGCCCGCGAGAAGTGGGAAATGTCAATGGGCTCCGGTAATCGCCTAGGTGTTGTTTTTGTTGGTTTCAGCAAAGCATTTGATAGGGTTCCACGTGTACGGCTCCTTATCAAGCTCCGAAACATTGGCATCGCTGGCAATGTTCTCTCCTGGATCGCTGATTTCCTTGTTGGTCCTACCATGAGGGTGAAGTTCAAGAAGGTTCTTTCTGATCCTGTCCTCATGACCAGTAGGGTTCCACAGGGCTCCGTCCTTGGTCCCGAACTTTTCAAAATCTTCATCAATGACCTTCCAGAGGTGCTTCAAACTGACTGTTTGATCTACGCTGATGATCTCAAACTATGGTCAGAAGTATCTAGGCTTGAAGGTCTGTGAAATATATATATATATATATATATATATATATATATATATTGTATTTGACACTTGCCTAATAAACATTTGGCAGTGTCACAACACATGAGTAACCATAACGAAAAGGAGGAAGAAGAGTCAGAAGGGATGCAAAGTCCCATGTACTGTGGGGGCAGAGACGTTCTCGGTTGCCCAGGCCGAGAAAGAGGGTTGACTTAAGGGGCCCCACCCCGAGCTTTTGGTCTTGAAGACCTGACCCGCAAGGCAGCGGGACGATTCACGAAGATCGTTGACAGCCAGTTGGCTCATTCGCCTGCTTGTGTTCGGGAGCAGTCCACAGAGAAGCCGGTGGCCAGCAAGGTTGTTCATCCGCCCTCCGTTAGATACTCATCTCCAGTTATAGAAGTGAGCGGTCAGTGACCCTATAGCCGGCTTTGACAACGCCGTACGAGCACTTGTGGTCTTTAATGAAGGACCAGATGACTAGCCTTGAACTTCCCACGCTCTGCGACGCTGCTGCTGTTTATCCACGACTGCTTATTCAGCTCGTCTACAAAGCAGACTAGACTTATTCGCAGTTACCTATCAACCATGACAAATGCTATTTTCTTCTAGTCGGTTCTCTAGAACCTTTCGGCACCGACCACATTGGTGGTTTCCTGTTGAGCAGTGCGGTTTCTGAGGACTTAGGTGTGATTGTATCCCTTAAGTTAAAAACCACCCAGGATACGTTGTGGAAAGTCACCTCCGCCAACAGGGTACTCTGCGCTATACGGAAGTCATTTTCAAAATGTCGCCTGAGATCTTCAAGCTCCTGTTTCCTTCTCACGTCCGTCCAATATTGCATCCTCTCACAAATGTCGAGTGCACTTTAATCAAGAAGCTTCAGCGGCGTGGATCCAAGTCTGTATCAGTGCTGCGTGATTTGTCTGCTCCCCTTCGACTTCAGTGAATAAACTTGTTCTTTTTGGACTATCGTCGTCGCCGTGTGGATCTGATATACACAAGATGCATCCTAAAAGGAGACTTGGGGACGGAGGTGCAAGAGTTCTTCCAACTCATTGTAGATAACTCGATACGGGGTCACAGTTGGAGACTGTTTAAACCGTTTAGGTTCCACGTCCGCTCAGACGTCACATTATCTACCCGGGTCGTGAATTAATGGAACAACTTCCCGGAATATGCTGTCAGTGCCCATTCAGAGGAATGTTTCAAGCAACGGTTGGATAACTTCATGCTGAGGACGCCTGGATTCCACTGTTTTTGCTACATCTGTGCTGATCCCTTTGGTGAGCACAGGTTAGCAAGGACACGCGTCATCCAGCTAGTGAATGGGAGGTGAAGGAGCTGACACTGGTCTTTTCTCTTCTGCTCTCTACAGTACTATGAGACTATATGATCGAGGTTCAACGACGTGGATCCAAATCCGTTCCAGAGTTGCGGGACTTATCTTATATCCTACGGCTTCAACGATTGTACCTGTTCCCTTTGGATTATCGTCGCCGCCGCGGAGATATAATATTCACTCGACCTATTCTAAGAGGTGGGCTGTAAGCATTCTTTCGTCTCAACACAGTGTGCAACTAGAGGCCACCGGTGGAAACTTCAAATCGCGGCGACTCCGTGTGCGGTCCGATCTGGTCCTGTCCACCCGGGTAGGGAATGACTGGAACAGCTTACCGCAGGCCGTCGTCGATGCGGAACAGAGGAGTGTTACAAACGACTGTTGGATTCCGACTCTCTGAGTGCACAGGGATTTTTCTGCCCCCAATACAATCACAGCGGTTCTCTGTGGAACATTGTTCCACAATGATCCCAACAACCCTCGCAACGATCGAGAAGTGATGGAGCTGACAAATGAATTCCTTTCTGCTCTCTTCCACCCAATGAACCCATGAAAAAAATACTCCGATGATAATGGTACTGCATACACCTTCTCCTTATAGGCCCTAGCTCCATTGTGAGTGTCCCAGTCCCGGACTCCAATCTACAGTTTCATTTTTACCCACGGCTCTTCAATAGTGCCTTTTCCTTTCTTCAATTTACCTGTAGTTTTTTTCTATTTAAATGGAACGTGAGTGAAGGCAATCTGGTCTATGGTACTTCGATGCACAAATCGTTGGTAGCAGTGCTGGGGGCTTTTTTCGCTTACTGGCACACGAAACGGGACACTCGTTATGCGGAAGCTTGTTTCATCTCTGGATCCTGTCCTGCACTACTCTCAACTTTGGAGCTTTGAAGGCCGTTTGCGTTTTTTCTACCCGTATAATCGCCGTCAGCCCCGTATTAGTTTTGATGGATGTTTATTCTGACTCTAGGTGAACGGTAACAAACCAATATTCAACGATCATGGTCTCCCACTGTCCTGACAGTGGGAGCCAATCTAGCTAACTGCATTTTCTCATGGTTGATTTTTGACGGAAGAAGCCGCCGAACGTTCCCCAAACTGATGCGGATTATGTGGGGTGGCTTTTTAACGTGAGCTTTGAACTGCTCTGCATTCTCAGTGTCTGCATTAATGTCTAATGGAGTTCTGCAACCCATCACACCACATTGAGGCCCAGTGCCGTCGCGAATCATTCCATCTGCAGGTGCACCAGTGCACTGCCAATACGTTTGAAATGTGTTTTTATCGCATGTCTTCTGTTATAGTATCTTGTTCCCTTGTATCTATCAGGCCCGTTGTCAAACTCTTCTTAATTTTGTGACGAACGAATCTGGACGCCCGAGTCACCACAGCTACTGGAATTTATTTAGCAGCATTTTGTATGGTTTCCCCCTTATCTGCAATATTCATACTGCAAGTACTTCGGGACTTTGACTCGTTATCATCAAAGCGCGAACACCATACTCATTGACACTAGTCCTTGCCAAATATTTGAATTTTCTTCATGGCGCTGTTTTCTTCTCTATGTGTCTCAGAGATACTCCGCACTCACGGTCTCATTGACTACTCGGATCAAAGTTCCGGACTACGAAGAACGATGTGGAATTTGGTCACCCTCTTGGAAGGTGATTTGGACACAGCACGGGTTATGAGGTTACACGTGAGCTCTTTCTGGTGAACCTTGTTTTAAAGTCTACACATGCTGAAATGACGCAAGTCTGCGAACACACTGATGGCTCATAGCCGGACGACGCAAACACAACAGAACACACCGAGCTGGTAATACGCAACGCGTGTTCTGGCAGGGACATGTACAGCGCATCGATAAAATAGCTGAGACCGTCACCGGTGGGTTGATAATCGATAGACAGACCTACACGCGCACACCTATAGACATTCAGTACTGGATGTGAACATCTGACTGGCGATAGTGACTCATACGCCACATTCCTTCTCCCTATAGTTGACACTCCCCCAAACAGCCTGGTAACCATCAACTGCATGACGTACTCTACCCGAGCGATGTATTGGTTGGGCTTCTGGCTATCTTGGATCCTGCTTGTCCTCTGCGACTGCTGGATTGGTTTACGGGGCTTGGCAATATGTCGTCTTGCTCGGTTGACACAGCACGACGGCGGACAAGATCCATATGACGGGTAATCACCTTACCGTCTAATATTTCAACCTCTGCTCTCTGGCCTTCAATTTCACCTAACTCTGCAGACTGCCAAGTTGGTTCGTGGGGTAATTTGACTTCAACTGACTCGTCCGCACGAACTTTTCGATCGTACCTCCCTTTGGATTTCTTTTGCCGGCCATCGTCGCGTTGTCTCTGATTGACAAAGTAGGTCTAACCGTCTTTAGCCTTCGGCCGAGCGTTTCGGCTGGACTTTTGCCTATCGTTACATTTGGGATGAAACGGTAAGCGAACAGCAATTTGTCCAACTTCGTTTATAATGGAGCAGGTGTTTGTTTCTGCAATCCGTTTTTTATTATATCGACTAATCTCTCCCCTATTTCATTTGAGGCTTGGTGATAAGGGACGGTTTCTACGTGGCTGCTGCTGTTATTTTGAAGAAATTGTTGAAGCGGCTGACTAGTCAATACAAAGCCGTTGTCCGTCACTAGTGTCTGTATAATACCGGAAGTGTTAAAAAGTTACGCATACAGGAATCAGTTGTCTCCGAAGTGGCGTGTATCAACGTAAATACGTCACTCCATTGGGAGTAGGCATAGGTAATCGCGACCAGGCTTAACTTTAACGTGGTGCGATGGTTTGCGTGCCTCGGCGATCCAGCGAGCTACACTGGGCGATGCCTTTTACACTTTCAGAGCCACCCATACCAGATTGGATAGTGGTTAGAGGCCAGACAAACTCAGTCTCTTGGCCCTCCAGGTTGGGGGTTGGAGTGAGGGTATGTCCATACGCCATAAATCCGACTCTGTAGCCCAGTACCAAAACCCCGCTGACTTGCAGTCAGGTTTTCCAGCCAAAGGCTTTGCTCGAGAACCTTAATCGTTCTGCTGTCTAGGCGTGGGCAACCTGACAGTATCCTGCTCGCGCAATACAACTATGACTTCTCTCCACCATTTATTGATGCTCTGGCCGTCGCAAAGGATAATAAACGGTGCCCTATCTGCTGCGTCAAACGGGGTGGATAAGGTTAAGGTTGCTACCCTTCAAGCCTTTTCGTCTCCTATCTCCTCCCCCAAGCTTTTTCTACCTTATCGTCTTACTCCAGCTTCGCTTTCATCCCTCTTTTATCAACCCTCCAATTCTTGGCCCTTCCCCGTCTTTGCTTCAATGCTATTTTGTCTTCTAGTTTCGACTGACACAGTCTCGGCGTTGTTCCATTCCAGTCAACAATTCCATATTCAATTAAGTGGACAATGTCACTTCATCAGTTTCTTTTTGGAGCCCCCGATCCTCGCTAAGATTAGCATGCCTCAATGTGCGCACTTTGTTGCAGCTTGGTCAACAGGCAGCACTTGCCTGAACACTAGAGACCTAATCGGTCAACATCTGCTAATTTGTCGGAAACCTGCCTACAAGATGCGATTTCCGTGATTACCTTGCAATACCCCTCAAGCGACACTAGCGGCGCCTTCTCATTACGTTTGTTTGGAGATAACGCAGCTTCAAGTAATGTTCAAACTGGTTTGAGCCTTGCTCTGAGCCTCCGAGTTGAAACCTCCCTGATCGATTGGATCCCAATGTACAGCCGGATGTGCGCCGTCAGATTAACTGGCTTGTTCAGAGTTTCGAGGTGGCGCGTAGACAAACGGTGCCTATTTGTTATTGCGGCCTATGCGCTCACAAATTGTAGCGCAGATTATGTGAAAGATGAATTCTACCACCAACTCAACGAGCTCCCTGGTTACGGAAAAACTGCGAACACTTGGAAAATTAGTATCAGCAGTACGCCCGTACGCATTACCGACGCTTCGCTGCCGTGCAACCACCGCCTGTCGCACGTGGGCACGAGGATTCCCCGGTCCCTAAACACACTCGAATCCGCGCCCTCACATTACAAGACAGGCTTGTGACCCTAAGGCTGCGGGCCGGCAAGCTAGAAAACTGTCCACCGATGCGCTCCATCTGGGCGACCAACACGGTGTAGGCTCCTGTAATGATAAAGGTGTGATTGCTACACTTATAGCCTGTCCCAAAAGTCTGGTCTCTCTACTCTGTTAATGCGGGACAAAGGGTCACTTCTTCGGATGTGAGACAAAGCGCACTAAAATCGCCAACTGTCCAATAGTAGATGTTGATCTATCTTAAAATGTCTCACCCGGTCACATGGGTCTAGAACGAGCGTATACATGCATATGAGTACATGTGTAGTTGCCAGTGTCGTCCCTCGTGAAAACGCTGAATCAGGCGAGAATAATTGACTTGGAGTCAACCTACAGCACGCCAGAGGGCAAGTTCACCGATCGATACATACAGTGTGTCGGACTGGTTGGAACGGAGACAGGCGTGCAAAATCGAAACAGCTGCGCCTCATGACCGAGCTACTGCGGTAGAAGTATGGTTGCCTGTTAACAGGCGTAACTGGCATGAACAAGAAGTGTGCGATAGGTGCTTAGTGTTATCCCAGCTAGTGACAAAAGAGTTACTGGCAACGCACTTGAAGACAGAAAGTTACCTTCCAACAACCTGCCTTAGCAAAATAGGCATTCCTTACAATTAGGCCGTGCAAATATGAAACGTGACGTTTTGAGAAAGAAGTCTTGAAAAGCTTTGCTGTTTAGGAGATTTCCCTCTGCCACAGCCTATTCTCCCGTCGCAGTACTGATCGTCGTTGCAGGAAACAAGTGTGGTTACGCTGCGTTCTTTGTTCCACATTTATTCAATCCTCCTGTTCTTGGCAATCCGCCTTCAATTTCGAGTCTCCAAAAATGCATTACAAATAAAAACGGTACCTCTGGCCTCCTCAATGAACCGCTCAAAACCAATCGCACACACTCCAACACCAACAGCAAAGCTTTTATTACACCCCGCTCGCTCTTCAAGCTAGTTACGTTTGATGTCCGAACGCTCATGCAGATTGGTTAACAAGCTGCTCTTGTGCGAACCTTGGAAACCCCCTCAATCGCTGCCTAACCGAAACCCGTTTACACGACCCCAGCACAATGCTGCGATTGCTCTCATCTTCCCCAAGTCTCAGTTGCGCATTCACCTTGCGCTTGTTTGGAGATGCGACAGCGGCAGCCTCTGGTTGCGCCGGCGTAGTAGTTGCGTTAAGCGCGCGTGCTGAGTTAGCACTCATTTTCTGCTTCACGGTCAACACTCGTCTTTGTGCAGTCCGCTTGGGAAGCTCAGTGCGATCTTCCAGCCACGAGACCATTAGGTGCTGCTTATTCATTGTGGCGGCTTACTCTCCAACTGACTGCAGCCCAGAAGGAGCTAAAGACGCGTTCTACCGCCAACTCACCGACCTCATCCGCAAGAAACGCTTCACGAACATCCTGATACTCGCCGGTAACCTAAATGCGCAGGTCGGTAAACTATAGATTCATGAGCGCGAACATGGGGGGTCAACACAGCCACTGTACTCACAGGCCGGATAACGGTGATCGACTCTTTCAACTGTGCGCAGGCCACGGCTTGTCCCTCTCTAGCACCAATTTCCGACGTTCCTGGCGCCAATGAGCCACATAGCGACCTCTGGCACCTGGTAAATCTTAGACGCAAATTGACTACCTCGGTGTTAGTTACCGTTGGCGTGGCTACATAACGGACTGCAAGTCAATATGGAACACTTACCTGACTTCGGGTCACGCACTCGTATGTGCTAACTTTGTTCTGCGCTTCGGTGGCACCCAACAACGTCGCCGGAAACGATTTGACACAGACTAGCTCGCCGTTCTAAATGTTGTCGGCGCATTTCAGAACACATTATCCTCCGACCTACGTTCTCTATCCTTCGATGTTGAGACACACTGGGTACAGATCCAGAGCGCCTTAGGAAAGTCCGCTACCCTGGTCTGTGGCTTCACTAGATGAGCTGTTAGTCATTGGATCTCCGCACAGTTTCTCCAATTAATGAAGTCGTCGAACAATTCCCGCCGAAGTTGAGTACAACGCACTGCGCAGAATTACAGGTGCTGAGCTCAGACAGTTCCACAGGAAGAATCGCGAGGTTTGGTGGACACAGCACGTCGTTGAGATGGCGGGCAGTCTCATCAGGAAACTCCCGCAAACTCTTCCAACTTATTCGCTCCACAGGAGGCAGAAGACCAACAGTGAGGTTTTGCGTGAAAATGACGGTGAATTAATTCACTGTCATCTGGTACGATGGCCAGAGCACTTTGAAGATCAATTCAACTGGCCAGCATCGCAGCCGAGTCTATCTTCTAGGGTTCACAGTGCTCCCTGGTGCGTGGATGTTTCTCCACCGACTGAGGCTGAGGTTTCCAATGAGCTTCGCCTACTAAAGCGCCACAAGTCACCTGGCCCAGATGAACTTTCTCCTGCCCTTTTCAAATATGAAGGTCCTGCTCTCACTCGCGAACTGACATCTCTCTTTCATCAGATTTGGACTACTGAAACCATTCCATCCGACTGGAATTTAGCGGATGTTGTACCTGTTTACAAAAAAGGAGACCGGACCATTTGCTCCAACCATCGTGGCATAATTCTCATTTGTGTCGCATCCAAATTGCTCGCCGCCCTACACTTACAGAGGCTCAGTTGCGTAGTGGAACAGCACCTGCGTGAACAACAAGCTGAATTTCGTCCAAGTTTCGGGTGCGTCGATCACATCTACGATCCGCCAGATACTTGAACATCGTCATACCTTCAATCAACCAACTATAGTCATATTCTTGGATATTCGAGCCGCTTTTAACTCTGTTGACAGTGGCTCTTTGGGACTGCTTACTGAAAAGGGGAGTACCTGAAAAGTACATCAGCATTCTCCGTACTATTTACCATCAAACTTCGGGCCGCATGCAAGCATACGGAGCAATTTCGTCCCCTTTCAGTATCACTAGCAGTGTTAGACAGAGTTGCCTAGCCTCTCCACTCTTGTTCAACTTCGCCATGGATGAGATCCTGGATACTGCCCTGCATAACTCTTAGTCCTGCGGTGTTGAACTACTCCCTGGTGACCGCCTTCGGGACTTAGAGTACGCCGATGACATCGCTGTGGTTTGCGAGTCCTCACAAGCCACCCAGCATGTGCTGCTCAGACTGGAGATGTCCGCCGCCAAATTTGGCTTGAGTTTTGCCCCTTCCAAATGTAAGGTCCTATTACAGGATTGGCCAGGCGCATGTCCTTCCCTCACCCTTTCAGGGCATCCGTCGGAAGTGGTCAACAAATTCATTTATCTTGGGAGTTGTCTTAGTACTGGCGGTGTGACAGATGAGATCTCTGCGTGTCTCCAAGGCTAGGGTTGCTTTTGCTAACCTTCGTCGCCTGTGGCTTCGTCCCATCGCAATGAGGCTGGACCTTACCGTGGTGCGATGGTTTGTGTGCCTCAGTGATCCATTGAGCTATACTGGGTGGTGCATTTTTGCACCTTCAGAGCCACTCATACCAGATTGGTCAATGGTTAGAGGCCAGACAAACTCAATCTCCTGGTCCTCCAGGTTGGGGGTTGGAATGAGGGTGGCTCCTTATTCCTTAAAACGGACTCCTTGTAGTCCAACGCCAAACCCGCTGCCTTGCGGTCAGGTTTTTGAACCAAAGGCTTTGGTTGAGAACCCTAATCGTTCTCCTGTCTAGTCCTGGGCAACCTGACAGTATCCTGCCCACGCAATACCATGAATCTCACTTCAAACAAATTTCTGATGCTCTGGCCACCGCAGCGGATAATCAACGGTGCCCTATCTGCTGCATCGAGCATGGTGGATAGGGGTTTGGACGCTACTGCTCAAGCCTTCCCGACTTCTTATTCCCCCGCCTACGCTTTTTCACTCTTATCGTCCCGTTCCAGCTTCACTTTTATCACCCCAGTTTTCAACCCCCTAATTCTCGGCCCTCCCCCACCTTGCTTCAATAGTCGCTTGTCTTTTAGTTTCAACTCACATGTGAACGCGGAGCGTCATTCCTGCCCTGTCAACAAGCCCATGTCCAACCAAGCGGTCCATTCCAGTTCATCGGCTTCCATTTGGAGCCCTCGATCCTACTTCAGATTGGCATACTTCAATGTTCGCACATTGCTTCAGATCGGTCATCAGACAGCACTTGCCCGAACATTAGAGACCCTCTCGATCGAAATCTGCTGCTTATCGGAGACCCGCCTGCAAGACTCGAGCTCTGTGCTCACTCTGCGATCCCCTTCAGGTGACACTAGCAGCACTTTCTCATTGCGCCTATCCGGTGACGATGCAGCTCCGAGCACCGGCCAAGCTGGTGTTGGTATTGCCCTGAGTCCCCCGGCTGAAGCTACTCTGGTTGATTGGATTCCAATCAGTAGCCGGATGTGTGCGGTCCGATTGGCTGGCTCGTTCAAAACTTCGAAGTCGCGCGGAACTAGTAGGTGTCTATTCGTTATCGCTGCCTATGCACCGACAAACTGTAGCGGTGACTCGGTAAAAGACGACTTCTATCGTCAACTGAACGAGCTCCTTAGCCACACACTAGTGCTGGCCAGGGATCTGGAGGCTCAAGTTGGAAAATTATCCACTGATGAGCTTCATCTGGGCGGCCAACATGGTGTAGGCTCCTGTAATGATAACGGTGAGCGGCTACTCTATTTGTGTGAGGATGCTCGCTTATTTCTTGCGAGCACTAATTTCCGACACAGCACCCGCCGGAGGGTGACTTGGCGCCCACCAGCCTTGGACGCAAATTGATCACATTGCTATGAGTTACCGCCGGAGAGGCTGCATCCAGAACTGTCGCTCGATTTGGAGCACATGTGTGGACACCGACCATGCACTTGTATGTGCTGACCTGCGGATGCGTTTTGGCAGACGCCCAAGACGACGTTGTGAGCGCATTGACACCAGCCAACTGGCGAAGCCAACTGTTCTGAATGTCTATCAAATTACGCTGTCATCCGAGCTGGATAAACGCTCACTGGATGCAATTGAAGCTCACTGGTCTCATATGCAACAGGCCTTACTAGCACCAGGCAAATCCTTATGTGGTATGTCTAATCGCCAACATGGACATTGGGTCTCTTCACAGTCTCTAGAACTTATAGATGCTCGCCGGCATATTCCGGCTGGAAGCGAACACAGTGAAACAAGCACGAAGCTCCGGGCAAAACTCCGTGCTAGCCTGAAGAGAGACCGCGAATCCTGGTGGTCTAATCGTGCATCAGAGATGGAAATGGCCGCTGCCCTTGGTAACCATCGCAAGTTATTCCGTCTGATACGGGAATCGGGCAGCAGAAGACCTGGTGTTAGTGAAACAATTTGTGATGAGAGTGGACAGCCTATCCACAACTTGTCAAAACTCTTGGAGCGTTGGGCTGAGCACTTTGAAAGGCAATTTAATCGGTCAGAATTGTTAGATTTCTCGCCGGCCACTGATCGCCCCGCTCCATGGGCTGTCCCTTTGGATCCACCCTCTCGCTCAGAAGTCGAACGTGAGATCGGACGGTTGAAGCTGAACAAAGCCGCGCGACCTGATGATCTTCCTCCAGCCCTCTTCAAATTCGGTGAACCTGCGCTTGTGGATAATTTACACGAATTGCTAGTTAAACTGTGGGAGCAAGAGAGTGTCCCAACCGACTGGAGCCCCTCCGTCATAGTCCCAATCTTCAAGGGAGGCTCACGATCAGAAGGCGGCAGCCATAGAGGAATCAGTCTGATCTCCATCGCCTCCAAATTGCTTGCCTCTGTCATCCTTCACAGACTGACTGGCACGTGTGAAAGCCAGATCCGTGAAGAGCAAGCTGGATTTCGTCGAGGTCGTGGCTGCATTTGACCATATCTTTACCTTGCGTCAGTTGTTGGAGCACCGTCACATATATTGGCGGCCCACCGTTGTCGTGTTCCTCGACATTGAAGGTGCATTGGATTCGGTGGATAGACATGCACTTTAAGACTGTCTACTCAGGAGAGGTGTGCCCGAGAAATATGTAAATATTATCCGAGCATTATATGCGCGTAGCACGGGCAGAGTGAGGGCTAACGACAAGTTGTCGTCGCCCTTTAATATCTCCAGCGGCGTGAGACAAGGATGCCCGCTGTCACCTTTCCTCTTTAACTTCGCTGTTGACAATGTCATGGAAAGCGCGTTTACAGGACACGACTTAGAAGGTGTGGAGCTACTCCCAGGAGAACGACTTCTTGACTTAAAGTATGCTGATGATATTGCCTTAATCTGTGACAGCTCACAAATGTGCCAAGGGGCACTGGACAGATTAGCACTAGCTGTCCGTCACTTCGGGCTTTGCTTCGCACCCTCGAAGTGCAAAGCCTTCCTCCAAGATTGGTCTGGACCGCCCCCTACGCGAAGTCGTTCAAAAATTCAACTACCTGGGAAGTTGTATCAGCGCCCTTGGGATTGAAGATGAGATCACGAATCGTATAGCAAAAGCTCCAAGCGCTTTTGCTAACCTTCGCCACTTATGGCGGCGGCGCGACATCACTCTTGCCCTGAAGGGCAGAGTGTACAACGCAGCGGTTTGTTCGACCCTACTGTACGGTTGTGAAACCTGACCCCTTAAAGCAACGGACCTGAAGAGGCTAGTTACGTTCGACCACCGGTGCCTTCGCAATTTAGCTCACATCTGGTGGGAACACCGCGTGAGCACCGAGCGTGTTCGACGCCTTGTTTATGGCACAGGAAAAGGAAATGAACCGCTCAGCACCGTTATTTCACGCATCAGGCTCCGATGGCTGGGCCACGTGTTACGCATGCCAGCCCACCGACTTCCGCGACGTGTGTTGTTTGCGCACCGGGGGTGTGGATGGAAGAAGTGGAGGGATGGCCAAGCGAAGACTTGGTCCAGAGGAATGAAGGCCCTAACTTCTTAGCTGGCCTCGGTTGGAGCGTCTCGGCTTCCTGGTTGAGGTCCGAAAGACGATGAACATGTTTGGTTGGACACACTTGTTGACATGGCAAGGAGCCGACCTCAGTGGCGTTTGTGCTGTGAGTTTCTTTGTCCCACCCCATCCCTCTTAGCCTCCCCCTCCAACCACGATCTCATTATTTAGCCTTATGTAATTTTGCATAGCAATTTTTTGATGCACAGTAGTCGGCTAGTAGCTTACCAGAACGATGCCCATCCGTTACCGGTATCTCAGCCGGCTTGCACCAATTGCTTTTTTCCTCCTTTTTTCTATGTATTGCGGCACAGTAGCTGAAGTGTTCCCACCTCTGGCTGGCGTGTATGATGATGATGATGATGATGTGACTTCATCGTGATTTCAGCCTCGCTCTCAAGGGACGAGTTTATAATGCTACGGTACGAGCGATTCTTCTGTACGGCTATGAGACTTGACCCGTTCGCAAAAGCGATGTTCAGCGCCTATCAGTCTTCGACCACCATTGCCTGTGAAGCATTGCTGGTGTTCGACGGCAGCACCACATCAGCAATGAGGAAATCCGTTGGCGAGTCTTCAGATCTAACAAACTCCGCCGATCGATTGATAGCATCATCTCATTGCGGAGGCTTCGCTGGCTTGGCCATGTGTTTCGCATGCCTACCCAGCGGCTACCACGACAAGCCCTATTTGCGAGCACAAGTGCCTTATCTTTGCACGATTGCCAGCTGTTTGTGACGGAATGTTGTCTACACAAGGTGTAGGCGCCTTGATCCTGAATGTTTGCTAAGGTCATTAAGGTTTTCAGGTAAATCCCCCTTCTCTCCCTCTTCTTATTCTTTATTTCATAGGTCCTCATGGTTGTATGGCAGCGAAGCATCAGTTCAAATGGCTGATGTACTGCTGTTGATGATGATGACGATGATGAGCACAGGTGCGGCTTTGAAGCGACGAAAAGGAGGGCAATGTGAAACTTGGATCTAATGTGATAAAGTGCAAACGTTCTAGCTGACTGCTGTCGGGTCTTCCGGACTTCCGCGTTGGGGACCAAAGGACCCCGATTACACCTGGTTGCAAACGCCGGAGGATATGGCGAGGGACCGTATGCAATGGCGCACTTGCTATCAGAATTTCCTACCCTAACCGTTGTTTTCCCTTTCATGCTATCCTTCTTTCTTATGTTGTCGCACTCAGTCAATTATATTGTGATTAGTAGTGGTTAATATATATATATATATATATATATATATATATATATATATATATATATATATATATATATATATATATATATATATATATATATATATACGCTGCGCACTTTGTTTCATGCGGGTCCATGAGCGTTCATACCAACATGTTCACTGATGAGGCAATATTCCATTGGCACGGAACTGAGAAGCTGCGTTTCTAGGCAATATCTAATCCTCGCAGATACTGAGAATCACGTATTGTACAAAGCGCGAAGCTCATTGACTCGAAAAAACGGATGACAAATCGTGGGACCACACCATATGCATGCGGGCTCTCACGCATACTGTGCATCACAAGACCGTTATCCCTGTGATAACATTTCTGATACATTATGTTGCAAACTCCGAATATAAAAATCAAAAGGATCGATAAGCCACGTTTTCACGATATGTATTCTTATTGAAAAATTGTTGAGTCATCTTTCCCCTTTGTGTGACCGGCGTTATTGTTTGGAAGCACTCATCCCACACCAAAGTCTGTACTCCGATGAACAAGATACAAATACGAAACCGCGTAGACTATTCTCACATCATCATCTCTTTCACATCCTCCTAGTATTCCTTAGGTATAATCATGAAAAATGAGTCTTACCATTATGAACCAAGTTGCATAGAAGTTGTCAGTCTAAGCGCTGTCCAAGCAGCTTTGCTCGTGGGGTGCATTCTGGCCCGACGCACAGTTGGCACCATTTGCCCGTACACCAATGTAGTCCAGAAATCAGTAATAACGGTGAATACGTATATTAACATACACAGCAGAAAACGGTGATATGTCCGTCAACGACGAAAATGCTCAACGTGCCCGCCGGCGTTTTTGCTTGCACTGCAGAAATCGCCTGAGGCAATAGGCTATAACTTTTGGCAGTTTCCGTGTTGATAGCGCGACATTCATGGACAATACTGCCTTTCAGTTGTTCCAGTGAAACAGGCGTTTGTTTTGAAATAAATGAGAATTTGCCAGCGACAGTCCCCTTACCATTGGAGAACCATGATAGACAGAGGAATGGCGGCAATCAGAATTGAGTTACTTTTCAAACATGAGGTTAACGTCATATGGGCAACGGAAGTACGTGATGCTGGCTTGCAAGAAGCGCGTAACGCAGCCTACCGAGCTTCAACGGTTTCATCCACCGCCGTCAACTTTACAGTAACCATCAACAGCGACGCCTGCACCCTGTTGGCCACTTGAGCGATCGCGCCTTTCTCACGTACCCATCTTGTTCTATTTTCTCGTGGCGTACATTCAACCCCGATGAAGTATTCGCACCATTACCCATCGCAACAACGTGGTAGTGAAATCAATCGTTGTGCATTATACATATAATTACATGAAGTATGTTTCAAGAGCACAAAGTCAACAAGGTAGATGTTCAAAATGACAACAGTCGTTTCGTTTGTAGAGCAGTATTCGCCCAAAGCTATCGACTATCACTTTCTACTAAGTGTCCACCGACATCCTGCAACATTCGTTGACGACGGTCAGCTTCAATTCCTTCAGCCTGTAGCTGTAGAATGACATAGATCCGCAACATATCTTTGTAGGAGGATGCTAACAAATGTGAAGCGTTAGTTCTGTTAATAACGCAACTTACCCGTTGTAAAAGTCAACGAAGTAGATGTACAAAATGACCGCCGTCGTTTTGCTTGCAGAGCAGTACTCGCCAGTTGCTGTTGGCCAGCACTTTATGCAAAGTGTCCAGCGATATGTCGCGGCATTCGTTTTCGTTTTTCCGTCTCAGTTCCCGCCAGACCGGTTGGCCTAGTTTTATACACGGCGTTTCAGGTACCTCATAGGAAGAAATCCTGGGGATTCAAATCGCGGACCGTGCAGGCCAATCCATAGGTCATCCACGACCAATTCAGTGATTACCGAAACTTTTGTTAAGGTAATAACCTACCGTTTGTGGTGAATGGGCAGACGGAAAAGTGCCTTGTGCGTAAACATGATTGACTGCACGCCCATGAGATCCAGATACTATCGGGAAAGTTCCATACGGTTCTCACAATCACGGCCTCAGAACGTGAATCTGCATTGAATCTCCATTCAATATACGATGCTCAGATTGTGTGGTGGCACAATGCTGCGCAATTCTCCGAATCCTTGCATCACCATTTCTGTTTATCTCAATTACGACAGGGTAAGCGGACACGTCATCCGTGGCGATACGAAGCTTGCCGGTTCGCTTTGCGTCTCACATGCTCCCAGTTTTGTCAAATTTATCAACTAGTCGACGCACGTACCACACGTTAACCGACCTCATTGTGCAGTTGGTATCGTTGTAGCGACGAGCCGTTTCCACAGCATTCGATTGACACTCACCAAACCGTTGCATAAGGATCACGCCCTGGTCCACTGGCACGACACGAGACTGCGGTTGAACACGGTGGTCGTCCTGCATTGCTAACGCAGCGAAATAACCGCGATGACTGGATAGCTTTATTAACCGTCGTCATGCCCATTGCTCGTAACACGACCAATCAGTGCGTAGAATGATTTCGTACGTGATCTCACGGCCGGTGGTGCTGTCTGTCCATCCAGTGTGGTGCATCGTAACATCTTCTTCGTTGACTTTTATGATGAAAAAGTTGATTTATTAACAGAACTAACGTTTCACACTTGTTAGCATCCTCCTACAAACAAATGTTGCGGACCTATGTCATCCTACAGCCGCAAGCCGAAGTAAGTGAAACTGAGCATGGTCAAAGAATGTCGCGAGATGTCGGTGGACACTTTGCATAAAGTGCTAGCCAACAGCAACTGGCGAGTACTGCTCTGCAAGCAAAACGACGGCGGTCATTTTGTACATCTACTTCGTTGACTTTTACAACGGGTAAGTTGCGTTATTAACAGAACTAACGCTTCACATTTGTTAGCATCCTCCTACAAAGATATGTTGCGGATCTATGTCATTCTACAGCTACAGGCTGAAGGAATTGAAGCTGACCGTCGTCAACGAATGTTGCAGGATGTCGGTGGACACTTAGTAGAAAGTGATAGTCGATAGCTTTGGGCGAATACTGCTCTACAAACGAAACGACTGTTGTCATTTTGAACATCTACCTTGTTGACTTTGTGCTCTTGAAACATACTTCATGTAATTATATGTATAATGCACAACGATTGATTTCACTACCACGTTGTTGCGATGGGTAATAGTGCGAATACTTCATCGGGGTTGAATGTACGCCACGAGAAAATAGAACAAGATGGGTACGTGAGAAAGGCGCGATCGCTCAAGTGGCCAACAGGGTGCAGGCGTCGCTGTTGATGGTTACTGTAAAGTTGACGGCGGTGGATGAAACCGTTGAAGCTCGGTAGGCTGCGTTACGCGCTTCTTGCAAGCCAGCGTCACGTACTTCCGTTGCCCATATGACGTTAACCTCATGTTTGAAAAGTAACTCAATTCTGATTGCCGCCATTCCTCTGGCTATCATGGTTCTCCAATGGTAAGGGGACTGTCGCTGGCAAATTCCGTAGGAGCTACAAGATAGAGATATTTTCATCACCGATTTTTGTTGGCTACTTCGGCACTTCGCTTCAGCCGTTATATGCTCAATATGGCGCACCTGCCCATGATGCATAAACGGTGCGGTATTATCTTAAGAAGGTGTTCGGTCACCGGTGGATCGGCCGCAGAGATCCAAAGGATTGCCCTGCCCGATCACCAAATTTGAACCCCTTACATTTCTTCCTATGGGGTTATTTGAAAAGAAGAGCTTACAAACAAACGCCTGTTTCACTGGAACAACTGAAAGGCAGTATTGTCCATGAATGTCGCGCTATCAACACGGAAACTGCCAAAAGTTATAGCCTATTGCCTCAGGCGATTTCTGCAGTGCAAGCAAAAACGCCGGCGGGCACGTTGAGCATTTTCGTCGTTGACGGACATATCACCGTTTTCTGCTGTGTATGTTAATATACGTATTCACCGTTATTACTGATTTCTGGACTACATTGGTGTACGGGCAAATGGTGCCAACTGTGCGTCGGGCCAGAATGCACCCCACGAGCAAAGCTGCTTGGACAGCGCTTAGACTGACAACTTCTATGCAACTTGGTTCATAATGGTAAGACTCATTTTTCATGATTATACCTAAGGAATACTAGGAGGATGTGAAAGAGATGATGATGTGAGAATAGTCTACGCGGTTTCGTATTTGTATCTTGTTCATCGGAGTACAGACTTTGGTGTGGGATGAGTGCTTCCAAACAATAACGCCGGTCACACAAAGGGGAAAGATGACTCAACAATTTTTCAATAAGATTACATATCGTGAAAACGTGGCTTATCGATCCTTTTGATTTTTATATTCGGAGTTTGCAACATAATGTATCAGAAATGTTATCACAGGGATAACGGTCTTGTGATGCACAGTATGCGTGAGAGCCCGCATGCATATGGTGTGGTCCCACGATTTGTCATCCGTTTTTCGAGTCAATGAGCTTCGCGCTTTGTACAATACGTGATTCTCAGTATCTGCGAGGATTAGATATTGCCTAGAAACGCAGCTTCTCAGTTCCGTGCCAATGGAATATTGCCTCATCAGTGAACATGTTGGTATGAACGCTCATGGACCCGCATGAAACAAATTGCGCTTCCTAACCGCATTGGTTTCCTGCATTGGCGATCAGTACTGCGACGGTAGAGTAAGCTATGCGGCAATGTGAAATCTCTTTTGCGGCGTGGCTTTTCAAGACTCCTTTGTCAGACGTCACGTTTCATATTTGCAGGTCCTAATTGTAGGGAATGCCTATTTTGCTAAGGCAGGTTGTTGGAAGGTAACTTTCTGTCTTCAAGTGCGTTGCCAGTAACTCTTTTGTCACTAGCTGGGGTAACACTAAGCACCTACCGCACACTTCTTGTTCATGCCAGTTACGCTTGTTAACAGGCAACCATACTTCTACCGCAGTAGCTCAGTCATGAGGCGTAGCTGTGTCGATTTTGCACGCCTGTCTCCGTTCCAACCAGTCCGACACACTGTATGTATCGATCGGTGAACTTGCCCTCTGGCGTGCTGTAGGTTGACTCCAAGTCAATTATCCTCGCCTGATTCAGCGTTTTCACGATGGACGACACTGGCAACTACACATGTACTCATATGCATGTATACGCTCGTTCTAGACCCATGTGACCGGGTGAGACATTTTAAGATAGACCAACATCTACTATTGGACAGTTGGCGATTTTAGTGCGCTTTGTCTCACATCCGAAGAAGTGACCCTTTGTCCCGCATTAACAGAGTAGAGAGACCAGACTTTTGGGACAGGCTGTATGTGAAGATGCTCGTTTTTTTTCAGGTGCACTAGCAACCGTCACTGCACTCACGAAAGGTTGACATAGTGGCCAGTCGCTTCAATTAAGCCATGGACGCATATCGACGGCGTCGCGATCAGTTATTGTTTTATCGGATGTGTCGAAAATTGTCGCTCAATTTGGGAGCAGGAACGTGCACTCTGGCCACGCGCTCCTTTATGTAGATGTTACACTTCGATTCGGTGTGCGCATGCCGCGTCGCCTTGAGCGCATAGCTGCATGACAGCTGGCGATGCCAGGTATTCTGATTGCATGCGGGCTGAGTTAGTTTCCTCTGTACACAGTAGTGGGTCACTGGTCGCATATTTACCAGCAGGCATGCCTTCATGTGGCAAATAATCTAACCGACTTGGACGTTGTGTTTCTATGGAGTCTCTGGAAGTTTTGGATAGTGGCAGACATATTTCGCCTGGGAGTGAACACAATGAGACTCGCAAAGACCTCAGGGCGAAACTGCCTGCTTGCTTCAAGGGAGACCACGATGCGTGGTGTTCTTATCGTGCGTCGGAGATGGGAATGACCGCTTTCCGTGTTAACATTAGGAACCTATTTCACTTTATGCTCAAAACGGGTAGGAGACTTGGTGTTAGCGAGACTATACGTGACGAGGATGAATGGCCGGTCCACCGTTTGTCAATACGCCGTACACGTTGAAAAGCAGCCTAATCAACTAGAGTTGCCAGCTTTTCCTTCGGCCATTGATCGTCCTTCTCCCTGTGATATCCCCCTAGACTCGCCTTCACGCGCAGAAGTCAAACGTGAGATCAAATTGTTCAAAGTAAATAGAGCCGCGGGCGCGGATAGAATCCGTTCAGCTCCCTTCAAATTCGTGGGCTCTGCTCTTGTAGATGATCCGTGCAACTTGCTTGTGAAGTTGTGAGAGCAGGAATCTGTCCCAGCAAATAAGAGCTGCTCGATAATAATCCCAATTTTCAAGAGTGGCTCACGTTCTGAATGCGGCAATCGTAAGGAGATCAGTCTAATCGCAATTGCTTCTGTTACCTGCCTCTGTCGTTCTTCATAGACTTGCTGGCACACGTGAAAAACAAATTCGCGAAGGGCAAGCCGGGTTTCGTCGCATTCGCGTATGTATTGATAACATCACCACACTACGTCAATTGTTGGCGCACCGCCATATTTATCGGCTGGCCACCGTAGTTGTGTTGCTCGATATCGAAGATGCTTTCGATTCGGTTGATTGATGTGCCCTTTGGGACTGTCTACTTAGGAAAGAAAGGCAACAGCAATACGCCGGTACGCAGTACCGACGCTTCGCTGCCGCGCGACCACCACTGGTCGCACGTGGACTAAGGATATTACGATGGTCGCCCTGCTACTACACAGGCTCATACCCGCACCATCCGATTACAAGAAGCACTTTACATTTAGGCTACAGGTCGGCTTACCTTTAGGCTGCGGGCACACCTTTCCTAATAATATTGTTACTTAGGAAATGTGTACCCGAGCAATATGCAAATATTATTAGATTGTTTTACTCGCATACTTTGGGTACAATGCGGGCTTACGGCAAACTGCCAACGCTTTCCAACATCTCCAGCGGTTTGAGACAAGGATGCCAGCTGTCAACTTTCCTTTTTGACTTCCACATTTACGAAGTCATGGAGATTGCGTTCACTGGACACGATCTACAATGCGTGGAGCTGCTTTCAGTGAACAACTTTTGACTCGGAATACGCTGACGACATTGTCTTTATCTTTGACAGCTTTCAGACGTGCCAAGTAGCACTAGACATAATGGCCTTGGCTGTCAGTCGTTTCGGGTTATTCTTTGCACTATCGAAATGCAAAGTCCTTCTCTAAGATTGGCAGGAACGCACTCCTGCGCTGCCGCTTGGTGGGGGTCAATTTGAAGTCTTCTAGAGGTTCAAGTATCTAGGCAGCCATATCAGCGTCAGTGGAATGGAAGACCAGAGCAGAAACTGCATAGCAAATGCTCGATGCGCTTTTGCCAATCTCCGCCACCTGTGGCGCCGGTACAATATCACTCTCGCCATGAAAGGCAGAGTTTACAATGCAGTCATTCGTTCAACCCTACTGTATGGTTGCGAAATCTGGCCTATCACGCCGATAGACACAAAGAGGCCGGTTACGTAGATCATCGCTGCCTTCGCAGCTTAGCTCATCACTCGTGGGAGCACTTCGTGAGCAATGAGCGTGTTCGGCATCTTGTATTCGGTGCAGGAAGAGCGAGGGAACCGCTCAGCCGCGTTATATCACGCATCAGGCTCCGATGGTTGAGCCACGTGTTGTGCATGCCAGCCCACCGGCTCCCGCGTTATTCGTTGTTTGCACGTCGGAAGTGTGGATGACAGAAGAGCAGAAGTGGCCGAGCGATGACTTGGTTAAGAGGAATTAAATCCTTCACTTCGAACTTGGCTTCGGTTGGTGTCTTCCGATTGTCTGGCGGAGGTCCAAAGGACGATGAACACGTCTGGTTGGATACACCAGTCAGCATCTCAAGAAGCCGAACTTAGTGTTGAGAGTTTCTTTGCCCCTTCCCATCCCGCTTTCTCTCTTGGTGCATAATGTTACTAAGCGGTGTGTTGCCTGTTTTCTTGTATTCTATAATTTTCCCTGTCTTACTTTTTGTTTGTCTTGTCTTTATGTATTGTGACAATAGTTGACGTGTGTTTCTCACCTTCGGCTAATGTGTAATGATGCTGATAGGCAATAAAAAGAAACATCTGTCAACCAAGCAGACCAAAGTAGTTTGCATGTATGCGCTCCCAAGGCTTATCGGGCTATCTCCATGAACTCATTGGCACCGATCCGTGGTCTGAAGGGTCACAATCCTGCGTACAGGACCGGTCGACCATCCCAGTATTCTTATTCCACGCGCTACTGGTAGTGATTGCGCGGCAGCGAAGCGTCAGTACTGCGCACCGGCGTGCTGCTGATGCAGTGGTACTTGCGGGGCATTTCTTTGTTTACGTTGACATGCTTTGCGGTGCTTGATCAATCTTTTTATGTCGCCATCAATACCGGACACTACACAGGAGACCACGTATGCCCTTTCTTTCTGGTAATGCCCGGATGAGCTTCGTGCAATTCCTCCAGTACATACTGTCGTAACCAATTTTGCATGATGTCTATGGGCCTCCATAAGAGGCAGTCATCATCGAGGCTTAGTTCTGTACGTCGAGTGAAGTAAGATAACAATTCCGGGTTACATTTATTCTGCTATCCTTAGAAAACAAATCGTTTAACCTTACAGATGAACACATCACACTGTCTCCCGGCGGAAATCCGCATTCAACACTGGTTTCCCGGTCAAGTGCTGTATTAAGTGGACTAATTCAACCGGTTCTAATGCACAATCGAGCAGATGATTCAACGATAACCGACTTAAGGCATCCGCAGTCCCGTTGGCTTTTCCAGGGACTTCGAAGACATTGTTATTGCAAGCCGATAGCAGTAAGGCCCAACGTTGCATATGGGGAGCGGACATCTGGTTGATGCCTTCATGTTCACTAATCAAGGCTAGTAGAGGTTTATGATTAGTGATGCTTACGAATCTACTTCCTCAGAGATACTAGTGAAATTTTATAACGCCGAATATAACTCAACGCCCTATCCTGCAGGCAAAAGTAATAGGTCTCTCAGTCTAATCATCCATCATGTGGAATAGTACGGCACCGAGCCCTGATGGTTAGGCGTCACATCGGAGAGTGATGGGCCTTTTCGGATCAAATGTATTAGCAGATTAGCCTTATCCACGGCTGCCTTGACAGCATCAAAAGGCTTTTGTTCTTTAGCTGACCACTGCCACTTAGCGATTTTTCGTACTAAAGCATACAGAGGTGTGAGCATGATGGCCAAATCAGGTAGGAAGCGACTATTGTGTGTTACCATACCAAGAAGGGATTGCAACTCACTGATATTACGTGGTCTTGGAGAGTCAAGAATGGACTGAAATTCTTTCCTTATCGAGTGCAAACCGTGTTTATTCAAACGAAATCCAAGTTACTGAGCGCTTTCGGCTAAAAATACATTTTGATTCCTTCAGCTTGAGTCTACTGTGTTCCAGACGTTTCATGACCGTCGCAAGCGATGTCACGTGTTCGCGAGCAGTGCCACCAGAAATTAGGATGTCATCTAGATAAGCGCATACACTTGGTATTCCTTTCGGCAAATGATCAATAATCTCCTGAAATATAGTCGCTGTCAAATGTATTCCGAATGGAAGTTTTTTCTAGTGAAACAGACTCATGTGCGTATTGATGGTTGTTATTTCTGTGGTGGGAAGAGAGCCTATGGTGCGCTGAGGCTGGTGGTGGCTAGATCCTGGCAGATGTTCTACCCACTTCTGCTACTGTTGTGCCATGGGCTCATATCCTGGACGCGTCGTGACGACCGCTGAGTGGGAGTTGGGTTACGCCGTTCTCTCTGCTATGATCTACGACACCAATCCGCATGAGTCAGTGAACTGACGATGTGCTAGACCCGCTGCCTTTCGGTTGTACATTTAATTGAAGGCTTTGGCTGAGGACCCGAGTCGTTCTCCTGTCAGATGTGGGCGCCCTGCCAGTATCCTTGTCCATCCTCTTTGGAGGTTAGGAAGTGCTCGGTTGCCCTCTTCCCGTAAAATCTAGCCATGGGAGACAACAGGTCTACAAGTTATAAGCTCACAGCTCGATTGGCTTAGACCACGAGCGCCACGCATTGTCTCTGACGGTGGGAGGGCACCTCTGGGTGTTTAATGGTTTGCTACTGCCCGCCTCAAGCCAGCCAGCCCCTGGTCTAATTGCTGCAAACCCACCTGCGTCTGACCGTGGTTGTAGATGTGTATCCTACTACGGTCGCAAAACATATGAATCGTTTCAGTACGTCAAAGGCTGCGTGTGACGGACCTCAAGCAGATACCAATCTATATCTGCAATCACATTCCTGATCTGGATCTGCTCCCCACTGTCTTGTGGGTCAGGCTATTGAGCCAAAGGCTCCGGGTAGAATCCCTCAAGCAAACCTACGAAGCAAAACTACCACCTCGTGTGCGATTGCCCAGCATTGCAATCGTTTGCGTGCGCGCAAAGCACCCAGCATCGAGTGCTGGAACGTGCGTACACTACTGGACCGGAACTCGAGAGAGCGCCCCGAGCGACACACTGCATTGGTCGCAATGGAGCTGGCGCGTTACCACATTGATATTGCGGCGCTCAGAGAGACTCGGTTCGTTGAGCCAGATAAGTTGCATGAAACAGGTGCTGGCTACGCGTTCTTCTGGGTGAGCAACGCCTTCTCAGCACCACGGGAACATAGGGTCGGATTTGCAATATCCGATCGCCTCCATGGCCAGCTGGTAGGTGAACCAACAGACATCAGCACGCGACTGATGACTGTTCGCCTACAACTCGGTGGAGGTAAGTTTTCCACTTTTATCCGTACGAACGGTCCGGTCATGTGTTATCCTGATGACATGCGTGATCAATTCTACACTCAGCTATCCTCCTTAATACGATTTGTGCCGAGGAGCGACCGACCATTCCTGCTGAGTGATTTCAACACGCGCGTTTGGCGTGATGCTTCGGTGTGAACAGATATCATCGGTCCGCATGTCATTGGTTCAGTGAATGCGAACGGTGACAGGCTGCTCTCACTGTGTGCCACTCACAGCCTGACGATCACGAACACTCGGTTTGCACTGAGTACGAGTGATGTAGCAACTTGGACGCACCCACGGAATGATCACGCTCACCTGCTCGACTATATCATCATACGTCAGGGTGAAATGCGCATGACACGTGTACTGCGTGGAGATGTGGCATTGGTCAAAAATTGATGCGGACCAAACTGTACATATATTTTCGTAAATCTATGTATTGCACTCCTGCTGTGAATCGGCATAAATTTAACATTTTCTCCCTCGGTTCTGTGGAGAAATATATTAATCTGCAGAAAGCGATGGCTGCATGTCTGTGTTCTATGGAATGGATAGCCACAGTGGGCTACCTGTGGCACCATATCCGTGATCAGTTGACAGCTGCTGCCGAGGAGACCATCGGGCGCGCAAACTTTAAGCGGCACGATTGCTTTGATGACAACAATGCGACCATAGGCGCTTTGGTGTCTGAGAAGAATGCAACATTTGTTGCACATGTGGCAATTCCCAGTGACTTGGGGAAGAAGAGTCAGTTTCGCAAACTTCGACGGCGATTGACTCGAGAGCTCCGTCGCATAAAAATGCATGGTGGACGGAGAAGGCGAAGCAGATGGAATACTATGCCGAACGCCGCCAACCTAAGGAATTCTTTCACTCCTTGAAAAGGGTGTATGGGCCGAGGATGGAGCCACTGAGGACGCTGATCGATGGTAGTTCAGGTGCTACCTACATACAGACTGCAGACATAATGCAGCTATGGCGAAATCACTTTGACAGTCTCTTGAACAACCATACTGAGGTTGGCTAATCTATCTTGAACGGCCTCAAGCAGCACAATGTGAAGATAAGTCTGGCAGACACACCGACACTGTCTGAGACGCTGAGAGCACTTGCTCAGCTGCGAAACGTTAAGTGTGCAGTTACCGACGGGAATCCCCCTAAAGTATTGAAACACGGCGGACCCGCGTTGATGACTGTGCTGCACCACTTGGTGCAACCCGTGTGGATTGAGGAGGAGGTGCCTCCTGAACTGAAGGATGCTCTTGTGCTACCACTGTACATGGGCAAAGTAAGCAAGCAATGTACCACAAGGTATGGTGGTAGCAACTTGCTGAGTTGTGTGCGCAACCTGATTGCCCGAATCCTGCTCAACCGCCTCGCTAGTCAGGTTATGGAACCGAACGTGGCGGAAGAACAGTGTGGATTCCGTTCGGGTCGCAGCACCATCGATATGATGTTTGCGGCTCGTCAGTTGCAGGAGAAGTGCAGAGAACGACACCAGCTGTTGTTCTCACTTTTTGTTGATTTCACCAAGGCATTTGATACTGTGAACCGCGAGGGATTGTGGTTGGTGTTGATTATCTTTGGTTGTCCGAGTAACTTCGTAAGTTTAACTGAATGTCTGCACAGTGGTATGCGAGCGAGGGTGCAGCTGAGTGGAGAGACCTCATATGACTTTGCGGTTATCTCTGGTGTGAAGCAAGGCTGTGTGTTAGCTCCTGCCCTGTTTGATATTTATGTTCATCTCATGATGTCGTGTGCGTTTGATGCGGCTTGTGCTTACGGTGTTCTTGTGCAGCACCGTATTGATGGTGGGTTGTTGAACATCCGTCGTTTCGGTGCGAAAACTTTAGTCTGTGAGACCACTATCCGTAGGTTGCTGTTTGCTAACGAATGTGCGTTGTTTTTACACAGAGCGGATTAGTTGCAACACATGACTAGTGCTCTGGCTTCGACAGCGGCCAAATTCGGGCTCACCATCAACACAAGCAAAACTGTCTGTCCCTTTCAGCCTTCGCCGGAAGTGCAATACACATTGGTGCCGCCCATCAACATTGGTGATGACGTATTGGAAACCACCTTCCGCTTCTGCTGCCTTGAGAGTGTGGTGTCGACTGACCAGCAGCTACACAGTGAGCTTCTTATCCGCGTATCGAAGGCAATGGCGACATTCGGGAAGCTAGAGTACCAAGTGTGGAACAACCATCAGCTTACCATTGTCACGAAACTGATGGTGTACAAATCCATGGTGCTGTCCGTTCTTCCATACAGCAGCGGAGTGTGGATGATGTACCGTCGGGATGTGCGATATCTCGAGCGGTTCCATCAACAGTGTTTGTGACATTTTGCGCATTTGTTGGTGTGACAGAGTTGCTGACACGGAAGTTGCGCCGTAGTGGAATGTATGCAGTGGACTGCATACTTTTGCTGCGACACCTGAGATGGCCTGTAGATTCGACGCGGATGCCTAAACAGCTGCTGTATGGCCAACTTAGTGCAGGGAAGCGGCATGTGGGGAAACCGAAGCTTCGTTACCAGGACATGATCAAAGTGAGCCTCTCACGTTCTGATCTCTGATTACAGCTCATGAGAATCGAAAGCGGTTGATCGGCGTGCATAGCGCGATCTGATCACGAAGGCACTTGCCGACGTGCAGGATAAATCCCTCGTGTGTGCAGAAAAGAAGTGACAGGCGCCGATGGCTTGTACTCCATCGACATCGATCGCTTGGTGCTGTAGCACATGCGGTCGCGAGTGCCTGAGTCAAGCAAGTCTAGTGAGCCATGAGCGAGGGAACTCGGGGCCAACACCGAAATGGCGATGAGTTCCGCAGAACACGGCAGAACCGGCGCAGCGTTTGTAGGTACGCTGCATTCGATTTACTAACCTCGTGCTTGCATGCTGATTCTCCTTATTTCAGGTGATGGGTTTGTTATATTGTCCTACTGCTTATTTATCTCATATTATTGTCTACCTGAACTATCTTCTATAAACTTCTACACGTCCATTCAACTACTTTAGTTAATTTCGATAACAGTTTCGCGTTTGGCATTTTCTTAAAATATATTTTCAGACGTCTTGAACGTATCACGAATTTGTTCTTAGCCAATTTATACGCTGATTTAGTGAAAAGTTATTTCATCGTATCTGTATGCATTATTCGATTTATTTTATTTGATATCGTCCTTTCAAGTGATTGGATGTTTATATCCCTGGTGTGGCTGCGCTTGATGTGCATGTTGACATGGTGCCTACCTGTCTATTACCCACTGCGTCGTTCATACTGGCTCCAGGAGACAGTTGGTAGTTGTTGGGGGGACGGGGTGCATGGTCCTTGCGGCCGTGCAAGCGTTACAAAACTAACGACAGTCCATGATAGAACCACGCCACATGTGACTTATGGAAATGTGACCAATTCGTGTCCATCGATAGTCAGCTACAGCAGAACGCCAAGTGGCACTTCGGCGCGTAGTTTCAACGCTCATTGTTGTCCTTAATGTCGGAGTTAATCCCATACTTATCGCCTAACTGAGCTCAGACGGCTTACTTGCGCATTCATATGCATTTAGGATATCTGAATTGATAACACTGAGAAGCAGCATGTTCAGTTCGTGATAGAATGTCCTTGGCAACATCAGAACTGCAGTCGCTGAGAGCATAAACGGAAACCACCAACAAACATCGTCTAGTGAATCAATTTTATTTCATGTTAAAGGGGCTGCACACAAAGGGCTGCTTGCGGGAATCGAATCATCCAACGATGATTCAGCCTTGGAGCTGAGAACAATGCCTACCCCACCTTGATCAGTGATTGCCTCACCAGCGTCTCCGGATGCGTGCAACCAATAGCGAGAGGACAAGCCTGCTTCAGTTAATTTAAGTACCCCGTGATGGTCGTTGATCCTAGTTTCGGATACCCATCGCATCAATACCCAGTGTGTCCAATGTGCGTGCGAGTGCAACCTGTTGACCTGTTTGTCTTAGAGTGCGAACGTTGAACGCCGCCAGGGAAACGGGACAGGGTGGCCTTATAGGGGCTGTTGTTGATTGGTCTCTGGGTAGGTGCTGCACGAAGATAGTTTTAGTTGGTAGAACTGTTGTAGCATTACGGCTGCTGTCAATTTAGTTGAGAATTATAGAAGCAAGGCTAATGATGGAACTTGTGTGGAAATAAGAGAAAGAGGTGGATAGGAAAGTGGGCGGTATTAGCAGTAGCTTATGCGCCCTACTGTATGCAGCAGATAAGGTGACCCTTGATAATCTGCGCGACGACCGATGCAAGATGTGGTGGAAGTTTAAGAAAATAGTCATGCTTGTACGTGAGCTGAGATACTGCCAGGACGTCTAGACATAGACAGGAGGACAATTGGAGTACTCAACCGAAGTTTTTGGCTCAAAACCCTGTCAGCAAGATTGCAAATGTGGCCACGACTTGGTTTTCATTGATTCCTCTACAAGATTGGTTCTGTGGTTTGTTCTGATTTGACTCGGTCAATAATTAGACAGCGAATAGTTCGCCGCTGTCTCATTCACACAGATCGATTGAGGGTTACGTTATCACAGTACCTGAGCCGATGTCAGGGTGACGGCTCGGCTGATGGCTGTCCGGCCAGGGCAGGTATAGAGATTGAGCACACTATTTTTGCGAGCACAGTAGAGGCTGGAATATGCGGATCGCAATGGCCTCTGCAGTGGCGAGCATCCTTAACCGCGTACCTTTCAATTTGCTCAGTGGAACCTGATAACTCACAGTAAAAGGATTTGGGAGGTTAATCTGTTGATCTGATTCGAACAGATGAGACAAAATACCGCTTGTAAGAACTCCGGTGTCCCGTTCAACAACCATTTAGGGCTATGTTCCTTAATGCGACATGACAGTCGACGACCCGTCCCACCAATATATGTTGCCTCACAAGTGCGCTCAAATCGATAGATAACGTAAGAAATGGATGCCATCCCATTCCAAAACCCGAACGTGGAGGACCGAGACAGTTTGTCTGACCTCTACCCATTAACCAACCTGGTAGGAGTGGCTCTCAAGGGCCGGGGACCCCACCCAGTATAGCTCAGTGGGTCCAAGAAGTAAGCAAACCGTCGCAACAGGTTAGGATTGTTATGGGGACCCAACGTCTCTGTCATTATTAAAGGCTGAAATTACGGAAGGCTGAAAACTCGATTCACTCAAGTGCACATGTACTCAGAGCAGACAAAACGCACACGTTCAATCAGCCTTCCAACTCGTGTAACATGCACATTGTTTAGCCTTTGCACCCAGAAACAGTCTTGTTTCCAACCAAACACGCATGTTGTATCCAAGCAACATTCATTTTTCCGGACAACTCTCGCCAAACTTCCAACATTTCTGCTCAGTTTACGGACTTTGCACATTAACATAAAACCATGTTTCTTGTTTCCAGGGTTTGCTTACGCAAACCCTTCCAAGGAAAAAGCCCCCCTTCATCACCGTTTCGTGTTATAAAAATGAGGCTGTACAACGCTAGAATCGCCTTAGCTTTGGCCAATAAAAGCGCCTGTGGCAAAGGCCTGTCTTGTTCTTGATTCAGTCTTGGGTTGGGAAATCGTGCGTAGAAACTTTGCGTTCGGTCTAGGAACCTGTTCGACTCGCGTGAATTAATCTTTCGCGGCTAAGTTCCGAGAACCCACAGACTTCGAGATTGTCAGTTACCGTGCCGTGCGAGAAATAATGCTGAGTCTCGTTCGTTCATCCGACTAGGAGAGTTAGTATCACATTGTTGGAATCTGACGTATTCAAGAGGCGGTATTCAACAAGGGTCCAGTCTCGTCGTGACGGACTGGATAAATTAGCTCTGGCTGTCAGTGGTTTCGGGCTATGCTTCGCACCCTCGAACTGCAAAATCTTTCTTCAGGATTGGTAAGGACCCACTCCCGCACTGACCCTTGACGGTGATTAGCTAAAAGTCGTCCGTCAATTTAAGTATCTCGGCAGCTATATTAACGCCCGTGAAATCGAAGATGAGATCACGGACCGTATAGCAAAAACTCGAGACGTTTTTACCAATCTCCGCCACTTGTGACCTCGACGCGACATCACCCTCCCCTGAAGGGCAGAGTTTACAGTGCAGCCGTACCTTTCAACCCTCCTATACGGTTGTGTAACGTTGCCCAGACAGGCATAAAGAGGCTAGTTGCGTTCGGTCATTGCTGCCTTCACCGCTTGGCTTATGTCTAGTATGAGCGTGTTTGGCGTCGTGTATTTACTGCTGGTAGAACGACTGAACCGCTGAGCACCGGTATATCACGCACCTGGCTCCGATGGCTCAATCAGCTGTTGCACAGGTCAGCACACCTACCCTTTCGTTGTGCGTTATTTGCGCGCATGTGTTGTGTATGGAAAAAGAGGAAGGGAGGCCGAGCGATGACTTAGTCAAGTGGTATGAAGACCCTCACTTCGGATTTGACGTTGCTATGTGTCTTCCGACTGCATGGCTGGGATCCCAAAGACGATAAACACGTTTGGTTGGATACGCTGGTTAACATGGCAAAGAGCCTGCTCCAATGACTCTCCATCCTGCTTATCTACCCCATCCAACCAGGTTCTCACGGGTGATGCTTAATAGGATACTGAGCATCATATTACTTTATTGGCTTTCTATTGTACTCTGTAATGTTTCGTATCTCGTTTTTGTCCACATATCTTGTCTTTTGCTTATTGCGCACATCAGCTGTAGTGGGGTTATTACCTTCAGCTAACATGTATTGATGGTGAGATTAATGCTCCCCATCAGAGAGAATGTTCGATCTCCACAGACTAATGCAATGGATCACCCAAGTACACGGTTCATCGCAGTATATGCTTTAGCTCCATTGTGGACGATGGGACATAAGACGTTGTATAGAAGTCAAATGCACTGATTCACTTGTATTTATCAAGAGCTAATTCGGAAACTTATTATTTTTCTATGTGCCTTTCTACACTACCTGTTTCTTCCAATTCAGACCAACCAAATTCACCAGCAGTCAGGTGTGCCTATTGAGATCTAAGGCTTCTGCTTTCCCTAGACTCTACTGTTGTAACTACTTGAAATCTTCCTGATACGCTGCGCGACGGTTACACTTTACTTGTCTTTTTGTCTGAGTTCATAATTTTCTTCTACCCCTCTGATCTCAATGAGTTACTACCCCAGCGAGCCTCCAACAACTTTACCTGACACGCCCAAGCCCATTAAACAACTCCAGGAGGTATGCTTTATATGCTACTCTATCCGACAGATATATCAACGGTTTATCGATACTGTTACCCCGTACCCTATTCCTCGATGGACATTCACCGGTTGCATGTTCTTTCTATATTGTACCAGAGTGTTCGTTATCCAGGTATGTATTTTTCATTTCTTTATAAACCTTTCTCTATTCCCAGGGCTATCACGTCATCAGTTATATATTAGGCATTTATCTTCTCAATCGGCTACTTGGCTTTATTTCGCCAAAAATTGATCCAGAAACCGACCCTAGTATTATGTAGTTTCTGATGTTTACCTTTGCATAGATGGAGACATACTTCCGACCAAATCCTCCGAGGAGTTCAGGCCCTTTATGCGTCGGCTTCCGGAGTTGAAGTTTTGGTTCGTCCCCTTATTTGTGTCGGATTAATCATTCGATTATATGTAGGAGCTCTTGTACTGCTGCAATAGTAGCCTCTGTACTATGTACTGGCTTCCCTTTCCTGGACATACCTGTATTTTGGCCCATATTGGTCATGTACTTCTTCGCTTTATTTTATCTCACAATGAAACGTCAAATACTGGTGAGTTTAGTTCTCCGTTTCTTCACGTTTGCTTTTGTTTTGGGGTGTTTTCATCATGGTTCACTTTTTCACCTTTGAAAATTTCTCTGGCTCCCACCTGATCCTCCCTCAGTCTTGTTGTAGATCAGCTATATTCTTGATGCGGCAGCTAATGCATTAAATAACAGCCAGCTTTCTCTACTATTTTATTCATGACGACCATTGCCCTATCTTTTCACTTTTTCACCTCTCCTCGGACTTTAACCAACGGCTATTCGTCCCATTAGTGGTAATCCCGAATTCACGGTGCCTATATGAACCTGTTTCCAGTCTGTGATATTTTCAACGCAGCTGCAGGGATTTCTGCATTACTCTTCTCATGATAAGATGGTGCTATGTGTACGATTTGTGTAATCAGTCTGGATGCTCTGTTATCACCCACATGCGCTGTGAACTTTACACTTCTAGCTGCAAGAACTACACTTTCAAGCTTTTGCGTGACAGTCTCCGCAATTCAAGTGGAGACACGTTTGGACACCAGTTTGCACATGCCGGCCGTTGGCTGAACTGATGAGGCATCTGACTTGTAACCCACAGATCACTGGCTCAACTCTGCGTTGGTACTAGTGACCTCACCGGCCCGTAGCCTAGAGTATCACAAGCTTACCTTGTAATCCTGAGGTCGCGGGTTCAAGCTTTTCTAGGGGACCTGGCGACCTTCGCATTAGCCTTAGCCCACGCGCAACTGGTGGTGGTTGTGCGGCAATGAAGCGTCGGTACGCAGTATCGACGTACTGTCGAGGTCCTTTTACAGCGACCTCGTAGTACCCATAGCCCGCGCGCGACTGGTGCGGTCGCTTCCCAGCGAAACACTGGTGCGGTGCGCACGCGTACTACTGACGCCTTTGCACATACGAGCCGTCCCCACAACGTGCAGAAAATGTATTCGAACCCTCCAGTGCACGCTGTTTTACTATTATTTGATTTTAGATACCCTGGATTACACTGCTATTTCGCCCAACTATGTCGCTCTTGTCTCCATCTCTTACCAACCATCCATCTGCTATTGATCCGTCAGTCTCAATTTAATCCCACTGCCCGTTTCGCTGCTGTCTAGAAAGTTCGCTCTGAGACCACGCTTTGGTCCAGATCCTCGTTTCAGCTAGCAGCTTTCAATATTTTGGGTCCAGCTCGGCCTGGTGCGTACCTCGAATTCCCTCGCTCTTGCTATCTGCTGCGTTTCCGAAACACGGCAGCAAGACCTAAAGTGAAGTTGACATCTCCGACCGGCCACGAAGCGACATGCATCTACGGTCTGGTGACGCAGCATCAATCCCAACTGGTTTGACTAGCGTTAACGTGGCCTTTAGCAGCAATATCGAAGCGGGTTCCTGGCTTGATTACCTTTTGAGGGCCAGCTATGTGCGGTTCGGCCCCAAATCTACTGCCTTGAGACTGAGACTGTATTTAAGAGCAAGTAGAAAGGTTTCTGTACAACTCTATCGAATTACGAATAATCAAAATTTACTTGTGAATTATCAGCAGTTGTGTCTGGTCCGTTAATCGTTTATCCTTGTTCGGTTAGAAATTTGTACTAGTGTCATTATTTCCGGGCATACAATGTCTTCTTTTGGCACTGTAAGTGCATCGTTTCACAATTATCGCGTTAAAAGACCGAAATTGTTTGTGATCTCTGCCAGCCGGTAGCAGTTGTGACTTGGTTAAATACGAATTGTATACCAACTTCATCAGTTTTTGCGTAAAATCTCCAAGTGGGACGTTGCACTTGCCGGAACCTTCAACGCAGGTGAATCTCACCCAGGTGTTTGCATACACTGAACGAGGACCACTAGCTTAATGGAACTAGGCCACTCCCTTTGCGAAGCCAGCTGTCTATACCTCACAAGCACTCGCTATGGACACCACCTGGCGTCCTGCTTCATCAACACAGGCTTGGTCTCAAGTAGATCACATTGCAATTACTTCCAAGGGCAGGGTCGCATACAAAACTGCAAATCATTGTGGCCCATTTATCTTGTTTCAGATCACACTGGTCAGTAGAACAGTTGCTTGCGATTTAGAGGCATCCGAAACGGAGGCATTGTGGGCCCACTACGATCAATCTAGCTGACAGATCGGCTCAGCTTAACTGACATTAGCAAAGGCATTAGCTTGTGTTCATCCCACTGATATCGAACATCATTGGACTTGCAGAGCACAATGTTAACTTTCGGTCAGTCTGTCTGGTTTACTTCATCATCTCTTGAAGGACTGGATCTTTGCGCTCCCCCTGGCACTGTTCGGCCGCCGCTGAGCTCTCCCAGCAAAATTACACCAGGACGAACTTCTCGCTGTTAACCGGCAACTCCGACGAAGTCTTCACATCGCTCGAGAAGTATCCTGGTCCCCACGTGCTTTGGAGATGGCACCAGCATCTCATTTGAAATACTCGCAGGCTGTTTCAGCTCATTCGAGCCACTGACCACAGCAAGCCACGTGTCTTCGAAGTTCTCTGTGGGGCTGATGGGTCACAAATCACTAACTTGCAGAGAGGCGTGGACTGGTTAATCGAGCAATTTTCATCTCAATTTATTTGTACCCGCCGTCCGTTTTTTGCACCTAGCACACTTGTTTGATTACCTTGGGTTTGGTCACTATCGGGGACATCTGAAACGCTTCAAGACTGTCGACTCGAACGAACCTCCTCCGGTGACGCAAATATCAAGCGGCCAACTTCCCTGTTTCTGAATATTTGACAAGAAGAAAGAATCGTCTCTTTTTGTGGAGAGTCAGTTATTGATCCAATCTTCAAGAAAAGTTTTCACACGATGCGCTAATCACAGATGGATCAGTCTAACACCGGTTGTCTCCAGACTTCTGGCATCCATCATGCTCTGCACGCTTTCCGTAATTCGTGAAGCCCACAATCAGGAGGAGCAGGCTTGCTTTCTCCTCTCTTGAGGTTATGGGGATCGAATATTCACGCTTTGCAAGCTCTTCGAATATCGTTACTCTTACCGCATTCTTGGACTTTCTGACTTCATTCGACTCAATAAACCGATCTGATTTATGGTGTTGCCTGTTAGAAAAATGTACTTCCATAGTTTATAGCTCTATACTTCAGGCAGAGCGCGAGCCTACGGCGACCTTTGTACATTCCTGTCTGTTACTAGTGATTGATGTCGCGTTCATGATGCTTCTTCACCGCAGTTGGACTAAACCAACTTTCACTTAATCTTGGTCTTTTTAAGCTGAATAAATTTCATTCCACTTTATTTGGTATGTTCTGCCTATCTGAATAACCTTCTATTAATTTGCACACGTTGCTTACACTAATTGTGGTCATCTTCTTTAACTTTATCACGTTTGTGGCATTTTTCGAATAAATTGTAAACAGGTACTTATCGCGGATTCGTTGCTAACCAATTTACTTCATATGCCAGCATATTTTCGATTTATAGGGCGTTCACGCTTAAGCGGTGAGACCACGTCAAGACAAGTTCTGATGTTGCCACAGAACTCATTTGCAACGATTTGAGGGTCAGCAGTTAAGAAGAAACTGTCCCATGGGGACGATCTAATGAAATATGCAAATAACCCAGTCACTGAAGGCATACTTACGGGACCATGTTACGGGTTTGTAAATGTTGACGAGGTTTGGCGGCGGTGAGCTGAACAAAAGTACGATCAGCCTATAGTCCCTGCCGGGAAACGTGATTAGTACATTGGCGGGCTTTTCCGGTACACCTTGCGTGAAAAAGAGATCAAGAGTGTGGTCCTCTCGAGTTGGCGACCGTACGTGCTGAATCCAACCATGGGAATGGACGGAGGTAGCAAACATACTATACTTTGTAGATTAGGCAGGTATGCCCCAATGAATATTCGGCATGTTGAAATTGCCACCTATGGGTTTGTAGTCCCCACGATGCTCAGAAGCGCAGTGATATACATTTAGTAATTTGTCTACAGTGGCAGTACCAGAGTTTGGTGGGTTGTGGACGCAGCCAATAGAAAGTCTTGATTTATACGAGCAGAGACGAAGACCGAGTATTTCTGACTGCTCCGATAGGGGTCTGTAAGTGGAAAAGCATAGATGTCATTTCTGATGTATATAAGGCATCCGCCACCATGAGTGGCAGCTCGGAAGCTACCGTAGCTGTTGTACCCTGCGATCTGGTAGGCAGCAGACAACGTATTTTCTTTTAACTATGTCTCAGTGACCAGGATAATGTGCGAGGGAAAAAGTAAGCTGATCGTTCGAAGCGTTTGAATTTTATTCAGGAGTGAGTGGGCATTTCGAAGTATAACATAGATATGCTTATTGCGTGTTATATTTACAACCTCCCTAAATATGGAGGATAGGGTGGAGGGTGGGCTGACCACGGGGTCGTTGCAAGGTGGGGTACAGCTTGGAGGCTTAGGGCCAAACGTAGTAATTGATGGGATATACTCAGCTGGTTTAGTGGAAGTGGACATGGTGGCAGCTGAGGGACCACCGTTGACAGGAAAAAATGCGTGTTAGGGGTAGTGGAAGGGGATGTGTTAAGGGTGAACCCAACTTCCGCTCGAATGGACTAATTCGTGTAACTGCAGTAGTACGCTAGGCTGTGAGCTGCTGATTGTACTCGTCCATGGTGTTTCTGCTGCATTTATAGGTCTACACGTTGCACCCAAAAGAAAGGTGGTAAGTACCTCTGAACGATCAATAATAGAAGTACGAGACACTACCCTACTGAAAAACACATTGGATAAGTTAGGAATTTTTCGAATAGTATTGAGCTCACCGACCAGTGTTTCTAAGGCGAGTTGCTCTGTAGAACTCAGTCTAACTGGTGCCGGATAACTATCAATCCTTTCGGCAATCGTACGGCTCTAACCATATGAGGCTCTATACTGGTTGCTTCATGGGAAGTTTTTATCGTATCTTGGAGGTCTGCAGAGTCAGGGACATTGAATGCAAGGATACTGTGAACGCCTGATGTTCTGTTAGACGATGTGGGGTATATGGAGATATTATTAGGTGATCTTGTTTGAGTTAGCCATGGAGAAATGGCTTTGGCGGTATGCAAGTGGTTGTGAGATTTTCAGTAATACGGTATCCTTGAGGATCTACTAAAATTTGCTTTTGGGTGGCTAAATTTGTGGAACCATCATTTATATAGATTGAATTGTAGGTTATCGCATAGTTGCCCCCACGTAATGACCTGGCCGTTTATCGCGTGTTAATTTGGCATTTACATGGCTGTGCAAATTCACCTGGGTGGAGGATAATCTAGTAGCTACATCTAGATCGACCTCATGAATGTTGGTACTCAGCGACTTTGTTACATACTCTTTTCCAGATTGACGTTGCGCTTGTTTTTGCGGACTGTTGCGCTTCGTTTTGGTAATCAGAAGCTGTACGGCATTTGATGCACCTCTTATCGTCATTACATACTCAGTGGGTTCTACTGTACTAGTGGATGGAGTATTATTTACATTTGTATTTAGGCATTTAGTTTGGTTGCTAGTACAAGATTTCTTGTGCTTTGAAGAATTTCTAGGTATCCTTGTAACATGGTTTGGTGTTTCAGCGCAGAAGGTAGCGCTTTCGCTTAATGCTTCCGTCGTACTAGTTTCTGAGCTAGTTCAAAGAGGATCTACTTCATCTATATTGAATTCGCTATGATTGATATGCTTTATTTGTAGGCTGATTGCACTACTTGTGCTGGTATACAACTCAGGCAGACTGTCAGTAGTCGCGCTAGTGTCTATACCGCAGTCAGAATTCTGAAGGCCGTCTGAAGGTGATAAAAACTGATTTCGCCAAATTTCTCTTTGCAGAGGCGTTTTATCGGTCGTTACCCTTAATGTTTTGAAGGTGGGGCTTTCTTCTATCTGCGCACCTTTTTTGTTAAACTCTTTTGCTACCAATGAATCACTGGATTGGAAAAGTGAGGGGCAACTTTTTCGCGGATCTTTTTTCCGGAGTCTTATACAGTTGCACCAACTGCCTTCCACATTACCTGCCCTAAGCAGGATTTTTTGTAGTGATTCCACAGGCACTTTATCGGGAATCAACAACAACCTCAGCAGTACATCAGCCATTTGAACTGATGCTTCGCTGCCATACAACCATGAGGACCTATGAAATAAAGAATAAGAAGAGGGAGAGAAGGGGGACTTACCTGAAAACCTTAATGCCCTAAGCAAACATTCAGGGTCAAGGCGCCTACACCTTGTGTAGACAACATACCGTCACAAACAGCTGGCTATCGTGCAAAGATAAGGCGGCATCGGCGAGACAGCTTCCTTGCGGCTTTCACTGCCACGCGTCATAATCAGCCATTACCCCGCAGATAACTCAGCACCAAACATACTTTAAACAGGCAATCCGATTAGAAGATGGCAGCAGACGCGCCACTGGTGTCTACTGCGAGCCGTCCTGTAAAGTCTCAAGCCAAGCACAAGGTGAGTCACGTGAACTCCAACCCGGAAGGCGAGACGGACCAACGGCACCCAGTTTGGTCGTCAGTGACTTCATTTCCCGCTGCCAAGTCAACTTCTGTCCACCTCGAGCCTTGCGCCATCCTACACCTGGTAGACTGAACAAGGCCCTCCTAGGTAAGCGGTGACCAGACATACGTAGCACGTTCCCGAGCCAACGCAACTTATTCAGTGTTATCTGTGGTTCTGGGGAGCTAGCATGATTATCACTACCTAGTACTCGCCTACACACATCATCGTTGCGGACACACTGATGCCATCCGACATCAGCAGTGCTTCGCAGACAACGATGATCAAAGATTTGTAGGCACTTCAGATCTTCAGACCGAAAGGGGCAAGTTTCACTACCATAGAGCAGGACGCCTTCACTGTGGCCTTGTATACACGGCCTTTTACACGGAGGAAAATTCCTTTCTGTCTCCAAAGATGTCGCAGGTTCAAGAAGACAGCTCTGGCCTTTGCAGTGCGTGAGCTAACCTCAGATTCTATGCGCCAATCCTTGCTGATGCAGCTGCCAAGATAAGTAAATTGACCAACCAGCTTGAGTTCCTCGTTAGCAAGAGTCAAGGGGTCATAAAGTAGTCGGTCGTCCTGCAGCAACACTTTGCACTTTGAAGATCCAAAGCGCATACCAAATAATGGGACCACTCTGGACAGGCTATTCAGGGTTGATTGTACCGCCGCAACGTTGTCGAAAAGCAAGAAGATATCGTCCGAATTATCAAGATCAACTAAGCTTTCACCAGGCAGCACTTCAACGCCTACATCATGGGATTCTGCAAGGGAACACTCCATGATAGAATCCACGACGAAATTTAACAAAAATGGGAAATCGGACAACCCTGACGAATGCCACTTGTGGTTGGAAAGCTATCCGACGCGACCTGTAGTGTTCGAGTATAGAGCACGAAGGATGTTCGCATATTTCGTGGGAGCACCTTTCCGCGCAAGTATTTCGAACAGAATCGATTGATCGACTGCATCGAACGCACTCTTGAAATCGAGGAACACAGCTATTGTCGGTCTGCGGTATGCGTGGCGCTGCTCTAGCACCTGCCTCAAAGTGGATATATGGTCTATACAGCCACGCCCTGGGCGGAAACCGGGCTGCTCTTCCCTACTCCCAGATTCCCGTTCCACAATGAGGCGACGAACGAGAATCAAGGCCAGTAATTTTGTCACAACTGGCGTTAGGCTAATACCCCTGTGGTTCGCATAGTCTGTGCGGTTGCTCTTCTTGTATATTGCCACTATAATCAATTCGCTCCAATCAGCCGGGACACTCTTCCTTCCAGATGCGTTCGAATAGGGAGGTCAATGTTTGCAGAGGACCTCATCTCAATCCTTAAATAGTGTAGATCCGAGGGAATCCGGGTCGGCTGCACGAAAACGCTTGAGGACTGTGATCGCGTTCCGGACCTCGGCCTCCGACAGATGCTCTAAACCAACCGTCCATGGCTCGTCGTGCATCACCTGAGTAGGAAGAGTTCCGGGAGCAGAGTGTCAGCTGAATTGATCTTGAAAGTGTCCCGCCCGACAAGTCATACGGCGTTACTTATTATGTATCAGTGCACCCGCGCTGTCTCTGATTGTCTCACTGACGCCTGGTTTCCTGGGACCAGTAGTGTTTATCAGCTGGAAGAGCTTGCGGTAGTTGCCTACTGCTCCTGCCTCCCCCATTTCTTGAGCCCTACTGGTTCACCAGGCTTCCTTGTCAACACGCAAGATCTGCATTAGTTCGCGCCTACTAGACCGTCTGGTCACATTGTGTTCAGAGCCAGTCGGGAAATTTCTTCTAGATTCCAGTAGGTTCACTGACCTCTCGGATATCCAGTGACTGGTGCGGTGACGATTGATAGTGCCACAAGCAGATGCTCCTGCGTCGTGCATGGCAGCCGAGATCCTATTTCACTAAATCTCAGTGTCATTAGAACAAGACAGTACGGTATACAATGCGTCTTGATAGGCTTGTCTGACCGAGGACTGAGACAATTTCTCAGTTGCCAATCGGGGGTGACGCTTGGTGCGCCTCCCGGTAAAGTTCATGGAGAAACGACAGCGTGCCAAGTCATGATCAGAGTCGACACTGGTATTTCAGTACGAGCGGCAATCCAGGATGGAACCACGCCACCTGTAACTTATGGCAATGTGGTCAATTTGGGTCCATCGCTGGCCAGCTACAAGTGGACGCCAAGTAGCACTTCGGCGCGCACTGTGTCTAAATGTTGCTTCGCACACGGTTGCAGAAGACGCTCGCCTTTGTCAGTCGGTTCGGAGTTAAGCCCATAATTATCACCCTACTTGTTGTACTATAATATCTGGACTAGTAGCACTGCGTAGTAGTGCGTTCAGTTTGTAATAGAATGTGTCCTTGACAGCATTTGAAATGCAGTCGTTGGGAGCATAAGCGGAAATCACAAACAAACAGCGTTTTGTACTACTTCGTAAATCAACCTTAGCTGATGTCGTCAAACGGGCTGCACATAAACGGCTGTTCACCGGAATCCAATCAACCAACGATGGCTCAGTTTTGGAGCTTAGAATGATACCTACACTTTATCGGGTAAGTTGAATACTATTGCATTTTTCGATCATGGCACTTTTAGACGCTTCTGTTGCAACAGTTTCAATGAGGACGCTCGCATGTTTATGGTGATCCCTAATTGAGTTTACCTTCGCTTGAAACAGGACAGTTGGAGGTTCAAGTGTTTGGATGGTTGTGTGCACATAGTTCAAAGAAGCTAATTTTCTTTTGAGCCCATTCAGCTCATCTTGGATAGACTTGTATTTGGCAACGGGTAAATCTGTTTATCCGATTTATTTCTTAACCCAAGTGGCTTAGTGGATTTTGGCAAAATTGAGGCCTTAGCAGCTGCTTAATTTTTCTGGAAAACCGTGGTGGAGCGTGTACGTGTGCGTGACATTATATGCAACTGTTGTAAACGTTTGATGATTAGGGAGTGATCCTAGCCAGGGAAGAGTACTATAGGATTTGTAAGGAGTAGGGGGATTTATTAGATTTTTGTGTAGGTTCATCGCAGTTAGACACAGGCAGACAGCCACCACACATCCAGGAAAACGTTGGACGGCCGTTTCGTCCTACTGGGACTCGTAAGTAGCGCGCATCCGCCGAATCCTTCCGGATTCGAACCCACGACCTTACTCTTGTGAGTCACCGACTTATGTCACTGAGCCATGGGCGATGGCAGCGGACCGCCATGACTGATATCTAACTGCTACATAGCACGGCAAGAGTAATGTCGTGGGTTCGAATCCGGCAGGATTCGGCGAGTGCGCGTTGCTGACGGGTCTTAATAGGACCAAACGGCCGTCTAGCGCTTTCCTGGATGTGTGGTGACTGTCTGCCTGTGTCTAACTGCGACGAACCTACTCAAAAACTGTAGGATTTCTCTAATGGAATCTAACCGCGACTACAGCAAATGCTTCAAATGCAGAGTACTGGGTCGAAAAAGACCTTACAACAATGAAAGCTTGCTTTTGGCATTCTGGCTTTAGCTGACTGGCATCCGATGCACTTCCTCGTGACGTCGTCATCACTGAGGACGAGATCGGCGCTTTCACAATCCCAGTCATCAATGTAGAACAGTTCATCACCATTGACAACGATGTGCAATGTACCTCATCTGACAACTGTTGAAGATGGAATCGTAATTAACATTTGAGATAAGCGACTAGAACAGAAAGGACAGCGACTCAGAGGATGACGTGCCGGATGCCTCCGTGAGCAACAGCAATCTGCGCTTGTCGCATCCAAGAGCAAAGAACTATGTGAATGATCTGTACAGCAACGGACTTTCGCATTCCTAAGCAACGATTTCTTCTCCAAACTGTACTTCATCAGTACAAAAGTGCCTAGAGTAGTATCACAAAATAATGTACAACTGAGGTTGGATTGTTTTCTCAGCACAGGTATACAGTAGCGGCAGTTTCTGTAGATATCCAGGTAAGATGCTTTATGATATAGTTTTTCACTTATAGCTCATGCTCTTCTGAATAAACGCCTTTTGTAGGCTTTGGTTACAAGTACATATTTTACCCTTCTTAGCAGGTCATAATTCAGGTGACAATAATTCAGTGGTTGTTTCTCCCTTGAAAAGAATGACAATATCAGTTACTTACCCCCTCCGCTTTATTGCCCATTTTTGTAATATCCCGATGGTGGTCAATAAAGCGGGTTTGACTGCAGTCACAAACTCTGATTTGTTCCATTCGCACGTCACGTCAAAGTCAAGGTCATTGTCAAACCTTCTGACTGTGCGCCACTCACGGTCTGACAATCACGAGCACCCGGTCCGCACTGGGTGCGAGTGATACAACTACCTGCATGCACCAACGGAGTGGTCACATTCACCTGCTTGACTATGGCATCGTGCGTCATTGCTTCCCAGCGCACAAAGCTCACTATCACCAGGTTTTTGCAACGCAGCTTCGGTTTGCCTGCATTTCTTAGCCATGCGGCTGGCGTTTCCCTATCCAGGTCCTATCCATATGGCGAACATGTCCGACCTACCTCAAGTGTTTCAGTAGCAGCATGCGATTCATTCTGTACATGCTGTTCCAGCGAATCACTTCCGTGCCATATACTGGCACACCGACGGATGTGCAATATCCGACATGCGCTGCTGCTGAAATATTTCCAGGCATCGAATATTCTCTGTTCAATGTCCATCTTTCGCTGTCGTATAGAACGAACAGCACTACTGGTTTGTCTGCCACCACCCAGTTTCCAAAAGTTAGCTGATAATTCCTACACACGATGTTCCAATTTGCCAAATACTGCACACACTTTCAATACGTTTGTGCTCAACATTCTAGTCATTTGCAAGTCTGTTGATAGTAGTAAACTCCCTAGAAATGAAAATTTTGTTGAATGCTTCAACACCACCAACAATTTTGATTTGCAGGCAACAAACCAACTCCATTCCTAGTAACGGTTAAATATGATAAATAGTCTTACCTGTGTTAATTGGTGGGTCCGGACTTGATCCCTATCGGAGCAAGAGCCGTCGTTATACATTGCAACTCATTTTCCCTATGTGCAAACAATTCGCAGTCGTTGGTAGATGGATGGTTGTCTCTTGCACTAGTTCTCTCCTCCAAACCGTGAATGTTCAGCCACGCATTATCGATGCGGTGTTCGATATGTACACCGTATTCACAAGCATTGAGTACATAGGACATCGCAACTGTTAGATGAATTTTGAACAGAATGGGGGATAGGATACAGCTTCACTTCAAACCAACTGCATCAAAGTCATCCCCGTTTTGTCCACACAGATACACCCTCACTTGTATACTACTATAAAGGCATTCAATAAAACCAACAAACTTACCTGATACCCAGTTACATAGTCTTGCGATTCAGGGTGTCAAATACATTGGTGAAATCGACGAACAGCGAATACAATAGCTGCTTTCGCTGACGGCACTTTTGCAATCGATGAGTCGCAATCACCAGTACAGATGGTACTACGGCCCGAAAGGAATCTGCACTGCTCTTCGGCTACGTTTGCTTCGAGAACCTGAGTGATGAGGTGATCGAGCAGAATCCTGGAAATTGCTTTCCCTACGCAGCTTATCAAATTGATGCCACGATAATTATTAACATATCGCTTGCTTTATTTGCTCTGGTGTTGAGGTAGCACAACGACATCCTTCAGTTCGGTAGGGACTTGCTCTTCAATCCAAATGCGTTCCACCAAGTGATGCAGCGCATGTGGCATTACTGGTCCGCCGCTCTTCAGGAATCCTTTGACTCCCTGAAGGCGGTGTATGGACCCATGTTGCAGCCACTGAGGACGCTGCTGGATGATACTTCAGGGGCTGCCTGCACACAGACTGCTGATTTAACTCTGGTCTGACTAAAACACTTCGGCTGTCTCTTAAACAACCATTCAGAGATTGACTGGTCTATGCTGCTCGGGTTGCAACAGCAAGAGATGTAGACATGCCTTTCAAACAACGACACTGGATGAGACGCAGAGAACACTTGTTCAGCTGCGAAACAGCGAATGCGCCGGAGCCGACGGGATACTTCCAGGAGTGTTGAAACACGGAGGACCGGCGTTGCTGAATGCGCTGCACCACTTGATGCAACGCGTGTGGTTTAAAGAAGAGGTGCCGGCTGACTTGTAGGTTGATCTTGTGCTACCACTGTACAAGGGCAAAGGGAGCAAGCAATGTTGCGCGAATTATCGTGGCATCAATGTGCTGAGTTGTGATCGCCCGAATCCTGCTCAACTGCCTCGTCACTCAGTTCGTTGAACGTCATCTCGAGGAGGAGCAATGTGGATTCCGTTCGGGCCGCCATACCATAGGTATGGTGTTTGCGGCTCGTCAGCCTCAGAAGAAATGCAGAGAGTGACACCAGTCATTCTACTCGCTGTTTATAGACTCCACCAAAGGCATTTGATACAGTGAACCATGAGGCACTGTGGCTAGTGTTGGGTAAGTTTGGTCGTCCGAGTTAGTTTTTAAGTTTAATTGTGTGTCTGCACAGTCGTATGCGGACGAATGTGCAGGTGTATGGACAAACTTCGGATGAATGCTGTTGTCTGTGGTGTAGAGCAAGGCTATTTAACATTTACCTTCATTCATTGATGTCTTTTGCATTTAATGCTTTTGATTACGCTATCCGTGTGTCGCACCGTATTGACGGCAGGTTGGTGGACACCCGTCGTTTCGTGGAGAACCCTAGTGTGTGAGACAGTCATCCGTATGTTGCTGGTTGCTGACGACTGTGCGTTGTTGGCACACATCGCGAATGAGTTGCAGCCCATGACTTCAGCTCTTGCTTCGACATCGGCCAAGTTCGGACTAACCATCGACACAAGCAAACCTTGAAACAAGCATTTCCCTTTATGATTCCAAATCTAAAAATCAGAAGATGTAGCTTGTGAGATGACGCCGTCATTTCGTGCATTCTTATCAATTACAAAAACCTGCAACCTTGGAACATACACACGCGGTGATCACAGATAGCAAAACACACGGGCTACCCTGTCAGCTGCTTTTGAATGCACAACCGTGGTCGTTCGTGATCAATAACAGCCTAAGCATTTGAGGCCGCTGATTGCGCATTAGGACTGTGAAACACTCATCAGGATTGCCTCTTCCCAGTAGTCAGCAACTGCTTGGTGACTGTTGAGGTAACTCGGTTTCCCGAGTCAACTGATTCCGTCGTCACAGCTCCCATGCAGCTGCGTAACCACTTTAGGATCTGTTCATTGATTCTGACACCTACACTTTGGTCAGCTATCTCCACAGCTACAGCTAACTTTGTATGGACAGTGGGACATGCACTGCTTTGTCATCGGTATCTTAATCGAACACATTAACATAGATCTAGTCGAAATGAGCAGCCGCGATTCTCCATGTTGTACGCTCCTCAAAGTTTGGGAAAGCTCGACCTTTTCCCTATGCTCTTTTTGATAAAGTCGAGAGTGAGCTGCGCCGACTCCAGCTGAAGGGTACGGACTAGGCAGCCTCTATAGTGCCCGTATTGAAGAGCGATTGTGTCATCAGAATCTGTGGGGACTATAAAGTTACGATGAACCAAGTATTGCAGCTAAACAGGTATCCGCTGCCAAGGGTTAAAAACATTTAAGCTACTTTTCCATGTGGCGAGCTTTTTACCGAACTAGATCTGAGCCATGCTTAGCAACAAATTGAACTCGATGAGGAATCACGCGCATACACCACCATTAGCACTAACCTTTAATTATCCCGTTACACACATATGCCATTTAGGCTAAGCTCGGCCCTGGCTATCATTCAGCGTACTATTGACACGCTGGTGGAGGACAATTCCAAACACATATGCATACTTGTGTGACATCCTGGTTACTGGACGTGCTATCACCGAGCAGTTGCATACTTTGGATGTCGTCCTGAAACTATTATCAGACGCCGGGCTGGTTCTTGTGCCGATGTGTCCAGTGCCTTGGGTATCGGTTATCGCGAGAAGGATGATGACCATCAAAAGAGAAGGCATGAGCGCTACTTGAAGCGCCAGCACCCGACAATCTTCACGAACTGCGGTCATTCTTGGTTGTCGTTACCCAGTTTTCAGGATTCATACGATCGGGAGCAACACGTCTGCATCCGCCTCATCAACTCTTACATAAAAACCAAACTTGGAATTGGAACAGGCTTCATGAAAATGCTTTCACGGCAGCCGAAAAGCTTTTGGTATCCGCAGATGTTCTTGCGCATTACGACCCACAAAAGCCTGTCATTCTTTCTTGTAATGCTTCACCATTCACTTTTTCGGTCCATTCGAGGGTCAGATAATTTTACTGATCGTTGACGCCCATTCTAAGTGTATTGAAGTCCACATTCTGGCCTCAGCTATTACGATCACTAAACTGAGCACAACCTTCGCTACGTTTGGACTCCCCGAAACACTTTTGTGTGACAATGGGCCAGCATTTTCCGGTGCCAAGTTTTCTACCTTTCTTCGCTCGAACGGCGTTAGACACATAGCTACTGCTCCTTATCATCCATCTTCGAAATGGTTGGCAAAGAGGGTGATGCAGACAGTAAAAAATATACTAACAAAACAAGCAAATGCTCCACCGCGTGTGCGTTTAAATCTTTCCTTTTTCGCGTACCGGAACATACCAAACGAGACGACCGGTAAAAGCCCGGCAGTGTTGATGCTCGGTCGACGCTTGCGTACACAATTGGATTTACTGCATGGGACTATTGAGTCACAAGTTGCTGCAAGGCAACAACGGACGAAGGAACATTTTGATAATTGCAGCAGGGACAGAATTGTGACAGAGTCAGACCCTATTTACGTCCGTTTACTTACGGACTTTGGGTGGGAACCGATAGTCGTGAAAACAACTAACAGACAGATCGTAGAAGCAGAAACTGACGATGGTCAGATCATGCGGCGCCATTTGGACCATGGACGACCAAGACTATCGAACTGAGGAACCGGTGCTGAACCAGATCTGCCATTCCAATCATTGACCGATATTCAGGTGCCTGACTCACAACAATTAGCTGAACCTTTGTTACGTCGCTCTAATCGTCAGCGCCGACCACTCGAGCCCAAACCAAAACGGGGAGTGATCATACGGTCATTGTTAATACCAAATCCATCCATCGCTATTTCTCCAGAAAGGCTGCTGCTTAGGAGCGCGTGTACTTGAGTGCGTGCGTGTTTGTGTGTCAACCAATCAGTGTCCGTTATTAACCCGCTTCGAACTGGAAATCGTTCTCGCGTTCATATGACTTTCTTGACAGACAGTCTTTAAGTGCTCACATGTGTTGAGTGGAGTGTACCGCTTTACGCTTGCTATCAAAGTTTTCCTACTACCACACCGCTGTTCTGATTTCGCTTGGGTGTAACATCAGCCATCTTTTAGCGCAGCGGTACTAATCTGCCGACAAGAAGACCCGACACGACGTCTGACATCAGCGTTGCAAACCAGTTCCCATCACGCACGCGCTATACTCCGCAGACAAACTTTATCAAAGGCCGAAATCCGACGCGTGTCTTTTATAGGAAGCGGCCAACACCCACTTCTATACAATAGTACCGCGTGAACAGTCATTTTAGACCCTACCATTTGCCAAAAGTGAGACGTCACGACGACGCCACAAGCCTCTGAGATTAGAAAAATTTGATCGGTCGTTGACAATACGATGAGGAATGTGGGTATTGCACTGCTCTCCGAGCTGAACGATTATTTTGCAGACGTTTCACTGCCAGACGAGGCAATATGGTCAGTGCGGCTTTAAGGTCCTGTTTCTCAGGGCCTAGTAAGCGACTTGGAGATCTATGTGCTTATTGATCGAGTACAACTACAACAGCAATCACTCTGTAGTCCACAAATGCAGCTGCGTGCTAACACTTCAAACGGGCACGGACGCATTGTAGCACGCAGCAGCTGAGAGAGGCGGAGGAAGACCATCTCTTCAGCCCGTTCAAACGGAATTCTTACCTAGAAGACTTCATTCTACGTTGCTTGAGCCCAAATAATGCAACACAACAAATGCAACGGCTGAAAAACGAGCCGTGATGCCTTACGTTAACGGAATTGAAATGACAGCAAGATTTCTGTTGCCCTTGGGGGTCACAGTTACCCGCCAACCAACAAAAATAATTCGAAATAAACTTTTCAACGTGAAAGATAAACATAGCCAGTAAGAAACATCTGGTGTAATCTACAAGCTCTGCTCTTAAGACTGTGATAAATACTACATAGGATAGACAACAAGGAAGCTTTTCACACGGCTACATGAATATAGCCTAGCAATCTGCCGCCATGATCAGAACTCTGATATCCGTGCATATGGATGCCGAAGGCGACTAGTTCGACCTAAAGCACGCCAAAATACTCGGAAGAGCCACAAGCCGGCAAGCACCTGAGTTTATTGAGGTCTGGTATTCAAAGCAGAACTCGATCAATAAGCACATAGATCTCGAAGTCGCTTACGAGGCCCTGCGAAACAGGACCTTAAAGCCGCACTGACGATGTTGCCTAGTCTGGCAGTGAAACGTCTGCCAAATAATTGTTCAGCTCGGAAAGCAGTGCAATACCCACATCCCGAGCTACGGATATTAACAACGATGAGGAATCTCTTCCAATTATGCCGTCAGCTGAAACGCAGCTCCCCAGGTAGACGAAGCTCCCCACTAGTTCAAGCTGCCTTCCTTTAAAAGTTAGCACTGGGTTGGTGGATGCCAATCCTGGAGTAGGACTTTTCCTTTATTGGGCTCAAAGGTCAGTCGCTCTGCGGTTTAGAATGACCTGCATATTCTGCGGATCAAGGAAATATCATCGGCATAGCTCAAGTCAGTCGCGATGTTGCCTGGAAGAAAATCTATGCCATAACCCTTGAGACCTTTCAGAGTGCTCAGTAGGGCATATTTAGTCGCAAACTTGAGGAGTAACAATGACTTGGGGCGTCCTTGACGTACATCGCTAGTGATGGCGAAGTGTACAGAGAGCTTACAGTAAACCCTAATTCCACCCGAGATATTGTTGTAAAATGTCTGAAGGATTCCGGTGTACTTTTCGGGTGCCAACTTATTTTACAGACAACGCTATGAAACAGGCTGACCTTCGAGTCGAGCGTAGCTCGTATATTTAATAGGACGACACCGGCTGGCTGGCGGTAAAGGTGACACTGCTTGGTAGGTTAGCGGAGCGACCAGGGCAGAAACTAGCCTGTACTTCACGGGAATGTGGTTCCCGAATCGGTGTTGGTCATCGGAATAAGATTGCTTTCAACCATTTAGAGGCGACGGATAATAGGCTGATTCCTCTGTGATTGTCACACGTGGTACGGATATCCTTGAACAGCGGGATGATAATCGAATTATCTTAAGAAGATGGGACCTTTCCTTCACAAATCTTGGAAAACAGAGCTGTTAACTGGTTGACAATTTTAATGTTTTCGTCCCAGGAGCTCACAAGCTACATAGCACAGGCTATCCCGGAAAAGCACCAAACGCATTTCGCCCTATTGTTGCTTGTCACTGGTGCGCATTCCCTCGATCCCCTACTGGAGATCGAACCCGTGACCACTAGAGGCAGATGCCAACTAGCCAGCAGCTTAAGCCACTGAGCCATGGGGGACGTTGGCTGGGCTACATAATTTGCTAGATAACTGGGATATAGCACGACATATCTTCCACTACCACACAGGTTGCTACCTTAGCAGATGACAGGGGCTAGCCTCCGGTGGTCATGACTTCCCCTCACTAGACGCTACCTCCATAGCATTTGAAACTAGGAGAGGCTACATTTTATATTACTAGGAGCTCACAATTGCCTCACCACCTTATTTGTGCGGCTCCGGAAGAAGTTCGTCTGAGCCAGCAGCCTTGAATCGCTTTAAGTGATGAAGTTCATGGCAGACCTCTGTTTTGTTGAGTGGTTCCGGTGAAACGTTCCAAGGCGCGCAATTGAGCATACTTGTTAGACAGGCGAGAGGAGGAGGCCAATCGGATTGGGAGTGCAACTTCTCAGCTCAACGGTCCATGCACCTACCCAAATTAGTGATTAATGAGCCAACTATTTCACAAGTAGCCTCACTGACACTAGGTCTTCTGTGGCCAGTGGTCCGAATGATTTTGGATAGCTCACGAAACTTTCCCGAGAGAACTGTTGTCTCCATCTTTGAAGCGCACTGGGACCGCCAAGTTTCGCGATCATTACGCATGCTTTGCTTCAGTTGCTGGCTGAGGTTGCGACTGATTTCGCCGCTGTTCGAATCAGTTGCGATAGTTCGGTGAGGTCAAACCATTCCGGAGAGCGAGCGTAGATCCATTCTTTTAGTGATTCCGCCTAAGACTTACCGGAGGCGAGCATTGCTTTATGCAAGAAACTATAATCATGTTCAACATCTTGAGGTGGAGCACTGGCACACGCATCTAATAAGAAAGATTGATAGGTCAGCTGAATGGAGGGGTTGGCTAGCCTGTTGCTATCGAATGTACGGTACTTTAATTTTGTGGGACCCACAAAGCGCATGTAGATATCCTTACAAACTAGAGTGTGATCTGAGCCGACCACGGTTGAGTTGGTGAAGAATTTCGCCAGTTGCCAACGCGTCTCCTCGAATGCTTGGCGTTCGTGCTCAAACGAAAGGCGCTTGTCCTCACATAACGTGAGAAGGCTATACCTGTTAACAGAGCAATCCTCATCAAGAGAATGATCGCCATTAACATGATGTTTGCATGGCAACAGGCGACCGGCCTGTACGTTGAAGTTTCCGACTAGGACGGCGACACCTGATTCTTCGGCTTTATTCAAAAGGTGGTCGTCGCTAATGGACACACAGCTGCATTCGGTTAGAATTTAGGCGAAGCTCACTAGCAAATTGCTTCTTTTTCCATGTTGTCTGTTGATCCGGCTTGAGCGTTTAAGCCGAACCTCATTTAGTCCGCTGTCAGCCGGGAACTGATCGCGCAGCGCGACCTCAACTGACATTCAATGCAATGTCAACACCAGCCAAACGAACTGCTTCTCTGTCACCAAAGAGATACAAAGATATTTGATTCCGAGATCATCAGGGAACATCAACTTGACCACGGTGTTGGTGCCTTGTAATCTAATTTCGGAAAAGTAACAAGCACCGTTACCGAGGGACTATAGGGAGGTTGCAAAACAGGCCTGATGCCCAATCTACATTAAGTTTGACCATTAAAAGCTGCTCATCCGATTGAAAATTGGCATAAAAGGTGTATCACTAGCCTGACTCTGGACATCGAAAGTATGTTCAAAGGAACGAAGATTATGAACAGTTAAATTTGGCGTGTTATGGAAGTATGTGAACAGTGAAGAAGGCGAGAACAGGAGAGAGCGACGTAGCGGTATTTGCGGAATTCATGGTTTTGTAAGTGGACGTGGTACTATCCAAGCCGAAGTAGGAAATTGTCATGGGGGACACCATTCCGAGTGTTCGGTTAACGAGTCTGCTCTCAAGGCGACGCAGCGAAGTCAAGGAATCGCATCTATTGGGAGCCGGTGACCGAGTACGTAGTTCATATGCTTTTCGTTTGATCTGTTGCCAAACAGAAGCTCAATCCTTCCCGTGAATTTAACAGTAAGCTACCGCAATACAATGCTGCGCCGGAGTGAAGCAGGAGGCAGTAACTTGATTTAGTGGCGAGTCACATCCGCCACATCGTAGTGTTTTTAAACGGGCATGTGGTTTTTTAGAGGACGCACGCTTACCAAGTAAAAAATGGTATCAGCAGTAGGCTGGTACGCAGTGCCGACGCTTCGCTGCCGCGCAACCACCACCAGTCGCGCGTGGGCTGAGAATACTTCGAGAGTCGCCTGGTCCCCCACGCAAGCTCGAACCCGCCACCTCCAAATCACAAGGCAGGTTTGTGATGCTTAAGGCCACGAGCCAGCGAAAGTCCACCACGTCTTGTGACACTGACGCCGAACCATTGGCTAGAGCGAAATAATCCCAAACCACCCATTTCGCACCATGAGATTGTTCGGCAATCCATTCAAAATGTACTCGCCCACTTTTTGTCTGCTTCATGTCCCGTCACTCACCTTTGCTCGTGGTGGTCTGATCGTACAGGTAATAAGCTTGCAGTAGCTCCTGTCTGTTCATGTTTGCATTGAGTCAGATCCTGAGCAAACGATGTTACCATAGTTTCGATTAATGGCGTTGTTATCCCTATGGTGCACGTGTTCATTTTGCTTTTTACTTGAAATTATGTTCGACAGACTCTATTATCAGGAACGATTTCGACTGGCTACAAGGAATGCAAGAATTTTTTTCTCGGTGAGAGGCTTCTCTACGCCATTGCACGCCACTCAACTACGCACTGATGATGTTACCTCGATTGGTGACGAAACGTTTGCAACAAAATTGTCAAGCTCAGCGATCAGTTCAACAGCCATCTGAACAACCTGAGCTACCAGTCTTCAATTCTATAGCCAACTAAATTTCATACCTATACAGTTGACAATAGACACTGGCATCTGATTTGTTACACTCTAGCACCTTCGGCGTCCCTACTTTCCTCAAGCATCTCAGTTGTGCAGTTGCTACAATTTCCTTACTTCAGATCATATCGATGGAGGGGGCATCGCATATCGGGACACAGTTCGGTTCAATTTGTTAGATGTAGTTTTGTTCGTCAACCTACAAGTTACCTCGAATCAAGTCATTCCGACTATCAGCCATGCTTAAATACATGGCGAAATGTATGCTAGTCAATAGGTGTGACGCTCATCTTGTCGAGGGTTAGAAATCTGAAGCGAGAGATTAGACTCAGAGCTGTCACTGATTTCACAGCTGTGTTCTGGCGATCTGTTAGTACTACTAAGCCAGACCACATCTTGGCTTGAGAATCTTACCTCACCAAAATCGTAGTACTGCACGTACTCCGGCTCTTAAAAGCTACAAGTCACAAACCCCAAGGGGCTCCTCTATGGTCTTTCTAAAGAATGGAGTCACCTTGCACGTTTTGTTCCCTCGCTTCCCTAAAGGGTCGTAGCTTTGGAAGTCTCCCTTTTGGTGTTGCGCTGACACTATTGTTTTGCTATAAATACATTTTCATCACATCTAGACAGTAAGATATTCATCACACGCCCGGAAAAGCACTGTATAGCTGCTACATCCTTTTAGGAATCCTCAACAGTACACATTCCACTTGTCTCTTGTGTGGCTAGAACCCGCATCTTGACTATTACCAGTCCGTCGTGAAGGCCACTGCGCAACGCGGGACGGCAACGACCGACGTGACTAAGTTAATAGACGTAATATAGCGTTGCTCACTATCTGTTGACTTGCGCGTTACTGCTGTGCACAAGACAAGGTAGCCTATGTCCCCTTTCCTCTTCAATTTTGCGATTGAAAACGTCCTGCCAGAGCACTGGAAGGTTATCAACATTTTAGTCTGCAGCTACTACCAGGCAAGTGAGCGACCGACTTAGCTTATGCCGATGACATCGCCTCGGTGACGACTCTCAGCGTGTGCACAACATTTTAAACTGTTTGGCGATCGAGACATCTAAGTACGGAATATGGGTCGCTCCCTCGAAGTATAAAGTGCTGCTCCAGGATTACTACGCGCCTGTTCCCGTGCTCACTTTTGTAGGTACACAGCTTGAACAGGTGGATAGCTTTGTCTATCTGCATGTCTGCTGGTGGCACTATTGAGAAGGATATTTCACTTCACATCGCCAAAGTTCGGTCGACGTTTGTCAAGCTGAAACACTTATGGCGTCGTCTGAATGTCTCCTTCTTGATAACGGGTCGCATTTACGGTGCCACTGTTGGGGTGATATTGCTATGTAGAAGCGAGTCGTGGTCAGTTCTCGCGGATGATATGCGCCGACTCGGCCTTCGTCGATTGGTGCTTGAAAAGGATCGCTCATATCTTAAGTGAACATATGTCGATAAAAAGCTCTACACTTTCAGAATTTCTGTTCTTAACCGTGTGGTAGCGGTGTTGAGATCGACATTGATCCTGCTTGCTTTCTATTCGTTCTGCGTTCGCCCCTTCTCGGCGTACTGTTTTCCGAGCACTCAAGTCACAACTCGGGAGTCTGGGGAACAAACCCCACTTTTGCAAACGAATGAACGTAATCGTCCCGTATACATTACGGTCAGCTTAAAGTTAGGACTGCGCAAGCCAAGTCGGAGCTTCATCCACCAATTTCGCACTTTTTCCTGAACTCCACGGCATCCTCGAACTTTTGTGATATTATCCACTATTATCTTTTTTCAACATACCGGCTTTGTTTGATTTCGTTTAGCGAAGGCTACGTACTCTAGTATTATGTTGCTGTACTCAGTACACTTAGCAATTAATCTCTTGTTTGGTTTACGAGGAATTTTCGCCTTCCCAGTCCTATAAGTGGTGTGTGGCAGCATTCCTCTTGCTCTGCTATTTTATTCTGCATACTTATTGATAGCATTCAGATAGACATCATGGAGTATCACAATATAAGTTATACACGCGTCTCGCCCCGATTCCATACCTGGGATTACTTGATATCCCGATATATATATATATATATATATATATATATATATATATATATATATATATATATATATATATGACGGCAGCATGACGTTAAGTCAACAATTTAAAACGCAAAGAAGAGAAGGCATCAGCAGTACGTCGATACGCAGTACTGACGCTTCGTTGCCGTGCAAACACCACTGGTAGCATGTGTCTAGGGATACTGCGAGGGTTGTCCTGCCTCTACGTAGGCTCGAACCCGCGCCGTCAGATTACAAAGCAAGCTTGGTACCTCTAGGCTACGGGCCGGCGATTTCATATGCTGTCGCCATGTGGACGGCTAATTGCCACCTAGTGTCTTCCAGGCAATTCCTGCACGAGCAAAGAGGGCGCAGTAGGGCAAACGCTCAGCTGACATACGCAGGACGTGATGGAGCCGTCTTAACTGACGCAGCAAAACCAACTTGCTGAATGGAATACTCGCATTGCCTAATACACGACATCTAACTTCACTCCTGCAGATACGTTGCTGCCACCACAGACGAGCGATCCTTTTCAAGCACCAATCGACGAAGGCCGAGTCGGCGCATATCATCCGCGAGAACTGACCACGACTCGCTTCTACATAGCAATATCACCCCAACAGTGGCACCGTAAATGCGACCCGTTATCAAGAAGGAGACATTCAGACGACGCCATAAGTGTTTCAGCTTGACAAACGTCGACCGAACTTTGGCGATGTGAAGTGAAATATCCTTCTCAATAGTGCCACCAGCAGACATGCAGATAGACAAAGCTATCCACTTGTTCAAGCTGTGTACCTACAAAAGTGAGCACGGGAACAGGCGCGTAGTAATCCTGGAGCAGCACTTTATACTTCGAGGGAGCGACCCATATTCCGTACTTAGATGTCTCGATCGCCAAACAGTTTAAAATGTTGTGCACACGCTGAGAGTCGTCACCGAGGCGATGTCATCGGCATAAGCTAAGTCGGTCGCTCACTTGCCTGGTAGTAGCTGCAGACTAAAATGTTGATAACCTTCCAGTGCTCTGGCAGGACGTTTTCAATCGCAAAATTGAAGAGGAAAGGGGATATAGAGCAGCCCTGTACACCGCTTTTGATAGCAAAGGACAACCCTAGACTCTGTCATATACGTGGAGGTAGAGTGGCCGCAGGATAGCAGTGTAGTTTTCAGATCCTCCGTTCTTTAGTACACACCGCCATAGCGCAGGTCAATCAACCGATTAGAATTTAGCACCGATGTCTAAGGAAGGAACGTTGGTAGACCTCTGATATATGTGCCGGTGTTCTAGAATTTGGCGGAGCGTGAATATTTGATCCCAACCTTCACGGTCAGGACGGAAGCCAGCTTGTACTTCTCGGTACTGCGATTTAGGAATCGTAGTAGAATGGTTGCTAATAGCTTGGATGCAACTATAATGAGACCAATCCCCCGGTGATTGGTGCAAGGGGTGTGACCACCCTTCTTAAAAATCGAGACAAAAACGGATTTGCCCCAGGATGAAGGTACCTTCATGCCAAATTTCGGAGAACGATGTGGTTAGCTGGCTGATGGTAACTTCGCCTCCATACTTGGACGGCTCCGGAGGAAGTCCGTCTTATCTGACAGTCTTGAAATCTTTCCATTGTCGAATCGCAAGACAAACTTCCGTTTCGCTGGGCGGATTACATGTGATGACCTAGGGCGGGCAGCTGAGTTCGCATGGGATACAAGTAGAGACTGAAGGACAATTGAACTGCGAATGAATATGTTTGGCCCATCGATCCAAGCGTCTCTGTAGGTTGGGAATCGGCGAACCATCCGCTTCACAAATAGTCTGATTGACACTAGGCTTTCATCATCATCAGTACATGTTAGCTGAGGGTGAGAAACACACCTCAGCTAATGTGCCGCAATGCAGAAAGAAAAGATACTACAAAGAATCAAAAAATAAGTAATATGATGTTTTATATTATACTATGCACTTCGTATGAGACTGTAATTAGAGGGGGAATCTAAAAGAGAGGGGTGGACAGTGAAACACAGCGCAAACGCTATTGAGGCCGGCTCTTGGCCATATCAGCAAGTTTGTCCAACCAAATGTGTTCATCGTCCTTGGGACTCCAGCCAGGCAACCGGGATGCACAAACTGACTGCAACTCCGAAGTGAGGGTTTTCATTTCTCTCGACCAAGTCATCGTTTGGTCTCCCCTCCTCCTCTTCCAACCGCACCCCTGGCGCGCAAACAACGCGCGTCGCAAGAGTCGGTGTGCTGGCATGCTCAGCATGTGACCCAGCCATCGGACCTTGGTGTGTGATATAATGGTGCTGAGCAGTTTACTGGCTCTCCCTGCACCAAATACTCGACCCTGGACACATTCATTGCTCACGTGGACTTCCCACCAGGCATAAGCTAATCTGCGAAGACAGCGATGATCGAACGTGACTAGCCTGTTTATGTCTGTCGACCTGATGGGCCAGGTTTCACAACCGTATGAGAGGGCTGAGTGGACGGCTGCATTGTAAACTCTGCCCTTCACGGCTAGAGTGATGTCGCGTCGGCGCCGTAGGTGGCGAAGGTTTGCAAAAGCACCTCGAGCTTTTGCTATACGGTTCGTAACCTCATCTTCTGCTAATGTAGTTGACCAGGTACTTGAATTCCTGAACGACTTCTAGCTGATCATCTCCAAGGGTCAGCGCAAAAGTGGGTCCCTACTAATCTTCGAGAACGACTCTGCATTTCGATGGAGCAAAGCATAGCTCAGACCAATTGACAGCCAGTGCTAATTGGTCTAGTGCTGCTTGGCTCATTTGGGAGCTGTCACATATGAGAGCGATGTCATCCGCATCTTTCAAAACAAGAAGTCGCTCACAAGAATGTCACTCCATACCTTGTTGGTCTTGTTCGGCGAACGCTGCTTCCATGACTTCGTTAATGGCAAACTTAAAGAGGAAAGGTGACAGCGGATAATCTTGTTTCACACCGCTGGAGTTACTGCGGGTCGGCGACATTTTGCCATAAACTCTCACTCTGCCTGAACTATGCGCATACAGTGCTCTGATGATGTTGATGTATTTATCGGATACATCTTTTCTGAGCAGAAGGTTCCATAAGGCACATCGATCCACCGAATCGAAGTTACGTTTTATCTCGCGAAACATGACAACAGTGGGTCCCCAATAAACATGGCGGTGCTCCAAAAATTGACGCAAAGTAAAGGTGTTGTCGAGGCGTACCTGATTTCGACGAATCTCCACTCGCTCCTCTCTACTCTGGCTTTCACGAGTGCCATTCAGTCTCTGGAGAACGACAGATGCAAGCCATTTAGAGGCAGTTGAGATCAGACTGATCCCTCTATGATTGCCGCATTCCGACCGGGAGCCTCCCTTGAAAATTGGGACTATGCGAAGCGGCTTCAATCCTTCGGGACGGTTTCCTGCTCCTAAGGTTTCACTAGTGACTCGTGGAAATCATCTACAAGAGCAGGTCCCCTGAATTTGAAAGGGACTGGAGGAATTTTATTTTTCCCTGTGGTCTTATGCAGTTTCAACAGTCTGATCTCACGTTCGACTTCTGCGCGTGAGATCGGATCCAATGACATGGCCCAGGGAGAAGCGCACTCAATTCCCAGCAAGCAGCACAGTATCTGTACTACTTCTGTAACGAAGGGGATCGTTAAGTTTGGTGATAGAAGTCATCTATCACCGAATCAGTGCTGTAGTTTATGGGGACGTAGGCCAGAATAACAAACAGGCACCGTTTGTCTTCCCGCGACTTCGAAGTCTAGAGCGAACCAGCCCATCTAACGGCGCACATTCGGCTGTTGACTAGGATCCAATAGATCAGGACAGTTTCAGCCCGGGGACTCAAAACAATGCCTACGCAAGCTTGACCGGTACTTGAAGCTGCGTCATCAGACAGGCGCAATGAGGATGTGCTGCTAGTGCCGCATGTTGGGAGTCGCAGGGTAATCACGGAGCTCGAAGCTTGCAGGCGGGTTTCCGATAAACAGAAAAATATCGTCCAATAGGGTCTAGTGTTCGGGCAAGTGCTGATTGTTGTTCAATCTGTGGCAAAGTGCGCACGTTGAGGCATGCCAGTCAGCGGGGATCGAGAACTACAAGAAGAAAAGGATGACCTGACGTTGTCCGATTGGTTTAACATGGACTTGTCGACTGGATTGGAGCGACGCTCTGTGATTGTCTGTGAGTTGAACCCATAAGACAAGCGACTATTGAAGCAAGGTGTGGGAGGGCCAAGGATTGGGGGATAAAAGTGAAGTTGGAGTGAGACGCTAAGGATGAAAAACCGCAAGTGTGAAAATAAGAAAACTGGAAGACCTGAGCAGTAGCATCCAAACCCCTATCCACTGCTCGATACAGCAGATGGGGCGCCGTTTATTATCCTCTGCGACGGCCAGATCATCAAGAAATTGTTAGAAGGAAAAGTCATGGTGTTGTATTGCGTGAGTAGAATACTGTCTGGTTGCCTAGGCCTTGATAGGCGAGTGATTGGGGTTCTCAACCAAAGCGTTTGCTTCAAAAAACCTGACCGCGAGACAGCGGGGTTTTGGCACTTGGCTACAGAGTCCGTTTTATGGAGTAAGGAGCCACCCTTACTCCAACCCCCAACCTGGAGGGCCAGGAGACTGAGTCTGTCTGGCCTCTAACCACTAGTCAATCTGGTATGAGTGGGTCTGAAGCTGCAAAAATCACTACCCAGCAAAGCTTAATGGGCCACTGAGGCACACAAACCATCGCACCACGTTAAGGTCCAGTCTCATCGCGATGGACACCAGGCTTTCTGTGTCCAGTAAACTGAGTGAGCTGGAAGAGCTTGCGAGTATTGCCAGAGAGGGCAGCGACCTCCATTTCCGAAGCACGCTGAGACCACCAGGTTTCAGGACCATTGTGTAGACTTTGTTTGAGCTGCCGACTGATACAGCGGTGCATTTCATTATGATTAGACTCTGTTGAGATATTTTTACGGCGGTCAAATAGATCCAGAAAACGCGTGGCGATCCATGCCTTCGTGGGGTGTTGAATAAAACCACAGACACTGTCCGGAGGAGATCATAGTCCTTTGCATGAACATCCTGGGTTCATCACTGTCTTGCGGTGGGTCGCAGCTGAGTGCATCGGCCAGGGAAGATTGATAGCTCTATTGGACCGGGAGAGTAGATAACTTATTCGTATCTACCTCGCAATGCTTCGTTTTCGGGGACCATCCGAAACTCATGCAGATGTTCGTACAGGCAAGAGTGTGATCTCAGTCAACAAATATGGACCATATTGATCTACAATCCTTTACCCTACCTCACTATCTGAAACCGATTATGATTTGATCAATAGGTGACCATGATTGAGGCGCAGAAGGCGATCGTCAAGTAGCGGAACTCTCGAATGCCGGAAGCCGGTGCTCAAAAAAGACAAACGATTGTCTTCGCGGTGTGAGTAGTCTCCCCATTCTCTGTACGGCTCTCATCTAGCGCATGGTGACCACCGAAGTGACCTACATTTGATAATGGACGACCAACCCATGCGTTGAGATCCCCAGTAACGACAACCATATCGGATTTGCAAGCTCTGCTCAAGAGCTGGTGTAGTTCACGATAGAAGCCGTCCTTGACTGAGTCACAACTGCAGTCATTTGGAGCGTAAGCCGAGATCACAAACAAGTGGCATCTCTCCTCACGACATTCTGACCATTGATAAAATCGGTCGTTATATTGTGTCGTACCAGTGGACCTACCTAACTGTTCACGCCCAATGTGGTTACCGTCATAATAATTTTGCGCCGACCCACACTGTCTGCAAAAGGTCGCAAGCGTTACAGGTTCGTGCATTTTTGAAGACATCCACCTAGACCAGGGGTCATCGAGACTGTTTTCACGGCGGACCGGATACTTGAAGAATTATGCTAGCGTGTGCAGGATGATTGTGAAATGTGAATAACGCAGGCCTGTAAAAACGAAATGAGTAGTGTGGAACGCACAATCATTTTGCACAATACATGCATGCCAGAATGAAAACTCAGGGAAAAAGGAAAGGAAATGTGACGCTCAGTGTCCGCCTATCTTGTCTTAGTTGCCTTATGGAAGGATGAAATAAAGGAGACGTGAACACGTAAAACACATATTGTGTTGGAAACACTAAAAATATTATTAAAACACCGGAAAAACAGGACTATGGGGCATTGATGAAACTAACTTACACGTAAATTACGTTTGCACGTTCGGTAATATATGGTTGGCGGCATCCTCTTTCTGATTTGCCTGTCACTGTGGTCAGCCACAGGACGCCTGCGCCTACAGAGGGACTATGGGTGGCTTGCGCCGCAACACCCACAGCTCCATCCACACACCCCATATCCAGTGTAAACCCGAAGGAATAAGACCGGGAGAAATGTAGATGGGAGTCACGTTTCATCAATGGAGTCGGCCCACACTCCTTCACAAGTACGCTGTATTTGGGAATCAAGTGCACACAAGGCGGTGACTGGAACGTAGTCGCTCCACGCTGAGTGCATGGAACCACTCTTCGAGCCTAGCACGACCACAAGGGCCGTGCACCCCGTCCCCTCCAGCAACGACCAACTATCTCCTAGGGACAGTGTGGCCGAGGTAGTGGGTAATAGACAGGTAGACACCTTGTCTGCATGCAAATCAAGCGCAGCCGCACCGGAGATGTCAAACAACAGCAACAAATAAAATATGTGTGTTAAGGAATAAGGCTATGCAGACATAACTCCTCCCTAAATTAGCATGTGAAGTATGTTGTTTAGCAACGAATCCGCGACAAGTAAGAAATGTCCAGAAGGGACTCAGAAAATGTTACAAACGCACTAAAGTTAACCAAGATAAGCACAATTACCGTAAGCAACGTGGAAATTTAATAGAGGATTATTCCGGTAGGCATAACAAATCAAATGAAGTGGAATGAAATTTATCCAGCTTAAAAAGAGACTTAGTTTAAGTGTAAGTTGGTTTAGCCTAACTGCGGCGAAGAAGCATCATGAATGCAACATCAGCCTCAGCATGGGGCACGGTGCACTATATATATATATATATATATCGCTTTTGTTCGACGCAAATATATCCTTCTACTCAAAAGACCGCCTTACTTTGCTTTAAAATTTCTCCATTCTGGTCACCGTTGACACTCTCTTTGCTTCCGCAGGTGTCGAGTTTGATTTGTCGGTTTGGCCACTGTATAAGCGCTGTTTACTCCAAAGCGCTGATAGCTTCGCCAGTTTTAATGCACTTATACTTCATGACCGTTCTTGTGTGGGTGCTCTAGTTTCACTTTGTCCAATCTCCTACCTTCTGATGAGGAACACAATCTCCACTGTTGAGCGCACGTCGATGGGTGCGCTTTCAGAGATGCCTTTCATATTCACATTCTCTTGGGATGTTCCATGGTCATATTCTCCACTTTCGAATTGACTTGTTTGACAGGCACAGTTTTTTCAGATGCGTCATTTCGTCATGTTGTATTCACCCATCCCTGCGTAGTTCCTAGCTAATTCATTGGTCTGCCGTTTCTTGTTTTGGACATTTACGTGCACTACGAAACCACACGACCCTCGGTGTGGCATCCCATACTCTGGCGCTTTTTAAGAACTAGATGCAGTCGTAATCAGTCAACTGCGGTTTTAGGTCGCCGACTGTTACAGAAATTAACTTCTCCAACCATATTTCTTCTCATGGTTGCCTAGTCGGACTAGTACAAACGCCTCTAGGAACACTTGTAGAAGAATAGGACATCAGCGGTACGCCGGAAGATTGTGCCGGCTTTTCGTTGCCACACGATCACCACCACTCTCTTATGGGCTAGGTGTACTGTGAGATCGCTGTCGCCTACGCAGATTCCAACCGATGACCTCTGTGTTACAATGCAGGCGCCTTTTACCTTCAATCACTGGTTACAAGAGCAGTTGTGCTATTCGTAAGCTTTGTTCTCTCAACTTGCTAACGAGTAATGACTTAAGCGCCACCTATCAACGCTATCAACCATGTCTATATAACTCCGGACGTTAGCTAGAGTTGAGAAGCACTTCAGTCTGTCCCTTAATAGAGTACCGAAAAGAGTCAAAACCAATGCCGCCGACTTCAATTCCACGAGTTGAACGACTATAGATTCACCGACTCACTTCCTGCTTCGAGTAAATATCCCAATAGAGCACTTCCGTATTCAGTAACTCCTCGAAATTACTGGACCCATTTGTTGCCAGGCTTCCTCATACTTGGCCTTTGTTCCTATGCATGGGCAAGGTGAGTAGGTTCAACCAGTCTCCAAACTAACGGGAGGACACATGCCCCTATAGCCTGTAAAATTACCGATGATCTATCAACAATTAAACCTCTACCCATGTTTGCACGTTCAAGGAGGCGAAATCAGCACATGATTGTCCATAGGCAAACCCCTAGATCTGTCTTCAATTATCCGATCACATCTGATTGTCATACATTAGTACGCTTGGTTTATGTCAAGTGATCATGTCAGTCTAGTCCTGTGGTTCTCAAATGCCAAGACGATACATTGACCTCTGTTACTCTGTGTATCCATCTGATTTCACTGCCTTCGCTCTCCACATCGTATGCTTTGTCCTAGCAGTGTTATCCCCAAAAATCTGCTATTTATCACACATTTAGGAATGTTGCCCTCGGCTAATGCTATTTGTGCTCTTCGTTGTACCTGCGAGATATGGGTGAAGGTCGCGTAAGCCCGCTTGTCCTATTTTCTTCCTCTTGTAATAGCCCTATTTTCGTCTCCATTGTAACATGCATTGGAGTACGGGGCCGTTATTTTTCTGGTCGCATTGCCGGTTATACAGTTTCTTTCACTGCACCATGGCATCATCGCAGCCGCATCATATCCGGGACTTCTGCGACGCCATCTTGGGATTGAATCGCATGATGTTATCTTATTGACATGCACTAATGTGCGATTGATTGGCGGGAGATGCTTTGTACAATGTGCTGAGTTACTGGCTGCCCCTTTACATCACTTATTGTGGCTGATTTTTACCCTCAAAATCTACCGGGTAGTGTGCTTGTCCAAGCGAATCTTCCAAATCCATAATGTGGTACTTCCCTTGTCAGCTCCAATCAACCTAATTACTCCCTCTATCTGAATTATCCTGTTTGCTGAGTATCCAGGTTCCCTGTCGGCGCCTCTTTTACCCGGTTTTTACACACCAATTCGCACGCTGACCAGTGTCTTTGTCCTTCTAACTCATCCTATTCCGTTGCTGGGGATTTAAATGCACATTTCTTACACAACTTTATGGTTTCATATCCGGGTTGTTTGAGAGGCCCATGTTCAATCCGTGCAACTAACTACGTTTTATAATGGCTCACCCAGTATTGTTGAAGTTGAAATATAGTTCGCCCACGTCCGGCGTCTAACGCTCGACTCGACCCCAAAGGCTCCCATCGCCGCGATTTATTTTTTTGCTACTGATTAAAAATAAGTAAGCAAACTACAATTTGAGCTCAATTCCTTTCTGCTCTTCGTTCTAACCGTGCGACGATTTTTCTTTTCAGCACATGATCAAATACCGCTACGTGCCATTCACCTATGGCAAGCCCCGGCACCGATCGAGCGCTTCTGGTGCTAATCGAAAACTTTAAACAGTCAATCCTCGTCGGGAAGCCGTTTCCTTTAACTGATGCGTCGCGCCTCCCGCAATATCTTTCCATCCCTTCTTTACTCGAACGACGATTCACGCACGTGTGCGCATCGCGTGTGTGCTTGCATTATCTGTTGCTTACTTGACAGTCTAAAAAAATTTATTCCCACTTATTTTCGCTTGCCTTTATGCGCCTGTGTTCAGCTTCCGAAAAAGCTGTGGGTGTAACTTTCTTTTCTCTCACAAACAATCGGAGTGTACCTCTCGCTGTCCCTATACAAGATGGTGCTGATTTCTTTTTAGGTTTTCTCACGCGTATGCACTGCGCCTGTTCACCCATGTCTCCCTTTTAATACTCACCTCTGATTTCCTGCTCCGGCAGTCTGCATGCAAGGGAACACATTCGGGTTAGAACAGCGTTTCGGGTGTCAACACATAGTTGACATGAAACTTGAGTTATTTTCGCTCTCTTCTCCATTTTCGTATCTCTTCTGCCTCGGCAACAAGTTTTCAATTCGTGCTTACAGTCTAGTATTTCGCACACTTTTATTCGAGTACCTGGGCGAACATTCACGTTTTGTATTTGATTGCCCCAGCGAGGTTGGAATTGGTATCCTCGCGTGCGGAATACTGGAACGCACTTTTCGGCTCCATAGCACCTAGTGGAACGGTGAATCTTCTCTAAATCGTTTTCGGTTGCGTCGCTGCATCGTTTTCCTGTCCGCTGAAACACGATCTTTGAAAAATCATACTTGTTGCGCTTCCCACTTATTTTCTCGCCTGGTACAAATGTGCAATATCCTCGCCTCATACTCAGTTCGCAACAACGAAGTACAGAGACGAGTAGTATACGGTGCTAGTAGGTGTAGTTCTTTCTGTTGAAAAGCGTGGTATTGAGCTTGTTCAGTTGGTTTTGCTACGCGCTATATATGCCCGCTTATCGATGATGGCCTTGTCTCGTCTGCCGGTTTCATGGTGACGCAAGGTTCGAGAGTGGCAACCGCCGACTTGATAGCAGGAGACGATGACACTGTCTGCTGAAGTGGATGTTGTCGGTCTGTCTCGCTCGGAGTGCACGTATACCGCCTTATGCTTAGCTCCAGATTTCACAGGACATGCTTCGCAACCGGCACCAGTGACAAGTTTGCTGTCACCTAATCGGACTTCTTGGTTAAAGTTTGTATATAGTGCTTAGTTATCTGTAGTGTATGGTTGATTATACTACAGAGAAATGAAAAGCGCTGGGAGGCCATCTTCCGGATGCCACCTTATTCTCACATAATAAATGAGCAGAAGGTACCAGCAATATGCCGGTACGTTGTACGGACGTTTCGTTACCACGCGTTTATCACCAGTCTCGTGTGGGCTAAAGATACCTCATAGTCACCTACACCCACACATACTCGAATTTAGGATCTTTGGAATGTAAGTCACGCACATGTACCACTCGTACCGCTGTTTGAAGCATTGTGTTGCTGGTGCCTTCGTACCGAATGTTCACTTAGGATATTTAGCTTTTACGCCGGCTCCGTTTCTCCAGTCTTGTTGTTATTCTTCATCGGCTGACTCTTGCGACTTTGTAGAGACCAATTCATAGCCTCTTTTATCATTAGAGACGATGAAATACGAGTTTATTGGTTTAGTGAGTGGGCTACAGTACAGTCAGTGTTATTTGTGGTCCGGAGACCTGGCCATTGTCACGGAGGTCGTTAGGGGACGCATCGTGTTTAGGCACTGATGGGATCACCGAATGGGTAGTTCTAAATTCAATCACTTATTATCTGTCGTCCGACTCTTTGGCGTGCCTCTTGAGCTCATTCCTTCTACATTGGCTACGTTATGTACTTCGCATGTATGCTGAACGGCTATTTTGGCGTGCATCGTTTGCCATAGATTCCTCCTACTTGGGTGAAATCTCGTAATGGTCAATCGATAATATGGTTAAACAGCACGATAGATGGCTCACCTAGATGATAAGTAAGTCCGGGATATGTCGTCTTCATGAATGAAGCCCTGCAGTATCGATCACATAAGTGTCTTTATATGCGTCCGAATATATAGCACAGTTAACTGTACGGTTACATTTACTCCACTGCCTCTTTTCCTTAACTACTCCATCTTATGTTTTTATCTAGTTCCTCTGAATTGTTACCGTTTTCTAGCGATATCCGTTTAAGCAACTGGGTCCACGGCAAGCATCATAGTTTATCTGCTGGTTAACTATCAATGCCAGCAAAGCATCCTTACAGATTGCCATCCCTAATGATGATGGAACGTAGCATTGCATGAGAAACTTCGCAGTATCGTGAAACAGGTTCGCTAACGCATTCCAATGTTTTTCTGTGCCGCAATCTCGGCGCACATGTGATTTACCTCTTTCTATGGCACCACCGTGTTCGAACACTGGGTCATCTGTACACGGATCGTTTTCAAACATTCCCGGTCGGTACATTTTACTTAACCACGTCTATCAAGTTACAAACAAGGATACTATCCTTTTCGGTCGCATTGCTTGTTGCCTACTGTGACTTCCACGTTAAACGTGCTCCATCCGAACTTTAAGAATTATCCCATTCCGTATCAGTGGGACGCTGTTTCACAAGTCCTCTTCAGAAACCATAGTGTGTCTCGCGACCTATTGTGGTAACTGACAGCTATGAATGATCAATCATACCGGTGGTCGGAGACAATATCCCAAATCAGCTATCCCAGATGTGCCGATCAATGCTTTATGCTTTTAGCCGCGAGTCTATGGGGATAGATCACCGAAAAACGATTAGTCCAGTGTGACACCTTCAGTTCATATCTTCTTTTGGTGCAAGATACCACTGTTTGTTCGCACAGCCAAAGAGATAGGACAGTAGCTGGTCAGTGGAATTTGGCTCACGGAACACCGATTGACGAAGTGAATAATCGTTCGCCAACTCCATTCCCAACAATGCTTCGCAATTAGATGTGAGCTCCATATAACGGGTCGTCTTTTAGTGGATGTTGACCTCGGCTCAGTACAAGCTCTGTCTTTAGAGAGCCAGACAACACGGTGCACCAATTGTTTTCTCGGATATATTTCAACTCAAGAAAGTACTTTATGCACCCAGAAGGTTGAATATTCAACTGTTACACACACACACGCGTTCAGCATAGAAAAGAAATAAGGCAGTACATACACAAGTAGAGGGATAAGTGGCGTAAACAGCGGTGTGGTTATGGTGCAAAGTTATTTTTAAGCTCTAGGACAACTGATGTCTGGTCGCACAAGAAACGTGCCACATATGGGATAACGGATGAGTGCTATGCCCTTGTACGGGCAAAAATCGATCCATACTTTTGTTTGCTTGAGGAGGTTGATACTCAGACAGTGCGCTATGAAGAGGGTGACTGGTATCAATAAGTATTCTCGAAGCAAGCTTTTGACTTGAATTGATATCAGTGGACACAAGAATCTCAAAACAAGGTCGGCTTGGGAATTTCACTGCACCGAGATAATTGCGTCAGTGATCTACCTAGGATTTTGAAGTGCTTCCTTAGGGAACCAGAAAATATCACATTGGTGCAATAGGTCCAAAGGGGTAAGACACTTGCGGTGATAAATTACAGCATTAAGTGGCGGGGGACAGGAGGATCGCAAACGAAGGGCGTAGAACGAAAGCCTGGAGTCGATATATGTTCTCGGGTGAACATTGTCTCTTGTAAACCTGCGATCTTTACAACGAGTAATATCCATGTGGCTTACTTTGTTGTACACAATAGGAGATAATTTCGATGGTCATAACTACCGTTTGATGCCTGATTGCACACAAAAAGCGACTTCACATTGTTAACATATAAGGTCTATAGTTGCTTCAAGTCTGGTGGGGGAGTTTACAACATTTTACAATTCAAGATCTGTGAGGAAAGTGTCAGCTCTGTTGAAATCACCAGCAAAGATGCAAAGAGAATAATCAATGGGGTCGATGACACTTGAAGTGAACTGATCGTGAAATTCCTCGGCCTCAGAGGCAGGACAACTGAGGGCAACGTAGATGTTTGTAAGCCAAATCGATTGTTAGCCACTTAAACACCTTGGTTTACATTTCAAAATCAGTTAATACGTAGAGAAGAAAAGCGAAACTAAATTTTTGTTGACGTGCACCACACAGGATTGACATAAGTGATGACACCTCCGCCGCGGCTCTTGTCTATAGTCGACAGGATGGCAAATCAACCTCTCGATCAATACAACCTCATCATCAACGTCTTCATGGAGACAAGTCTCGTGAAGCATAATCACGCCAAGCTTCGAGTATTCACGACAGCGAATTTTTCTTTTAATCTCGTCCATTTTGCTCATAACTGATCTGACATTTGAGTTTATTATAATGGGTATACTCGCAGAGTATCCCTCTATCCAACACGATGCTTTTTAATAGAATTATGCTTCTTGTAGATCTGGTTCAGTTTATTTTTTTACAGCTTGACCGTGAAAAACCGTGGCGTTCAGAGGGGTAGAAACACATTTTTGAAATACCGCGAGTATGGATCATTATCGCACTGAAGATTGTGTGGATTGGGTAGAAAACACAAATGCAACAATTGCGGGAAGCATGAGTGTAATTAATTTTCTAGACGGAACAAAAGAGCACCGCCAAGTTGGAAGGCCTCACCTTGTTGTCACGGTTTGTCATAGTGATGCGCCCTTCAGTCGCATCACTAGTTGTATTTTGTCGTCAGTTGTTACCAACATCTTTAGACTGATTCAATCCTTACTCTCCTTGACTGATTGCCTAAGGAACTTCTTCCTGTATCATCTCGTACTCATCATTCTAGCTACCGAGCCCTTGCTATCCACTCCTGCTCTATCCTGTGTCTTCTTGTGAGACGCGGTTGTGGGCTGTTGCGGCACTCTGACACGGCCAGCCAAGTAAATCCTTCTTCCGTTCTACTATCAACGCAATCGATATCTCAGCAATTCAGCCTCTGATTGTGCGGATAAGCGGCATCCAAGCCCTTCTTCATGGCGTAGTTGTGGCTACTCCAATCGTCATTTGGCCCGACTGTTTCGTTTGTTTGAGGCAGTTACCGTTTCAAATCGTTTTAGAAGCGGTACTTCGCGATTTTTATCTTAGCTGATGAGTATACCGTCTCAAGGCCGAGTGCTCTGTCGGAGTGCTGTGCGGGTGTGTCTGGGCACAATGTGAGTTGCCTCGAATGTATTTAAACACCGCCACCCGGTGCGTGGACTGCTGCACGATTTGGGTTCATTCCCATTCCTATGAATTACTGCGCACTTTGCAACTCTGGATCGTTAACCATCGTGTACTCATGGGCAAGAGCAATTAGCTTATACTCTTCCCGGAAATAATAATAATGACGAAAAACATGGTATATTTCCCCGGAAAGCGAGAAACAGTACAACTCTATGGTGTGATCAAATAGGTACCGCAGGATTGCCTAAACGGGATGACCGCACGTTATTCAATGCGGTTTACAAACGAATTTGGGGTAAATTGAAGTTGAAGGTATCAGGACGATTGATAAATTGACACATGGTAAATGTGCAAGTAAAGTTATTCGTACATCTGGGGACCTGCCTTCATGCAGGGTATTCCCTCGAAAAGTTCTACCAGCACTTCCATGCCCCACCTGGCCGTGGACCGGCACATCTTTAGGACCGTTTCTATGCATTTGCGTTATCAAACCATCCAGTCTGTTGTTGAATCAAAGCAAGTATCCATCTTGTAGATGCGCGTTGAACGCGCTCCAGTTGCAGTATACTAAAGGGCAGTACTCTAGCATTGGGCGTTTAGCTTCTGTTTAGCTTCTGTAGAATCGAGCAGTCTGAAAAGTATCGCATTCTATCTTAACGTTCACAACGATATACTGTACATATTCCGCGAAGTTCAAACTATTGGAATAATTTAAGCAAACGGTTTACGAAAGGTCAGTGCGCTAGATCGAATATCACAGCGGCGTGGAATAATGTTGGTCTTTTCAACTGAGAATCTCATTTTTGAGGTGGAATATCACAATTCAAGGGCCTCTATGTCAGTCAGTACGCTGCAAAGCGCAGCCTTCTGTTGTGGCTGATGGAAGGTGTACACAACTTTGATGTCATCGGCGAACATGCATGGGTAACTGTGGGTAAATACACCACTAACCTCGTTGATGTACATAAGATATAGTGAAGGATCAGGAACGCTGCCTCGGATAACGCCACTTGTTACCAGTCTGCGGAAGTCTTCTATCATGACTGCTTTGGTTCCACCCTTGAGATTGGATGAAAACCATGGGCGTAAGTGGTCAGTTATACTAAATGATACCGAATGTCTATCATAAGGTACCAGATCTGACCTGCATCTGGAGAAATATAATGTGGCATTTACTCTCATCGACTGATTTTGTGGTATGATTCGCTACTTCCACGTAGCAAGTACATTGCTTTATGGAATCATGCTGCCCTGAGTTAATAAGATTTTTGGAGAGTATAACTTCATACCTCTTTCCCTTTACAACCTTTTCCATGACTTTAAACAGAATGGAGGTATGGATAATCGTACGATAGGTTACTACACCGTTTTCCGAGCTCCTTTTGTAACGTGAGACTACTTCGGCATGCTTCCAATGAGCTGGAACGGAGCTGGCTCTCGTTGATAAACTGTGCATCTTCTGCACCACGAGGCCACTTTGCGTCTGATGATTGATCCATGATTACTTGATCATGACAATCTGGAGGTTCGAGAGCGATACGCTTTGACGATGGGATAGTCAAATCAAAGGAGGCTTTATGCACCCGGGTAGATGCATTTTCAGCACCTACTATTACTGCGGATAGTGATGTATATTAGAGTACTGTTACAGAAAAAATAAGACGCGTAACGATGTCTACACCTATCACTCGAGCAAATAATTTCTCATCATACTGATAGTTTTTGTTTGTTTAACAAGTATCTTATTGTTAAGAAAGCGGACGTTACTAAGAAACACTAATATTTTCGCCTAAGTTAGGCAAATTTATGGTTTGTTTACATATGAGAGTTACGAGACATTATGGCTGGAGAGATAAGTCGCGTCGGTGGGAGTGATCACTGTAGATCCGCTACTCTAACATTCCACTGAACTAATTGGAAAATAAGGCCTATGGTGCTCCGAAACAGTTGGGGTTTGTTTGTCGGCGACAATTATGCCCTTGGTTAACCTAGAAGATGGTCCGGTGTATTTGGACTTGTCTGTAGGGTCACTCTCATTTCCTGTGGGGTTGTAGATTCAGATGAATAGTGCAGGGGGTGGTCGTGATATAACTGGGGGTATGTGTATTGAACGAAAACTCATTGGGTAGATAAAAGTCTCATTGTGTCTGTATCCATTGTTATGCCTAAGATGGTAACAAGTGTGGCATGGTGCAGCAATACTGGGTGGTCTTCCGTTTTCTCTGTAATCATAGGCCACTGGTTCACGCACTTTGGATCCGCTGTGGTTAGTAGGTTTAAAAGAGGATGCTGTTCTCATGCTTTGGTAGGCATTTTGAACTTAACACCATTAGATTTATAAGTTTTTAAATACGAGCTGAGTTTACGCTCAGGATATGACCTTTCAACATGGGCCTTAAATATTTGGGAAACATGAAGCTCGAGACCATTTTATCTTCAAATAAGGCTCCTGAAATTTGGTGGTATCTGATGACAAATTATTCCTGAGTATCTTGTACGTCAGTTGAGATGAGTGGCACTACATGCACACATCCCTGATTTGTTGGTCGTCTGTAAGTGTGGTCAATATCGAGCTCAGCGGTCGAGGATCCCGATGTAAATGAAGCAAAGCTAACCGCAAAGCTTCGGTGATTCGATCTGTAAGGATGGGTTGGTTTGGTAGAAAGTTGTCTACGCTACGATCGCACGTTCGCACTTGAGATATTCGGGTGCGATGGCGAACTGCACATAAGGCTGTGGATAGTTCTATCTATCAGGTTGCTGCATCTTCCCGTCAGCTTGTATTCTCCTGCTTGCATTGCCACCCATTCGCGACGCGGCCAATAATGAGTTACTTGCTGTGTGCCGGTGTCAAATTCTATGTAAATTTAAAAAGGCCCAAATTTCAATGCGCGAACATATTGATACATTTTATAGAATTGGCACCACTTCTTTGTTATGTGAAATCAATCTTACTTACTCGCCTCATAGCATACCACTATATTCCTGGCTATTCTCAATAAGGACGAGCACTTTATTGAGCTCGTTACAATCCGCATCACTTTGGTATCATCTTGGTTCCATCAGTTTACGTAAACGGCTTTATTCAAGCAGCTAGGCCTTTCCTTCTATAGGTGCAGATTCCTTAAGGTTGTCGGCTGTACGCTCTATGAACTGGTTCTCTAGCACACTATCTGACTAGCATGTACTACCATCTAGTCTCCTGCTCTGCTTGCTATCATGCTCGATATCGCCTTCAGATCATTCTGTCACCTGCAGCTTTCGTATCACCGTGCACCTAGTTCTGTAAGATGCATAAAGAATCATAATGCGACGTCACTTAACTGCTCTGATGGTTTAATCAATGAACTCTTTAATTTCTTGCTCACCGACCTCACCTCACGAGAATTTTTATTGCTACCACTGTTTTTTTACATTGTGTCTCAGCAATACACCACTCCTGTGAACTAAATAAAATCATACATAAATCTGTCTACTCATTAATAAGCTCTAACAGTCCTTAATATACTGTGGCGATACACGGCACTGACAAGGCAAGTCCTGGTCCGAACGGCCAACCACTGTCTACTGCAAAGACAGTAACGGCATGGCAGTGGTGAATGAGTCGGTTTATATCGCAGTTAGGTTTCGATCCGTGATAGCCACCTATCGTCCCTCATCTCTCCGTGGCATAAGCTGCTGGCTAGTGGTGCAAACCACTAATCTATTTGCGTTAAACCAAATAAAGTCATGCCTAAATCCTTCTACTCACTAGTAATGAAACTTTATAAGTTAGTACACGTTAACCAGTCGCAGTTAAGAACGGCCTTACTGCATTTAAAGCATCAGGACCTGTCGTCTTATATGCTTGAAGGGGTAGGTCAGGTATTTCGCAGCGACCTACTGGTTGCTGCACTGGAACATTGTCAAAGCGCTCTCCGTCCAATGTTTAAACCTCCTGCACTCTTAGTTCTACAGTGGGTGCTGATCAAGTATTCATTCTGGCGCATAACAAGCAGCTTAATTTGCATGTCTTGGACAATTGTTTCATTGCTGCAGTTTATCCACAGTTCCGCCGCGATAGAACACACTTTTTATCCTACGTTCAGTGCTTTGAGAACTCAATGTGAACGTCTGCTTAACAGTAACCAGTCTTCTCACTGTCATGATTCTTGCAATCAAATGGAAATATAGCCTTCCCTTCATTTTCTCCGGAACATGTAAGCCAGTCTGTGCAATTTTGTGCACATCCATCAATGTGCGACTGACTCACTTTGATCCAAATTTGGTTTGATTGGTCACTTTCTTTCACCCTTTGTTTATTCCCTATGAAAGCAACTAGGTATCCGTCCGTTTGAGCATGGCTATTCTATTCATGTACATTGTTTACTTCTAACGAGGTGACGTGGAAAATCGCTGATCTTCTTGAATGCCTTTAAGGTGTGCACTTTCTGGTCTTCATCTGTGCATGTCTGCGGATGAGCAGTCCGCGATTATATACCGTTGTGCGATGTATTCATACGCTACCATACTTGATGCGGCTGATTGCTACTTCTTAATCATAGGCTGATACACCACCTTGCAGCGCGTCTCTCTACTCAATATCCGTGTGACGGGGATTTGGTGTTTTGACAACGGTCACACCGAGCTTGCCCCGCCTACCATCGTGGGTGGGCTGCCACCCATGCCGCAGGAGTGTGGCGGTAGCTTCACGAGAACCGGACTCTTCACGAGCACGTGTACATCACGTTTCACGCTAGATCGGAAGCAGGACATGCAGCTGGGTCCACTCCGCCCACGATCCCTGCCTTTAGGAAATTTTTCCTGTAACTTACTTTCCCACGCCTCCGTTGCGTTCCGGCTCTTTGAAATGAAAACCACTGCCGATTTTGGACCAAATGGACCCGGTGCGAGCAGCGCTCGTACTACAGGACTCCACGGTTCGACGTTATTTAATGTGTCCACTTCATTTAAAGCTGGAATTTCGTACCACTTTCCGTTTAACCTTTGTCCGCCGAACGATGCGTTCATGCTAGCCGTAACCTCAAAAGAGAGCCCTGGCTAATATATCAACTGATCTTGGTCAATGTTTCCTTAATAATGCTTCCACCCTTATCTGCTCCCATTGCGAGAGCTCAGTGTGCCATTGATCAACTGTGATCCGACCACCGAAAAGTAGCTGATCCAGTTGCCTTCGCCCGATCGCCCCGATAGTTGAAGTTGAGAAGAAAGAGGAGGAAACACACGAAGTAGTCAACTCAACTCAGGCAAAGCTTAAGTTATCGGACATAAGAGTTGTGAGCTAAAAACAAGAAGGCACGTGTAACCACTCCATTGGCTTCGCAACTGCGCCATCTTGACTCGACAGCCTGATTTTTCATGCCATTCAGCCATACCATTGGCTGGCCACTTTAGAGCTTACGCATTCCGCGCACTAAATATACATAGTCATTAATTAGGTCGCGCTAGCTGTTCGAGTTCACTCAGCAGTATGTTCCTGCATAAACTTGTGCACGCGTCAAGGATCAAAAGCCTGCCACCTCATCGCTATAACGGACATATGGTTACGCCCTGACATAAGTGACATCTGGATCGCACTGCCAGCCATGTCTATTGTTCGTCACGACCCACCCAGCAAGGTGGAGGGGTAGCTCTGTACTTCCGCAACAACCTCCAGTGTGAGCTGATAGAGCATCCGGTCAGCACGGTACAGAATTCCCTTTGGTGCCGTCTACGTTTTAAAAGCGACGACACTTGCTTAGTAGCGGTCATTTACCGCCCTCCTTCCTCCACGCCCGAGATGGACTCCCATCTGGCATCCGCACTAGGGCAGGTGATAAAGACAACTTACAATCACATTCCCATTATGGGTGATTTCAATTTCCACCATCTGGAATCCAAAACAGCTCCCGGAGAGCAGTTTAAGGCGGATCTACAAAAGTTTGTCTCCAGTTACCCGCTGTATGGCCACAACAACACTCCCACCCGATTCTGAGAAAAAGTTAACCCATCAATACTAGATCGGATATTCACCAACGACGTACCAATGGTCAGAAGGGTGACCGTTAACGTCTCCTTGGGCTGCAGCGATCATATAGCCCTACTCTTCAAATACATTTGCTACGCAGAATATCCTGTGGAAATTGCCGACGTAACAAAAATGATTTTTACGCTACGACATATTATCTAGACTAGGTGAGACAGTCAACTGGACCTTTCTGGCAGACGAAGCACCAGTTAGTGCATGGGAGCATTTCGTCAGCCATTTTAACTCTTTGGTTACCGAAGCATCAGCGACTATAACCTTCCGCTTCAGAAACATGATCTGGTTTTTGCGAAGCAGAACATCCAAGTGTATAGCGGCGCGAAGCTCATCCTGGCATATCTACAAACTCCCCCCGAGCATGAGAATTGGATGGCATATGCGACCCAACGTAACCACTATACTCAGCTTGTTCGCGAGGATAGAATGGTGTACCAGCAGAAGTTGGCAGTGCGTATGGCCTCAAATCACAAGCTTCTGTATCAACACGTCAACAGTCTACGTAAGGTGAAACGGGGAATTCCTCCTCTTCAAACAGCGGACGAACCCACACGGACACCGAAGGAGGCGGCGAATACCCTGCGCCTACAATATGCTGCAACATTTCAGTGCGATCACTGGCCACATAACCCTATGACAATGGTTGTTTTACCCCAAAACTCACTCACATATCCTTCACGGCAGAAGCTGTACTAAAAAGCTGTTGAGTATGCGCAAGCACAGCTCTCCTGGAGTTGATAATATACACACGAAATCGCTAGCGGCAGTAGGAGAGAGTTTAGCTGAGCCTTTGGCTCGATTCTTCCAACACTGTTTTGACGAAATGTACGTGCCCGACATGTGGAAACACGGGATGATTACTCCTATTCACAAGGGAGGTAGTCGTTCCAATCCAGCCAACTACCGTCCCATAATCTTACTACCGGTTCTTTCAAAGGTCATGGAAGCTATTATTTCTGATGCGCTAACGGCCTACTTGGAAGAATTTAACTACCTCGCACCGGAACAGCATGGCTTCCGACGAAATCGATCGTGCACTACAAATCTACTACTAGCACGATCCAGCTGGACTGAAGCAGTAGACTCTGGCACAGGAGTTGATGTAGTCTTTCTCGACTTCTCAAAGGCGTTCGACCGGTTAGACCATAACATTCTGCTCTTCAAACTCCAGACCTTTGGTATTGGTGATCCTCTCCTAGGATGGATCAGAAGCTTTCTTCTACACCGGCGCCTGGAAGTACGAGTGCGTGAATCGCTGTCAGATCCCATCCGAGTTGAATGCGGAGTACCACAGGGATCGGTACTAGGACCGCGATTATTTTTGACGTATATTAACGATATCACACGCCTCATAAGCTCGAACTGCCTTCTTTATGCCGATGACATCAAGGTGTGGAGGGCGATCAATACACCAGATGATATCACAGTACTTCAAACTGATCTGGATAGGGTATACGCGTGGTCAATCCAGAATGTACTTTGATTCAATGTGGACAAGTGTAGAGTGCTGCATCTACGGCACAAGTTGGTGCCCTCCTACAAACTCAGAAACCAAGAGCTTCAAACGTCTTCTGGCGAATAGGATCTGGGAGTTTTTGGCCAGGTTGACTTTGGATGTTCGAATCAGACTGAAACGGCGTCAAGGAGGGGCATCCAACACGTGGGCCTCCTGAAGTGTGCATTCTGACGATTCGACCCTTCGATTTTTCCACAATTTCTCGGCTCATACGTACGGCAACTTGTGGAATACGTATTACAGGTCTGGAAGTCATGGCTGAGGAGAGACCTCACCGCCTTGGAGATACCCCAACGCCGAACAACCAAAAATGTCAAGGGTCTGTATAATTTGCTGTATGAACGAAGGCTTCAAGTGCTCGGGGTCTTCAGCGGACAATATCGGCGGTTGCGCGGGGTCCTCATTTTGGCTTACCATATTTTGTGAGATCCCAACCACATGTGCTGCTACTTGCCATAGCTCAGTCACAAGATCACTTTGAGAGGCCACCATCTCAAGTTGACAGAGTAGCACAGTCGTTTGGAATGCCGTCGGAATTTCTTTTCCGTACGCCTTTGCAGAACGTGGAATGCTCTACCGGAATCTGTCATATGTGCTCCCACGCTGACAGAGTTCAAAGTCCGAGTTGACCGTGCACTTATTTCGCTGCACCATGTTACATGACCTATTACCCATGGATAAACACAAGTGTCTGTAAAAGATTTAATGGCGGTCAAGTCCCAGATTTCTGTCTGGTTTATTAGATGTCATAACGATGCCCAGCTATACTCCTCCTTGTGCCTTTGAGACCAAATGATGCTTCTATCCTTATATTAGTGGCTAGTTTTCGAATGTTGTGACTAGTAATACCAGCTGAAATAAATAGTGTAAAATCATCAGGACAGTCCGGTGTAAAGGATCTGTAGCTCAACACTGAAATGGAATAACTTGAAAGTGATGCCGACTCTTTTTTTACAATATCAACGTCAGAGGTGTTTGAGATCACTTGCCTTCCCAATCTTTGAACTGGACAAGAAGCAGCGTTGTTATTAACCGGTTGGAGCCAAAGAGGCACTCAATGTAAAGTTGGAGGTAATACGGGGTGAATGTAATTTACTGTTGAACCACTGAATATTCTACCTACTTGCTCCATAGCATGGTGTACAGCTGTGCATGGATTGAGCCATGGTTTTCACCCACATGGATGCCGGTTACAGACATCGGTTAGTGCTTTCGAACTATCCCTGTTAGGGACTGTAAGTTTGGTTAACATACCTAGGAGGTACTTGTTTTACGTTGCAAAGCATGCCCCAAGGTCGCAGTCCTCATCATGCTTTGGATTATTCATTAATTTTGTGTCCTCTGAACACCAACCTGTTAAACTGTACTTTTTGCCTAAATATGTGATCATCCGGCTGCGATTAGCTCTACTGTATCGGACGGCTAGAAACCAACTTTTTTGTGAATCTGATGGCGTCGTGTTCAGTATGCACGTAAGTGTGCCCGCCACAAAATCAGGGGGTAAAACCAATCTAATTAGCGATCTCATGTACCTTATCCCCCAACGATTACTTTTGGCGCCTTGTGATTAATCCGCATACGAGACTTACTGTGCATCAAGCATTACACATTACATTACAAAACCAGCAGCTCCGTGAGCAGGTGCTCCAGTGAGCTGGATGTTATCTGCATGGGGTTGCAGATGGCCAACGTTGCCTCTGCTTCAGCTCTCCTGACTGTTGACATCGATATGTTTTGTTCCATGCTCTCGATCTTGCTAAGCGGCATGACGTGCGTGATAGAAAGAGTCCCTAAATTTTAGGGGTTTCGTCTTTAGTGGCCTTATCTACACGCAGTGTTTGTCAGATCCCCTACTAGACACGCTCAGTATGTCTTCTATTCTCACTGTACAGATAGCTTTGTCGATTATCGATGGTGGTAGTTCTCACCATCTTGTCAGAGGCTGCTGCTTCGATTAACTCAGGTTACGTTCATGATGCTTCCACCAATAGCATTCGTGATTGTAGAATAGCAGCTACGTTTAATTGCAACAATGTGTTTTCTGACGTGAATGGAGATTCAACTGTCATAACCGTACTTGGTGTATGCACATTTCACTGATGGAAAGACCTACGGCTTCTTAGTTCCGCCTGCATAGATAGGCAAGCGTAAAAATTAGCGATTTGATAATGGAAATAGTTAGCTGACAGCGGAGTGAGATCGTGGAACTTGAACTGCTGTCATCTGGAGCGGCCAGACAAACGGAGCTCATCATTAGAAATGCAATTTAGGTGGACAGTAGGGGATTTGCCATTCCGACTAATTCATTCGCAGCTCCATTCAGTCCTACTGTTATCGGCCTCCGGAGAAACTCGGGACAACTGGTTGGTACTTTCAGGACTCACCATTAGCATACGTTCCGTCGAATTCATGATTCGAACAATTGACTATTCAACCTGTGATCAGTGATTTGCCGCTAAGCTGTTGGCAAAAGCAATAACCCATGTGCTTTATCTAATAGCCGCGTGCGTTGTAGTTGTACACAAGGCAGGGGTGGGATTATAGAGACAAATTTCTCTCGCTAGACCACCAATCGAGCGGGCACTTACTATTATTAAGCAAGCAGTGAAGAGGTTTTACGTGTTCAGATTGTAAACAGACTCAGCCATGAAATCAGTATTATCAGGAAGACACTAGACTGTACTGACGTACTTTGTGGTAGAAGTCGAAACAAGCTGAACAATATTCATTGCTTCCTATACGTAGGTCGCTGAATACTAGCCGACATTCTCATCTCCACGCCTTTAATCGTGTTTCTTCGGATCTACACTCGATATAGGATATGTAGATGAAGTTGTAAGTACTGCAGCGCAAGTCACCCATGTTTCGGGCATCCTTTGTCTGTTCTTGGTCCCGCTGATAGCTGCCTTCGAGAACGGAAGCCGCCAGCTAACTCATTGGCTTACCCAGTACCTTCTAACTGACTTGTCTTTTTGATTAGTCGATTAGATACTGTTGGCGTCACTCGGTTCCGGATTTGCCTGTCACTGTTGTGTCCACGGGGACAACCACAGGACGCCTGCGCCTACTGACGGACTATGGGCAGCTTGCGCTGCACCACCCACAGCTTCATTCACACACCCCATATCCAGTGTAAACCCGAAGAAATAGGACCGGGGAGTATGTGGATGGGGGCCACGTCTCATCAACCGAGCCCTTCCACACTTCTTCACACAAGCAGAGCGGAAACATTCATGCCTAAATGGGAAATCATGCTTACCAGACGTACACAAGACGATGGCTGGGCGGTAACCCGTTCCACACTACATGCATGGATCCACTCTTTGAGCCTAGGCTCGTCACGAGGACAGTGTACCCCGTCCCCTCCACTAACGACCAACTGTCTCCTGGAGCCAGTATAGACGTGGTTGGTATGAGACAGGTAAGCACCTTGTCAACATTTACAGCATGCGCAACCCCACCAGGGATATCCATTAACAGCCAACACTTGAAATGCAAAAGCTCAACACGTAAGCACATCTACAGATCAACTGAAACGACGATGTGGCACACGAGCCATATCACCCGCCTTACTGGTCTGGGTTAGTAAATCAAATCGGAAGCAGCGAACTTACCAAGCGCGTCGCCGATAATTACACATTTAGCTTGCTCGTCTTCTCTTACATGTTGTCCAAACGTGGCGACGCTGGTGGCTTACTAAGCCAGCTTTTCTCAGACACTGGCAACCGTGTCTACTACACCACAATGCTCTTGACGCCAAGGGTCTATTCATCGTAGGCGCCCGCCGCTTCCTCAATCGACGTTTCTTTTCCACATGCAGTAGTGATTTCTCATGCACCTGGGCAACTGCCCTCTTTATATGCTCTCGCCATCGGTTCTGTTCCACTATCATCGCTTCCCAACACCTGAAATCAATATTAGTTCCTGATAAATTCACCTTGATCATGTCTTGGTAACGTAACTACGGTTTCCAACCGACTAGACATACATATCACATAATCCTATCAGATCTCTTCGAAACCACTGCGTGGTGAAGTATATCTACCGGATCCACTCTAACTCTTTCAACGTGATAGTCGTTCTACACATTTAGCCGTAACAGGAATCGAAGAGCGATTGCGGTTTGCATAGGCAGAACTGCTGGAAATTACTCATAGCGTTAATGAACTCTTACGCTCGCTGATGGCCAGTGCTTTTGTTCTTCGATGATGCACACTTTTGCCTGGAGCCTGGTGAAAAATTTCTAACACGTCTGTTTTGAACAGGTAGGTGAACCGACTCAATTGCTATGAAGCTTCCAAGTATTTGCTCCCTTTCTACTTGTGAATACCCTTAGGAAGAAGAATGGAGTTAACCAACTATAACAGATCATCTCAGGACTGAGATAGCATATTCGAGAACTGGTTAGATAGCCGATCCCTTGATCTGGCCAATTTCTCCACTTAGCGCCGCACTGGACTACTTATTTTACTAACCCATCGTTATCGCTAATGCTTTTTGACTGATTTTCTCAAATCTTGAACTGAGGATGCTTTTAGGAGCGTGAGGCTTCCTTGAAACACAAGTGAATAGGTAACTATCGATGAAATGCAAGGAGAGCGATCAACAAATTTATGCCGGTAATAACCAGCACAATAGAATCGTTCATACACATTTTTACTTAATAGCGGAAACACTGATCCCATTTCCTTGTTGAAAAGGACGAAAATGCATGACTAGGTGGAACCACATCAGTTTTCGTTATCCCGCTAGTGACAAGGTTTGTGGCCAGAAGTCCTTTCGACTAAGTCATCTAATGCACACCTCTGTTGACAATTCCCACGTCAACCTTTCAGCCCCCTAACTGTTGTCCACCAGACACCGAAGAGTACGCGATATGTCGACACCACTCAACAGTCTGCGTCGTAATTGCACGCTGACCATAACGAAGGCCAATCAGTCCGCAAAGCAGACATACCGGACAAGCTATCTTCATACCAAAACTAAAGATAACATCAGTAGTGGTTTATGGGAGCCAATAAGTATACAGAGTGCAACTTTTGTTTGCTCATTTATTTCTCCTTTGAAGCGTGGGGGTCGGCTTTTACACGCATCAGCTGTCACGAACAGGGACCTCAAAGTGCATGTTGTGGAGGCTATGTGACGTTCGGTTGAGCCCTTTGTGCGATCCCTTAACATTTTTCCACTCGAGTGGATTATCTCCAAGTCACGAGGATCGATCAGTCTTCTTTACTGTGTAAACAGACCACCGCACATTAGCCATTCTAGTCCGTAATTGTCAAAATGTCCCCTGAACTCCCGTTAGTCGTCTTCAAAACCACCATGCGGGTGACTACATAGTGGAGTCCCATACTTATTCATGTGTATGCGAGTGCTTGCTTCTCTTGTGTCGGTTTTTTTCAAAACCTGATGCAAATGACCCCAATGGAATGTGGTCAGCTGGCGCGAAATGGGTCGAACAGACCGTAAGGTATTATCGCCGAACGCAAAGCTGATAAAGGCCAAGAAGAGCGAAAGGGCATATTCAGTTTTAGCTGCTCATGGTGGGTAGTTGGTCAGTGTTAGTGGAGCATGTTGACAACTTTCAGTATAGTTTTTTTTACTTATACTGCTATGAGGTTCACCTGAAATTCAATTTTATCCCTACCCAATATCCAGCTGATACGTGCCCCAGTCCCATGTCGGAATGATGACTGTGCCTTGGGTCGTATTCCGTCTTCAGTAGGTAGTCGAGTAAATAAGTGTTTACATTCTGTACATCCAAGACTCGCAGTGTACAATCAAATTAGCAACTGTGAACCTGCATAATGAGTGAATCCACCGACGCTAAGATGATTGATGTGCAGAGCATGCGCTGTCACTCATCACGACTTAAATCAACCTCTTGATATGACCATGAAGCATCGCCACTGAGTGCGCCTGTGCTCACGGAGTCGACTTGTGCGGTTCTTTATTTTCTGATAGGTTGATTTGACATGGTGCTAGTCTCCTTATCTCACTGATAGCAAGTGGGACCTCACAACTGAGCTTTGTCTCGCTCTACACCTCCATGAAGACAGCCTGGACCCAGTTAACTTGGGTCTGGTTACAGATGGAATCCAACTACTGCTTTATATTCGCATAAATTTCCCGATTATGATACTTTCTAACCTTCAGCAAGCCAATTCGCAGTCATTTCCCGGAGGAGGTAGGTTGGCTCTACGACCACAGCGCGTTAGCTGGGGATTGGTATACCATGGGATCGCGACTTGTAATAACCAATCGGGGGAAACGGCGAAAGCCTATATCTTGTCACAGGACTGCATTCTCCTACCATGACTGATTTGTTAGCAAGTGATCTTCATTTGGGCTACTGTAAACATCATATTTCACGCAGCGGGTAATTTGAATAGCATGCCATTCCCGAATATGCCTCGCTGACACAGTGCCCTCAATTTTCTAAGTAACCGCTACGTTTCTCAGTCAGCACCAGTCATTCTGTAAAACAGCTAATTGTATAGGCTTAGGTAATCAGCATAACCTCCGGTGTCGTCTGCATTGTTGATTGCAACTTTGTTTGCAGTTCACAGAGAAAGCTATCGGCCACCTATATATGATTAGTGAGCTATTGGCACCGTACCAGGCATACACACTGTCCGACCCACCCTACCTTTCGCGTTTCTCTCAATTCAACACTAGTCGTTATTTCTCCCTGATTACAAAGTTCCTCAAGCACCCACTGATACGGTGGATAACTGGGCAGATGTTTCTACACAGCTGTGTCCTCATGGCAATTCAATGGAGCAGCCGTTCGACTTGAACCGATTACGTTGGCTAGGTCATCTCATCCATCTACCCGTTGACCACCTTCCTCGGCATGCTTATATGCCTTCCTTGCAACACAGCGCTGTCAAAATACACAAGGCAGTCTCTCGGTGATGTGGCATTAAACGCACGGATATTGACCGAGAGACGTGAGCAGGCTAGCGCGTACCGTCTTCGTGGATGGCAATCTCATGGTGAACCACATCCCTGTCGGACATGATATAGTCGCGAAGTCAATGGCGTTCCTACTTGTTACCATTCCACGACTTTTAACTTTCCGCGATTTTTCTCCCTGTTTGCTTTCTAATTCACTTTCTTTTTCATCAACATTCACTGTTGCCTTGGCGGCGCGAGTTGTGGCAACTGGATCCAGTACAATTTAGGGCCCGGATCACTATTGTTTACTTGAACTAAACTAACCTCCAGTAGCAGGTTTATTCGACTTGCTCACAACCATTGGACGGACGATGTAGCTTAGTATATGAGGTTTATTCTCCTCCAAGGAGGACAATTGTGTCAATAGTTAGACCTATTAGGTCTTCAAGTTTCTGTTTGTTTGTTATCAGAGCAGCCTATACAGCGAATGATACATCTTTGTGCATACTCCGCTCCAAACATTATTGTTTCGAGGTGCTTGTTGCTTAGTTGTAGATGGTACGTCCCATTTGAGGGAACGTCTCACCAGCCAACTTAATCCGAGGCGTTTAAAGTACTCCATACCATTAGCATTTTCGCTGGAAGCACCGCTGTTGACAAGGTATGTTGGTTCAATCCCATTCCCTTTACCATCGATTAAGTAGCGAAAGGCTGTGATTCGTGAAAGGCTCGTGAGCCAAACACCTTTAAAGCGTTAACTTCCACACTGAAGCCTTGATCTTCGTTTCGTTTCGTGGGTCCGGAAGATATTGACAAAAAGCTTCACTAATGCGGTCACAGTGAACTACAGTCAAATCTGTCTAAGATGACTACTCAAGGAACCGACAAAAAGTGGTTGCCTTGGACAGGTAATCACCATAGACAGGTTCATGCATAGGGATATTACTCATAAGAGAAAACTTTGAGAAGGTTCTTGGCTGGTCGCCCTTGACAAGTGGTCGCCATGGCAGGTTGGAGTCTACTATATGCGCTGATCCTGGGCAACTCAGTTTACATTGACCTATGGTTCAGTTTGTAACCAACCTGCGGACAGTTCTCTGGTCTATGTAAACCGATAATCCGCTGACAGCACCAACTGTTGGCTTGAAGAAAACGATGGGTCACGGATTCCAACACTTTGGGATTCTCAATTATGTTCTCGAACTTCCTAGATGATGAGGTATCCATGTTCGTCTCCTCCATACCTACTGGATGGAAATAGGCAAGAAGCGCTTACATGTGCCCGACATGATATTTCGCTACTGCTGTCATATGGCTGAGTCAGATAATCCATTCTAACATGAATCCGGTTTCACGCTGAAACTCCAACTGGAGGCCATAGGTTGCCATCCACCTATTGCGTTAATGTCACTGGCGATTAACTCCAAACCTAAAAGGTCCGCTGATCAAGTTCCCTCCATTTCTGGTCTACAATGGGCAAAAGGAAAGATGTTGGGTGGGAGTGCATATATACGCGAAGCTGTTAAAGCTGTTTCTGCAGTTGGTCCAAACTACATGATTGTTGATCTAGTGCTCCCAAAGTAATTCAGTGATATTGTAATGGAAAAGCAGTGCTAATCGGCATGCTCTTTATTCGGATGTGCTGAGGAAGCTAAATTTCATCATTGCAACGCGGATGTTTTCTACATATACCTTTAGCAGCTCACTTTTTAGCAAGTACGAAACTCCGCTCCGTGTCACACTAGTATGTCAGCTCTGACCGCAGTCGTTGCGTTCGTAGACACGATGCACACCCGCCCGATACCACTTGCCCTCTATCCCCGATTACTGGCCCCAGAGACTGCGAGTCGTTACTGTGAAGACAAGTTGCATTGGGCCCTAGGAAGTAATAGGCTCCAAGTGTGATTCCAGCATGACCATGACTGCGGTTCAGCCACCTCTGGCACATGTCGCTCCCCCAGGTTAATACAGTAAAACGTCCGCAAGCTGACCACTCAAGGGACTGGATGAAAGTGGTCAACACAGTGAGGACGTAATCAACAAATGCAGTTCAGTTCAGTTGAACAACTATAATCCGCGTAAGGAGATGTGGTGGATCCAGTTACCACGACTCAAATCGAAAGAATAACAATAAATAACACCGTCAAGATAGTGGGGTTAGAGGCAACTAGAATGTAAAGCAAACGGAAGCGAGAAGAAAGTGGATTAAAGTAGTCAGAATGAAACGAAAATTAACTACCAAGTGCAAGAAACCGAATACAACAGCGCCACTGGCTGCGTGACTGTGTCATGTCTTAGGCGGTCTCCACCCATTGGTGTGGACCACTCCGAGGCCCCCATCCAAGATGACAGCAAGCACCTGCCTGACCAAATCTCTGCTATTTTCTTCATGCCTCTATGCAGCATCATGAACGGACCACCTCGTGGTCTCACTCAATTCGGTGCAGCCACGGCGTATGATGCGCGTCGAGGAAGCCGATCAGCGGGCATACGGAGGACATGGGCTAACCAACGTAAGCGATTAAGAGTCAGCAAACACGAGTTAGGCACCAGAAGGCTTCTTGCCGAAAACCAGCTGACGGACCCCGGCATTGCTCACCCAGTGTTCTTACCAGACGTGAGTAATACTCCGCCAGCACTGGTGGCCAAACACGGTCAGGCGTTTAATGTCTACGCCGCGAATTGGCCAGGTCTCTGACCGGTTTTACTGCAGCATTGTACACCCTAGGTTTCACTGACAGGAGACAACATATTCAAAATATCAGTAGTACATTATATACTATCACGTACATCCTGTTTTGAATATATATTAGGAGCTTGTACATAATTACAAACACAGCTAAATCATACAGTAGTATACTAAAGCTAACCGCATCGTGTGTTCAGCAGAGTTTATTCATTTTTTGAAAAATTCACTATTTGTCTGGTTCCATCTCTTTCCACAAACGAAACGAAAAAGTACTCTCAGCACAGGCTACACCACTCAGTATGCTTTGACAAGTTTCCGCAGTAAATTACTTCAACCACGATCAACATTTAGTAGGCATCACATAGCTCATTTCTGCGGCACAATAATCCATCTGGTAATGGTGAACCAGCTGGCGTGTCTCTGTTGCATACTATTTTTCTTTTCTTATATATTGCGACACATTAGCTGAGGTGATTTCCGCCTCTAGGTACTGTGTATACTTAATGCATGAATGACATATAAAGTAACGTCGGCAGCTCAAGCTGTGCATGTTTTGAACGAATTGTAGTGCTACACACTAACGCACTGAGGATGTCACCTCGACTTGTGGCGAAACGTTTGCAGCAAAATTGCCAACTTCAACGAATAGTTCATCCAACACAGGCTTGATATCATCTTCTTTTGCGGTTTCTGTGCTTTTCACATCGTCTTCATCTAGTTCCTCTTTATCATCAGGCGTTTTCTGTTTGTTTCGGTAGTGGCGTACCGCAGTTAATATCTTGGAAAATATCATCTGGGTCTGTTTCAGTGCAGGTTTCCAAGTCATCATCCATTTCAACAAACTCTTAAAAAATTAATCCCTCGAAGTTTGCCATTGGAGATTGGATGATGCGTAGGGCAACAGCATCCTGCTCGAGCGTCTGAACAGATCCAGCTTTATTCATATATTCATGTATTGTTTCTGGTTGAATTTTGTGCCAAGCGGAACATCCAAAACACAGCATATCAGACATTAACTGCCGTAGCACCCAAAGTCCCTTCCGCATGCAAATCATTAGTATGCATTTTTGCTCTAATCCCATGTATCTCTGGACTCGGTAGTGCCTGGTGAATATTTTGATGATGCCTTGGTCTAGGGATTGAATTTTATGTTTAGGTTTGGGGGCAAAAAGTTTAGTGTATTGGTTGCGGGATTTTCAGCATAGATGTGACTACGACAGCAGTCAATAAAATGAACTGTTTATCCTTCATAATTTCTTAATCAAGACTTATTATACAATTCTCAAGTATGGCAGAAGTTGTCCATGCAGATCATTTGTGCTCCAGGTAACGAAGATTTTCATTATTCTGATTTTTGAACACACGTGGTCTAGGTGATTTTCCAATAACCAAGGGCTTCGACCTCTCTCCACTTCAGCTAGCGCACAACAGAACTGTGATACGTTCCTTGAAAGTTCTTGAACTTTTGCAGTTGTTACCCTTTATGGCAAGGTTCCTGCCAGGCATCGTCTTAAAAAAGAGGCCGCTCATATCTGCGTCAAAAACCTCGTCATCGTTGAAACCCTTGCTGAATTCGGAAAATTTTCCAGACAAACTCTTCAGGACGTTTATTGGACTCACCATACAAGCCTCTTTTGGGAGTTTCATGTCGCTGTCTAAATCTCTGTGGTCAACCGTTGAATGATAAAGTCTGAAACCTCAAATTTTGCGGAAAATTTTTAGCGATTTCTTGTATCGGCACAGCGATTGGAACATTGACTTTCATTTGTTTGAACCGGCTCAAAGCAGCTTCATTGATTTCATCTTGTGAATTTTTCAACCTCTTCCATTGTAGATCTCCTCTGTCATTATCATATCCCTCCAGATACTCATGTTTATGGCTTCCGATGTTGCTGTTGTCTTGTTAGCACCCGAGTGTTCTACCATCCTTCTTTAGCTACTGCTTTCCGGAAAATATGACAGACTGGTCTTCTTCGTCAATGCCAGTTTTCTGTGGTCTCCCCTTCGGGCCATAATGTCTTGATTAGAACTAAACTTTTCTATTTGAGTTACCGTTTATCTAAGATATATGTTGATGTGCGTCACCTTTGAAGAGAACAAACATTATTACATTGCTATCTTTACACAATTACATTGAATAAACCAATCACAATATACACATTTCTATTTCTTCCTCAGATTATAAGGTTGTCGCAGCTACTCAAAAGCATCACTATTTGAACAAATGATTTGTTCGGCGGTAATTGCATAGTAGACCTCTATATGGTCAATTTTGCGGAGGTTTACTTACTATTGGCTGTTATTTTCAAGTTGGCCAACATAGAACTGACAGAGATGATCAATAAACACAGATCTGGTTCCATATGGTTTACATGGTGAATGTTCAACCTAGAGTGGTGATAGAACACTGGCAATTAACATCGGAGGTTTTGTTGTATCATTGATATGCATGTTGAACGAGACTGATCCGAATCAGGACAAATAGGGGAACCTATCCACCCGCTTCCCAGTCCTCTTTTGTCTCGTGCTTGCTTGATCTTAGGCTCGCGGATGAATCTGGAGGCAGGGAATCATGCAGCGCAGACCATCCATGGTCTAGCTGTGGGTACAGGCGTCTTGTAGCTGCTCGTGGTAGCGTGGACAGATAAGTTGAGAAAAGTCTACTTTAAATCATGTGCAGTCGAAACTCGCAATGAACTGCACAATAGTCGTGATCGCTCGGCCGCTGTCCTGCCCTTGTACATAATGCCACTTGCGCGATGTGACGAATTGTCCAAGCAATCGTAGTGTATGAGGACATAGATGTTGCCAGTTCACATTTTCGCTGGTTCGATTTTCTGTGTTCTTGTTGAAAATCATTGTTTTGTATCGTGTACCGGACCACACCTAAAACCGAAACTCAAACTACATGCATCAGATAGTGCTTCTGCACTTCTGAAAGACTAACATATTCAAACAAAACTCGACTGAGCTGATACGACATTATGCATGCATTGTCAATTGATCTCTTACTACTGACTATATGGAGACGGAAATGGTGCATAGAATTATGCAAACGACATTGTGTTGCACACCAATTCCGCAGCATAGAAATCCTTGTCTGTCAGAGAACCAAGTTGGAGTCTCCTTATGGCTTCATCTAACGGATTCTGTATCAGTGCTGAATGTTCCAGCTGAATAACTCCGGGAAAACTAAACGAAGTAAGAACGTAACTGAGTCTTCTCAAAGACTTCGACTTGGAACGAAGTTTGATGCGACTAAATATCCCTCTCACAGGGCACGTGATGCACCGGAAGTTGGAGTGCGCTGCAAGACGTTTTCCTCCTTAACCGCAGTAGGGAATCTGGGATTGCGCGGTGTCTCGTCGATCAAGAAATATACGATGATGACGACAGCTTGAATGCAGGGGCCTATATTATCCAGCTTGTTAACTTATATCACTCAAATAACTCAAGCGAAATGGGCTCTTTTCCCATCGAGGTTTTTCATTTCTCTTCGAAGTCGATCCCTGTGGTCGACGTGACCAAATTCTTCATACTGCGGAGTAAACCGCGATCCAACTTCAAATTGCGCGTCGTCACTCAACCAAGCGTCTGGCATTCCAGTCGCAAGCATGAATACCCAACAGCTCTGCCAGGCATCGCTCGTCTCACTCAATGACCTAGGACCCAGGACATTGAGCGTCAAACGCCAGGTGCCAAATGTTGTAATCAGGAACAAAATTACTGCAGCTGTTCGGGGTATGCCCATCCCATCAGTTAAACGTACACATTATACTACCGAATGAAATGTACCAAGATACAGAACACCAGTTTGGCTTTGGATACGTTGGATGGAGGTTGCTACCTGTCCTTATCAAGCACGCCTCATGCTGAGGTTGGTGCTGTGTGCATCATGCTTCTTCATCTCAGTTGGGCTACACCAATTTACACTTAAACGGGACCTTCTTAACCTGGATAAAAGTATGATCTGGAAGAATGGCGTTACATCCGTGAAGCTCTCTGTGCAGGCAACATCATACTTAGTCGATTACACGGTTAACTGTGTCACCAAACTGCAGAGGTAGTGGCCGGAGGATATTGAAACTAACGGAGCAGTCACAACAGATGGCCGCGAAGTTCGTCAAGTCAAGTAAAGCTTTATATATCCAGATGGGCGCATTTTCAGCACTTTACAATATCGACAACGGAGGAGCTAAACTTACATTATCATAGTCAACTGCCAATCACGCAGGTCCGCGACTGTCGGCATCCTGAAGTCATGGGGGCGGAATCCGGCAGGGGTCCGCTGGGAGACGCACCACTGAGGAGACCCGGAATGTAGAAACGCGTCTGGTACTTTTCCAGACTAGCCTAAGTCTGCTGATTGGAGTGACTATGATGAATTAGCCGAAAAATTTGTAGGACTGAATACTAGGACACTGTGCAGAAGTGTCACTTAAATAAACGAGCAGTTTAAAAAAGTAACGATTAAACAGTTCCGGACAAAATAATTTAAAGCCAACGTTGCAAGCTAGACTTTCAGTCGGGACCGTCCATCTTCACGTACGCAGTATCTTGAATTTTTCTCAAAGATTACGCGGAGGACAGCAGCGGTGACCTTGAAAATAGTTTGACAAGTATCCATGTTGAAATATTCTGAAAAGGCTATAGCGATATAGTAAAAACGATTTTCAGTGACAACGGCACGGCCGATTTAAAGGCCTCGCCAAGATAATCCGTAGCTGGCAGCTAGTACGCAACACACTTCCTCTCGAACTACGATTGAAGACAGCAGTTAGAGAGCCACTCGCTGTTCTCTCGGAAACGACACCACCGACGACTCAATATGACCACAACAGTGATTCAGAAACATGCGCGCAAAGACCCGTAGCTATCGTGAAGGCTACCGAGAAACTACATACCGCCGGTGCAAATGAGATCAAAAACAGATTGCATTCTTATGGAGATTTGGCAATTCATTCAACAAATGATTCCGTGCTGGCCTCTGATCTGTCAGCACAAATCCATATCATTCATGTGCTAACCAACAGATTTGGACACGCGAGAAGCTTCCTGCATGTACACCACGCTTAAAGCTTGCTAAGTTAACATTCCGAAATGCGAATGCGAGAAGGATCAAAAGCCTCCGACCGCATGGCTATAACAGACACATGGTTACACTCTGACATAAATGACATCGAGGTCACAATGCCAGGTATGTCTATTGTTTGGCATGACCGACCCAGCAAAGGTGGAGAGGTAGCTGTACTTCCGCAGCAACCTCCAGTGTGAGCTCACAGAGGATCCGGTCAGCACGGTACAGAATTCCCTTTGGTACCGTCTACGTTTTAAAGGCGACAACACTTACTTAGTGGCGGTCATTTACCACCCTCCTTCCTCCACGCCCGAGTTGGACTCCCATCTGGCATCCGCACTAAGGCGGGTGATAAAGACAAGTCACAATCACATTCCCATTATGGGCGATTTCAATTTCCACGATCTGGAATCCAAAGCCACTCCCGGAGAACAGTTTAAGGCGGGTCTACAAAAGTTTGTCTCTAGTTACCCGCTGTATGGCCACATCAACACTCCCACCCGATTCCGAGAAAAGGATAAACCGTAATACTGGATCGGATGTTCACCAACGACGAACTAATGGTCGAGAAGATGATTGTCGACGTCTCCTTGGGCCGCAGCGATCATGTAGTCCTACTCTTCGAATACATTTGCTATGCAGAACATGCTGTGGAAATTGCCGATGCAACAAAACGATTATACGCTACGACATATTGGCTCGACTAGGTGAAACAGCCAACTGGATCTTTCTGGCAGACCAGGCACCAGCTAGTGCATGGGAACATTTCGTCAGCCAGTTTGGCTATCTGGTTGTCGAAGCGTCAGCGACTAAGACCTTCCGCCCGAGAATCATGGCTTCGTTCCTGCGAAGCAGGACACGTAAGTGCATTGCGGTGCGAAACAGCATGGGATACCTTCAAACTCTCTCCGAGCATCGAAAACTGGATGGCCTATACGACCCAAGGTAACCACTGTACACAGCTTATTCGCGAGGATAGAATGGCATACCAGCTGAAGCTGACGATGCGTATGGCCTCAAATCACAAGCTTCTGTCTCAACACATCAACAGTCTACGTAAGGTGAAACGGTGAATTTCCCCTCTTCAAACAGCGGACGGACCCACACGTCCACCACAGGAGGCGCTAAATACACTGTGCCTACAATATGCTGCAACGTTTCAGTGATACCACTGGCCACATAATCCTATGACAATGGTTATTTCACCCCCAAAACTCACTCACATATCCTTCACGGCGGAAGCTGTGTCAAAAAATCTGTTGAGTATGCGTAAGCACAGATCTCCTGGAGTTTAGAATATACACATGAAATCGCTAGCGGTGGTAGGAGAGAGTTTAGCTGAGCATTTGACTCGATTCTTCTAGCATTGTTTTGACGAATTGTACGTGCCCGACATGTGGAAACACGGGATGGTTACTTCTATTCACAGGGGAGGTAGTTGTTCTAATCCAGCCAACTACCGTCCTATACTTTTACTGCCCGTGCTTTCCAAGCTCATGGAAGGTATTATTTCTGATGCGCCGACGGCCTACTTGGAAGAATTTAACTACCTGGTACTGGAATAACATGGCTTGCGACGAAATCGATCGTGCACTACAAATCTAGCGCTAGCACGATCCAGTTGGACTGAAGCAGTAGACTCTGGCACAGCAGTTGTTGTTCTAGTCTTTCTCAACTTCTCAAACTCGTTCGACCGCTCAGACCATGACATTCTGCTTTTCAAACTCCAGACCCTTGGTATTGGTGATCTTCTCCTAGGATGTATCCGAAGCTTTTTTCTACACCGGCGCTCGGATGTACGAGTGCATGAGCCCCTGTTAGATTCCATCCGAGTTGAATGCGGCGTACCACAGGGATCGGTGCTTGGACCGCGAGTATTTTTGACGTATATTAACGATATCCCACGCCTCATAAGCTCGAACTGCCTGCTTTATGCCGATGACATCAAGGTGTGGAGGACAATCAATACACCAGATGATATCACAGTACTTCAAGCTGCTCTGGATAGTGTATACACGTGGTCAATCCAGAATCAACTTCGATCAAATGTGGACAGATGTAGAGTGCTGCACCTACGGCACAAGTTGGTGTACTCCTACAAACTCGGCAATCAGGCTCTTCAAGCGTCTTTCTGGTGAGTAGGATCTGGGAGATTTTGTCCAGATCGACCTTGGATGTTCGAATCAGGTTGAAACGGCGTCAAGGCGGGGCATCCAACATGTGGGCCTCCTGAAGCATGCATTCGGACGATTCGACCCTTCGATATTTCCGCAACTTCTCGGCTCATACATACGGCCACATGTGGAATATGCAGTACAGGTCTGGCAGCCATGGCTGTGGAGAGACCTCACCGCTTTGGAGATACCCCAACACCGGACAACCATAAATGTCAAGGGTCTATATAATTTGCCGTATGAACAAGAGGCTACAAGTGCTTGGGGTCTTCAGCGGACAGTATCGGTGACTGCGCGTGGACCTCATTTTGACTTACCAGATTTTGAGAGATCCCAACCACATGTGCCGCTACTTGCTATAGCTCAGTCACAAGCTCACTTTGAGAGGCCACCATCTCAAGTTGACAGAGCAGCACAGTCGTTTGGAATGCCGTCGGAACTTCTTTTCCGTACGCCTTTGCAGAACGTGGAATGCCCAACCGGTATCTGTCATATGTGCTCCCACTCTGACAGAGTTCAAAGTCCTAGTTGATCGTGCACTTATTTCGCTGCACCATGTTACATGACCTATTACCCATGGATAAACACAAGTGTCGGTAAGAGATTTTAATTGTGGTCGTAAACCCAGTTCTCGTTCAGGTCAAATCAAGTCCGGAATGCCCTTTTATGCACCCAGGAAAGGTGAGTTTTCTGCTGTAACGCCCGCGCGATCGAAAAGGTAAATAAAAACATTATAGTACATGCAAAATAGTAAAACAACCGCGGTTAAAACAATCTCTCATGTGGGGTACAGGATCCCTAACGTAATTTGCTGTTTAGTTCTTGTATGCTAATATTCGGATCAAGTAGGAATCTAGCTAGGTAAGGTATGGCAAATGAGCCGCAGGCTCGTGTGCGGTCAACTATGGCTCTGTAGTTTCGTCGCGTTGAGAAACTAGAATTACGGTTGGATAAAACGCTATGGAGGATTGCTGGTATCATTGAATATCTTCAAAGCCAGTTTTGAGCATGAATTAACGTGAACAGAGACAAGGTGTTGAACTAAGGTTGGTTTAGAAATGCCACTGCATCGAGATATATGTTTCAGCGACCTGTGAAGTAGTTTTAAATGCTTATCCAATAGGCCCGGAAAGACCACAGAACAGTAGGTCCGTTCTCCGTCATTCCTTTTGAATTTACCTTGGATCTACAGCTTATACAACGTATACCTCAGTGAGTTCACCGGTGTATAAAACCATTATTTCGTTATATTTGAGTTGCTCATTCCTGTTGTTCTGTTACATATTCTAGGAAAATCTTTCCCTTCAACTTTTTTTTATATCCCCGGTGTTTCTGCGCTTGACATGAATGTTTACAAGGTACCCACCTTTCGAAAAACCGCTACCTCGATTATACGGGCTCCAGGAGACAGTTGGGTTTTGTTTGGGGAGACATGATACATGGTTCTCGTAACGGTGCTAGGCTCAAAGTGTGGTTCCATGTATCCATTGTAGAACAGGCTACAGCCTGACCACCGCCTTATGTAGCTCTGGTAGGCGCAATTTCCGAATTAGATTAACAGGAATGCTGCTGCTTAATATTTGAAGGAATGTGGGTCGGCTCCGTCGATGAAACATGGCTCACACCTATAGGCCTCACTGTCTTATTCCCTCAGGTCTACACAGGATAAGTGGTGTATGCATCGAACTGTGGATGGTGCAGCGCAAGACTCTCATGGCTCCCCTGTAGGCGCAGGTATCCTTTGGCTGTTCAATGGAAGCAGTAATGATAGGCAAACCCGAAACCGGATGCAGCGAACCAATTGTCATGCACGATGGCGAATCTTAAATGGATGAAGTCGTGTACAAGCCGGAGTAACTATTGTCCTAGTTTTAGTGCTGATGAAGGATATCGGCATCCTTGACAAAATACTGTACTTTTTACTGTGGCAATCGATACAGTATCTTACCTTGTAATCTGCTGGTATTATAGAGTCAGAAATGAGACCTCTTAGTGTTCATTTATCTCCTCTTTAAGAATAATCATCCCTCCGGTAATTAACTGGCACACTGACCGAATGTAATTACCCTACAACCTGTCCATTTGTTTTATGTTTGGAAGAATAACACTGATCCCTGATAACATGACTTTTTCGGAAGTGGAATCGAGCTGTTAAGCTAACTAACAAGTAAGAAGCAGCGCAGACTTTTGTGAATGTTTCAATGGTCTTTAGCAGTGCGTATGGTAACTGAACTCAGTAAGACTACCGTCAGAAGCAGTAGATAATTCACAATCTATGAACGATTAACCGCGATATGTACTTTCTAATTACCGACTGGTACAGGGCATCCAATGGGTCTGAGCAACCAATTGGATTGCAATACAGCCCATGCGCAACATATACCCACTGAATTGATGTGCCAGAGGGACTGACCATCTTGTCTGAAGTGAGTAGAACCGTGTTTAGACAAATCAAATAATTGAGAATACTCGTTCTTAATGGACCCCGAGTTTCTTCGCTGCCTAGTCAAGTTTTGTAACAGTTGCTATTTGCTTGCAGCTGATGTTGGTAAAATGGGTAGTGAGCCGGGACGCAGATGCTAGCTCAGCCACAAAACTTCATCTGATCAGGTTAAAGACAGCCGATTAGCTCGCCTTGCCCATTGGCAATATCTCCCAACTGATAATCCGAATCGGGTGATAAATTCAAATCCAACGGTATGTGGCAATGTGGTGTTCAACGTGTTCACATAAACAGCACTAACACTAACAAACCCAGCGAACAAGCATACTTGTTCACCTGTTGATCGCTTCTCAAAGGTTGATAAAGTGATTGCACACGTTTCGCCACCAGGCGAGGTGACGTCTTCAGTTCAGTGGTATGCGATAGCACCAAGCAGTACGTAAGCATCCTTATAACTTCGTAGTCATCAAGTTTGGAAGCCATGCATGTTTTGAATTAATGAAGTGGTCAAATAGTATCAGCTAACTAGCCAAGCAGTAGGTCAGATAGGCCATTCTGTGATCAACAAGGAATGATCCGCATTTTGATCGTTCGTGTTCTTCATGCTGTTGCTGCTGGAATTCATTAAACTCATTCCCATGCGTATCGAAACAATGATGCGGCGCCTTCGATACTGGCAGCAGAACATTTTCATACAGGTGCCAGCTTCTTCTTCAAGTACAAAAGAGGGCTTTGCAACAACTCTGTGTTAACCACACACCCCCCCACACACACACACACAGCACCCAGGTGAACAGTTGTTTGTCGGTGGTCTTGTAGTCGGTTAGAGTTTAATCAGCCGCACAGATCCTCTTAAGCGAACTAATTTACTCTGTGGTGGTGTTTCATTTGCGCTCAACAATGCTGATTGACTCAGCAACTGGTTGGGTTCAGGATTCCGGAGTTCATAGTTTATTTGTATTCGAAGTGAACAAGCGGCCAACTGTTGCGTTTTGTTGCTTGCTTTGTCACTACTGCTGATGTTTCAAATAGCAACTGATTGAGTGCAAAGCACTTGAAACCAAGTTGCACCGGTCAATGTGGCCGATTCCGCTTGAAATGTGCCACACCAATGCATTCCTTGGAGTGGAATTACTACCGAACCATCTGGCGTGTTTGGTTTTCACAAATCAGAAAAACACAAGGGGAACGTGTATCTACGCATTAGACCACTAGACGCAACAAGTTAGCCACATCCTGTTCGTACTCCCACATGGATGGATGGAAGAGTAACAGCATGCCTCGGCGAATTCACTCTTTAAAAATCTAGTATATCACTGTCAAAACAAACAATAAATGTTTGGATCAATATTCATGCTTGTGTTCGGTAATACCGTTTCCAGATGGACCGTTGTGACAATAGTTCAATTCAAACAGTTAGAAGTTACCAACTGGGCACCACTTTTTATTGGTTACGCTGCATCCTGACTTCATCAAACAGCGCTGGTGCCTCCCTTGTGTTGAATAGTTGGTAATACAATGGGCCTTTTTTAGTCTAATGAGTTCATAGTTCTGACCGCTAATTAACCGTATCCGCATTGAGACGATACGAATCGGCCTCACTAATGCGTCATGTCAACGTTTCTTATTCCTGCCTTCACTCTCACGGTATATGATTGCGTTTTTTAGTTACGGGTTTTCAAGGTACTGGAGCGTGCCGATTTTTCGTTAAACATCTGCTCACATTTACTGTACATAAGCTTAAACGTGAGCAATTATAGTTTCAATTTATAGGCCTTATTTGGATCTCACAAAATCACGGTGTTCATACATGATCATGCGAGAGTTGTCACATGAAATTTTCTGCTCTTCACTGTTTGTATGAGCGAGAAGTTGCTCAAACACTGTCCTGCTGAGGCCTCGGACTGGTCGCTTCATGGTGGACTTTAATTAACTTTAACTGTAATTAAGTGCAGTCACTCGAATACATATGTTTGGAACTAATCCCGCAATTCAGCTATGACTAGGACCTTACAACAACGCACTTGGGCGCAAATAGGAAACACCACTATCTGTAGCGCTTGTCCGGCTATCTAATCGGCAGGCTAGCAAGAGGTAGAGCAAAATCCATAGCTTCGCATGCGATTGTGTGCTCCCTCCCTCCTCCACAAATGCAAGCGCATGTATGCGAGCATATTCTGTCCAATATAATTTGCTGATTGGATAACCGGAGATGCGTTACAGATGCTGGTGTTTCCTACATGCGCTCAAGTGCGTTGTTGAAAGGTACTAGTCATAACTGAATTGTTGGGATAGATCCAGACGGACACACCGTATATCGACCTACCAGTATTTGTGTTTCTAAGGACGTGGTTTTCAAATCTCATCTCAAATGCACAACCTCAGTAACGCTGTATCGAACGGTCATTTGCTTCCGGAACTGTTTGCCTCGGTATCAAATAGAAATAACTGGCCAGCTAGTCCATTACGAAGAACACAAGGATATTGTGATTTTCCAATGGTTCATTAGACGTCTATCTTTACTTACGTCCTCAAGTTGCATTTTGTCTGCAACTCCGCTAAACCTGGCAGAAACGTGATCTCCCTGGTCTGGGAACCGTTAGAGAGAGGCGGCATAAAATGTAGAAAGGTTTCGTCACCTCCCATTTCAGCAACATCTGTAATGTGTCGGTGTGTTTAAACAATGCCACCGACGGCTGTGTGATGGCATCATAGTGGTGCACTAGATTTTAGTTGAGCTGGCTCAGGGCGTAGTCTCAACGTCAATTTATGAGTTAACTACTCGGAACTAAACAGGCAGTCCAGCGATTCGGTTGATTTACTTCAGATACGTTCCTTCTAAGACCTTCTTCCAAATTTACTACTTCGAGAAAGCCATTTAATGTTATAATTATTCCTCTGCAATTCTTGTAACATATACAGTGATACTTTGCGATACTTCTGGCGACCACAGTGTTGCGGATTCGCGGTTTGGATGCACAACCGGCTGTGATTAGAAACAATACGCAACCAGTTTACTGATAGTGGTTCCGTTAATACGGTAGATCGGGTGGCTCAACTTCAAGTGACTCCGGTTTTGTTGCAACACAGCTGGAGAGACCTTCTTTGGGCAACGTGTGGCTACCGCCAGTCCTGAAACGCTTCCGACGCACTCACAGCGGCACTATGGACGATGATGGGTTGGTTCGTTTGGTTTTCTCAACCCGTAGTAATGGAAAACAATTCACTAGTCTAACCCGTAAATCTATCAATTCACGTACCCTGAGTAGGCTTTCAGTCGGCCCATCTCACGCACGAGCAGAAACCTAATCCACACTTGGGTACTCGTGGGCCTGATCGGCATGACACCTGAACGCTTCCCGATTGGCCACATTCCCCTTCCGTGCCTCCATCATCTGTTGCGTTGCTTAAGTCAGCCGAAGCCATACCACGCCACGCACTGTTGCCTCAACATGGCCAGCAGTCCAACTATGCGGCTCTCCAGCATCGGTCCGTCGATCTTATGTGCACTCGATTCTTCCTACATACCAGACGGCATTGTCAACCTACCAAGGGTGACAGTACTGCCAGAGCTTCAGACAATAGTCATTTCATTCCTTGCTACGAACTCAGGTTCTCCTAAACCCCCAAGGGGGCGAAGGTCTGCCTTCGTCCAGGAAGTGCGTGAATGGACACGGCGCGTAAGTGCGTGAGTTTGGCCATAGTTATTTTGTGGAAGCACGAGATACAGGCACATGCAGGAGGGCTGATCACGACCATTTGCATTTTGCTGTACTGACGGCATAGATAAGAATTACTGAAGAATTTTCCAAAAGTAGGAATTGAAACTACACGTCCACTATTATCGGCAACAATACAAAGAAGTCCTACTATGAGCAGGTAAGAGATATCTGACATCGGTTTCAAGGTGGGGCTTGGAGGGGTCTCGCAACAATGAAACGTTTTCAAGTGATCAAATTTCACCCAGAAAATTGCTCATGGGGATGGTTAACTTCACCATGTCTGTGACATTTCTTTCGTGTCAGTGCGCCCTCCAGTAATGGCAGCAACTAGCAGAGGAAGAATGAAGGTGTAGAAACTATAATGAAAGTCGCGAGTCATCAAATATCAGAATATGTCAGTGAAACTATTGCAGCAAAAATTTCGTGGAAGATTGGCTTTGATAAGAAAGTTTGTTTATGTTCATAGAGTTAAGTGGAACTCAAACAGGAGAAAGATTTTCACAGATCTATAGGAAACATACTTGACATGTGCTGACGTTTTGATTTCTACTGGTAAACAGATGGAAGAGGAAATGTCTAACATCTATGGTCGCATTAAGTGCTCACGCTCTTAAGATTCTGGTCAATATGACTAGAACAACTGCTGCCTTGTGGACAGATATTTATACGCTAGTGAAACTCCTCCACAAGAGGTGCAGTTCTACCTGCGAAACTCGTTTCCAAATGCTCCACTCCAGCTTAAAGTCGAGAATGTTGCCTGCTTGCATTCTAATATGCCGCTAATCGCGGATTTGACTGAGTTGTGACCTAGCTTAGCGGAAACGGACTCATATCACTGCTGACATCATCTTTGTATCTAACTGTCCAGCTGATCGCTTCGTTGGCCACCCCTATCAGGTTAAGGAGCAAAGCATGGAATGCCGACGTCGTGCATGCATCTCATACACGCTGAATTCGTTGCACAAACTGGCCTTAAACCTCATTGGCACAGAGGTGAGTCGGTTTTCAGGTTAGTCAGGCACAGAGACCTACTAAAGCAGGAGTATGCCTAGGGTCATTCCATCAGGTTGTTTATTACGTTATTTAGTCTAACTTCTATTATTTCCCGACGGTTTACTCAATGGGCACCCGGACATTAAGTGCAACGTTGCTTCAGTTCCCCTTTTTGGCTTCATGACAGCCATTGAACGAGTGCCTTGCGTATCCGTTTGAATATATTGCGCTATCTGTACTCGGTATGTCGGAAGTATACCACTTCCGAGTCATGTTACGCTATGGATGAATCAATTTAGGCCGTAAAGATTTCGAATTGGGCCGTTACCATTTTCAATCTGGTCCATTCCACACGTCGGCTACACCCGTAGCGCCGCAACAAATTCTGTCTTTGATGCGGCCGCTGCCTCGGCTTCTGTCCTCCATCGCTTGACTGCTAGTTCTCGATGGTTCAGAATACGCGCAATCGCCACATGCCACTAGGTGATGGGTCAGAATATGATCGCACACCAAGGCTAGAATTTGAGGTGCTGTTGTCCAAATTTGTTAGTCAACATTTCGCTAACCTTGACTTTATACATTTGCATTGATACGTTCACTCACCATTCCAGTTTTACAGCCTAACACACGGCAAAAACGAAGAACGCCGACACTCTCCCAACATGTTACGAAATACTCAGAGGTTATGAATATTGACCGTGAGGAGCCAGGTAAAGCACAGTGTTTTGACCTTTAAAGCTTAACGCATGTGAGACACCTTGTACACATATAGTGCTTACTCAATTTGTGCAAGCTGGTTGTGATGTTCAGTAAGTGCACTACCGTGACGGCCGACCCTGCGCCCTTTTCGTTCAATCCATGTGTGATAGTGTCGCGTCTTAGCGTTTCTTCTACTTCCTACGGCATTCCAGACCAGTATGTGCCAAATTTGTACACAAATTCCACGCCCAAGGAATACCGTTGAGGCAAATGGCTAAGGCCACACGAAGCGGCACCTGTCCTGCTGACTTTCATATCGTTGTACATGGCGGATACAGTCCGGTATCCAGGAAAGGATGAGTTACCTTTCGACAAATTCGGGCGGAACTCTCAACTCGAATTACCAGTCGCTCCGTGAACAAACCGGTCAACGGTCAAAACACCATGATCACCCTGGGTTGAGTTCGTCGGACAGTCGTGTGTACAGCACTGTTCACAGTAATTTTGACTGTTGCGGTGCGATATCCATTGCTGTAATGATCCCTCATGGAGAACTAGTCGACTCGGTTTTCACTGGATGCAGAAACAGAACGGTCAGTATCCTTAGTTCGTCCACCCTCCTCTTTACCATTGCCACTATCTTTAGTAAGCAACATTCATTTCCGGAATGTGTAGGACATGCCTTCGTCAAGTATAACCAAGCTAGCCAAAACGGACCTACCGGAGACGTTGTCTTCTGTTTGGAAACCTTGTGATTAAGTTTCCTTATACTCCACCATGTTTACTCCCAATTTGCACCATCGTTGTACATAAAAGCCCCCTCCATCATTACTGCATCGGGTTAATTCTGCTCTTCGGGATTTACATTTTCATTCTATTCTGTTGAGCTGTGCTATGGATGGAATCCTGTGTATGCACTGCTGACGCTGACTTTGTTCATTCAGATGGGCTGGACTACATAGATTGATTGCCACCGGACTTTGTGTCACGCACGGAACCATTGGGCAGTTTGATGAATTGCCTACATGTGGCAGGCATTCGCTAGTTTGTCTACTTCGACAAATCGCATTCTCCAGCTCTTTTGGACAACATACCGTGACACTAGCGGATCATGAGGATCGTGCTAGATGGTTTTCACACGCATCAGCGTCGCAGAACTGGCAATACGTGCCAGGCGTTGGGCAGGAGTATCAACTACGTGACACGTGCGTCGCACATTAATAGTCATGCCATGACTGTGTGATCCTTCCACTCACCCACCCTCCAAGGATGCGTGGGAGGCCAGTTGAATTTCCTTAGTCTACGGGCAGTCGCTGGAACGAATTGTGTCTCATGTGGGATTAGGCGTTGGATACCTCAAAGACCTACAGTGTGAGGATGTTCAAATTAGACCATGCGTCGCGCAACTGATTCTTCTCAAACCCATCAGTCTACAAAGCCATCGTGAGCCCAGTGTGCCTCCGTGGATGCGCTCGGCGCTATCCAATGAGTGAAGTCACACTGGTGCTTGAAACACAGCACTCTCATGTCTCGTAGCGCTGTCTTTACTAATGGCGCTAGGTACACATCCACTATCAAGACTCGGCCATTGCTACGGTAAATCTCATCGCATGTAACGACGTTACCTCAGTATTGGATAAAGACGACCAGATTGACTTTGAGCGACCCGTTGCCCCAGATATGTAACGGCAACGTCACTCACATGCGCGAGATCAATTCCACCAATTATGATGGTCAATGTGCTGATAGCTATCGCCAACTTCTCAGAACAGAGTTCCGTACTGTTCTCGATGCTTGTCCGCTACATCATAGGGCTGTCATGCGACAAATAACCACTACTTTCCTCAGTGAGTAGAAAGTTGGTGGGTATTAACTGTATATTTAGTTCGCTTGTGATGGGATGGGTTTGATGGGTTGGCGTATACCAAACCACACCTCAGAGCTAATCTTCTTATATTCTATTTCATCCAGCAGCCAGCTACCTCACATTTCTGAATGTAAGGTGGTGGTGTCGGCCAATGAGTACTTCTTGTTCGAAATCTGAATAACGCTCCTCTTGGTTACAAGGTTTTTGGTGTGCAAATAACAAACTGGCTCCTAAATGGAGTGTCAAAAATATTTTCTACTCATTCTCAACGAGTGAACGCGTTTATATGTCGCATTGAGAAAAACAGTTGTACTCTACGCCATGACAAATTGTTGCGACAGGTGTAAAGTGTGTGATCGTATCCTTAAACGCCGAAACCTAGTCTCCATGTTAGCTGTTTAATTCTATTCTTTTTTTATGTGCGCAAGTTCCCGATTTATGCTCCTCCCGGTGGAGTGTTCAGATACTGCAGCTCTTGAAGCACTAGCCTCAGTGGGTAATGCGAGCTCAGAGTAGCTGATTCAGCTGAACGACTCGTGGACTTAATAATGAATACTAAGACAGTAGTATGTGTAATCGCTCAACCAATCAATGATCTGATATACGCTAATTGGCCAGAGACAGGTTGATATCCGGAATCAGTCACTATCTTTTGCTTTGCTATGGCGAACCGGAAGATATACCTAACCTAGGGGTCTACCAGTTTGGGGCGCAATGTCGCCACGAGGTACAATGTACCTGATGATGCAGTTTAATGTTGTAACGACTTGGTGCACTGTGGGACATAAACGAAACCTAGAAACCGCCCTACTCGCCAAGTGTGCAATAAAACTATCCCCTCTGGGCACCAATGTTCGTATAGGTCAATGGGGGTTATTATCCCCAAGGGGGTAAAGTGGAATTTCCTGGGAGGGTAAAATAAGTGCGAACATTGGATCATCAATCTGTCGCCAAACAAAATTAATAACAAAATTATATGTAGCAAACCGATTGACTAACTACCTAATCACTACTGAGTAGCCACTAGTAACTAATCATTAGCGAGTGGTCAGTGAATCAGCCAATTTGCGGTAATAAATTTTATTACCTGAAACACGGATACAAGCATGCAAAGCAGCGCAGCTAGGTGGTGCCTCTATCGGCTTGCTTGTCCATCGTTTTTCTTTTGAGTCAGACAGTTGTTCGCTTGGTCGAATTACAGAATCGAGTGAACACTGTCGGAGTATACGTCAACCGACCAGGTAAAAGAGCGACTGAATGTTTACAAAATGGAAGGGACCGAACGCGAGTAATGCACAGGACTTACCGATACACAGTCGTGGTGGGGAGCTGTCATCCAGAACAATGGAACAATGGTTTATTACGGGTAAAAAAAACATTGCTTAACAAGTCCCGTGGGATGGAAATTATTGCGAAAATCAATTGCATAATAAAGTGAAAGCGTTGTGGTGGACTCACCATAGACTTATGTGGAATAGCGGAGATGTTGGCGTATTAAACATATAAATCCATCAATCCATTGGTTAGGCGTTTGGCAAGACACCGTTTGATTGCGTTTTGTAGCCCCTGGCTAACAAGTCATAAAATGAAATGTAAGTGAGACAATGCATCGCCAACACGTTTTTTAAATATCGCCAGATTTGGAGCAGAGACGACATAATTATGGAGGGCGTTTCAAGGCTGACACACACGGAGGGAAAAGAAATTTCTACGGCATTCAAGCCGGCTATACCGAATTGTCAGTTTCAGAGGGTGATCTCTTAGTTTAGTGTTGTGGTTCAATTCCAGCAGCGGACGGCAAATGTGGTTTGGGTTCTTCAGAATCTGGTAAACCATTATGAGATCCCCCCGGCAAAAGCCGATATCGACTGCTGTACATCCTTAGAGATTTCAGTCTACGCTGATAGGGCAGATGAAAGAGGCCCCTGACATTCTTGGTTGCCCGTCGTTGAGGAGTCTCAAAAGCAACGAGATCCCGTTTCTGCCACGGCTGCCACGCCTGAATAGCATATTCCACGTGAGATCACACGTAGATGTTAAGCATTTGGGGAAATATTGAGGGTTCAAACCGACCGAAGGCTCTGCGAAGAAGGCCGAAGTGCTGATTGCCGGTTCTCCTCAACTTCGCTGCTTGTTTTGAACACCCAAGATCTTCCTCTAACAATACACCCTGGTCACGCTCCTGAGAAACCTTCTCTAAGGTGTGGCCTCCAATCTTGTAAGCGCTCACCAGCTGGTGGCGCAGATGTATCACTTTGCACTTAGCTATGTTCAATTGAAGCTTGTTCCTCTTTGACCATTCGTAAATGCAACCTAGGTCATGTTGGAGCAGATCCTGACCTGGCTTGTTACTAATCGCCCGCCATATCTTGACGTCATCGGCGAAAAGCAGGAAATTGGAGTAGATGACTTTTGCCAGGTCGTTGATAAACACCAGGAATAAGCGCGGTCCCAGCACTGAACCTTGTGGGACACCACATTCCACCTCAATTGGGTTAGAGAGTGATTCTTTAACAAGTACTTGAAGCTTCCGTTGGTAAAGGAAAATGCCAATCCAACCAAGTACAGAATCTCCGATTCCGTAACTCTGTAGTCGTTGAGGCAGGATGCGGTGAACAAGGTGGTCGAATTTTTTGGAGAAGTCCAGATAGATGACGTCAACTCCGGTCCCATCATCAGCCACTTCCGTCCAACTACCTCGTGCAATAAGTAGGTTGGTGGTGCATGATCGGTGTTGACGAAATCCATGCTGTTCCGGCACCAAGATGTTGCAGTCTTCTAGGTAGTCCATTAAAGCCTCAGCGACGACTGCTTCCATCACCTTCGCGAGCACAGGGAGGAGAGTCACTGGACGATAGTTTGCAGGATCTGAACAGCTACCGCCTTTAAAAATAGGAGTGATAATGCCACACTTCCACATAGTGGGGACTTGTTGTTCATCAAAGCACCTTTGGAAGAACTGTGACAGTGGTTCGGCTAGCTTGTTGGCCACAGCCTTCAGTGCCTTCGGACGGATGTTGTCTGCTCCCGGAGAACTATGCTCACGCAGTGTGAGTAACTTCCTTAGCACAATTGATGGGTTGAAAATTACACGTGTAAACAGTGGAGTCGATAATGTGCTTGGTATTATGGGACAGGTAGAGGTTGCGAGTTTGGAATTTGGGGTGTACTGTAGCCGCAGGGCATTAGTTGCTTCTCCGGCACTTTGTACCCTACCGCCAGTAGTGAAAAGTGGAGGGATTCCATGCTTCACTTTACGAAGCTTATTAACATGCCTATATAGCAGTTTGTTGTTTGTCATGAATTTTTTGGCTAGGCACTGTTGATAGATTACTTTGTCCTCACGGACAAGTGCAGTGCAATGGTTGCTTTGGGTCAGGAAATTTCCCCAATCTCTGAGTCGGGGTTAATCTTGTAGGTACGCCATGCTGCATCCCTTATCGCCAGGCATTTGCGAGTCCTACTCCTCATAATTGAAGGCCTTTTCGCGAGACGAAGGGGCTTGGTCTCTGATGCTTTGTTGACGATATCGCTGAGTCTATTAACGAACTCTGCCCGAACGTTGTCAAGGGGACTTTGGTTTGAGAATTCCCAAGCAGCTGCGTCGGCGAGTTCTTTCAATACGTGGCAGCGTGTGATTGTATGATTTAGTTCCGAGTGTTCAGATGGATACTCTGCATAACACACATAGTCAAAAGTTATTACTACATGGTCACTGAGACCTAATGGACTATCCATCAATAACTTGTCAATCATGAGCTCTTCGTTTGTGAGCACAAGGTCCAATATGGACGGTTTGTTTGCTGTCCCGAATCTAGTGAGTGTGGTGACATGATTGTACAAAGGAATATTAGAGATCAGTTCCTGCAAGTCAGCTTTGAACTGCTCACTGGGCGGTGCCGAAACCTCCAGATTGTGTAGATTGAAGTCCCCGGAGATGAGAATGTGGCTGTACCTAGTGCGTGTTACTCTGTTTAGGCCACGGATCAAGCAGGAATCCATTTCCAGAGTGGATGTTGGGGGCAGTAAACGATAGCTATGAGACATATCTCGTTGTGTCTCAGTCGGAGACGGCACCAGAGTGATTCGGTAACGTATGTTTCCAGATCATCAACTATTGTACATTGTAGATCGTTGTGGTAGTAGAGTAGGACCCCACCTCCTCTGCTGGGGCGGTCGTTCCGGATGAGGGACATTCCGGCTATCTCAACCTCAGCATCAGTCACCTCTTGGTGTAACCAAGTTTCTTTAATAGAAATTAGGTCCCAAGCATTCGCAACTTGATGTAGTCGAAGTTCGGTAATTTTAGTGGGGATGCTTGCAACTAATGCAGTCACTCACATCTGTTCATGTTTGATCAGGAATCACACACCAAAGCAAGGAACCGAATGAACTTGGAGCACGACTTACGATGTGCATTAGCCGAAACCGCACCAAATATATCAGAAATTGTTAGAATTAGGCAATACCAACCGTCTCATTAATCTAAATTCTCTTTTGACTATTTAAAGTTATTCAAAAATAGGGGTTCTCCTCATTTGAATACTCAAAAATAACTAACAATAGTATTTATTTTCCTAAGTGAATGCAAGAAATGCAATAGCTAATAGTTAACTAATTTTTAAAATAGACTTTTGGGGCCGCGGTGAATGTTTATAATGAATTCGCTTGGTGGGCAACAAACACAAAACGTTGAGAAACCCTGGTCTAGGTACAGTAAAGGTCACCTCATTAACTCGCGTGTCTAACTGCAATGAAATCCAGCCGGTTCGGACTTCCGTGGATGGTTCAGTGCAGCACCTACGAGGCTTTTTTGCTTAAGCACCCAAATGAAATCGAAAAATATGTATGTAAGTAAACGATGTGAAACGGTTCAATTTGTCGGTCAGTGGCACTAATTGTGAGGACTACTAACGCTTAGCACGAGGGGATAAACTGAGTTGCAGATCACTCTTTCTTCATCTTTTTCGGTCGCTCATGGGCATTCCACAGCGATTCCTTTACTCTAACTCGTTCTTGTGTTCATAAGTAGTTGTCACTGTGTACAATCCGGTCGCAATACAGTAACCTGGAAGGTCGAATAAGTCAGTAGCTGACCAGATAAGCATCCTCTTCTAAACGCTGTAAAAGAATGAAGTTGCCTAAAGTACCATTCTCTTGTCATCTCATCTCCGAACAGACCGATCAACTTTAACACTCTCATGCGGCTGATTAGCATGCAGTCATACAGAGTATGACGTCAATTAATGGACAGAATTATGTGCCTTATTTTGCATCCTATGTCATCTTGAGTCTCGTTCACATCTTTGTAAACGTGTGCGTCTGTGAGCGGATTCCTACACGAGCTTGCTCCCAACAGCCTGTTGTTTTTGTATCAGCCCAGGGCTTACAATCGATTAGTTTTGGGTTGCCTTTCTTGGTTGAAGTTGCAGATTTGGCGCCAGCGGTGTCTGAACACAGTATTCGTACAGACCGCTGTGTTTACACCGGCAATACGGATAACCGATACAGGTATTTGGATCACAGACCTGCAACTAGCTGAATCAGAAGACAAGGCCCAAACAAAACCTTTAGTTGAGCCCGGAAACACATCGCGTTGCATGGGAAAAATAACTGATTACATAGATCACTAGAGTTAACCTAGAGGGAAGTTCCGTGCTAACATATGCTACTGAATGCCAGCAAATTTTCCGTTGGCTGGCTCCAAGGCAAACAAGTTCTCAGTTCTTCGCTCCAACTGAGAGGCTCTCTCTGTCTTGGGTGCTTAGAACAATTTCTTGGTTTTACGCTGGTTGGCTCGTGGTCAGTGGGTCTCGAGCTGGATTTGTCCAAGCATCCACGAGCAAGGAAACGGCTTCAAAGACTTCTATAAGTGGGCTCCCTTAGCACATATCACGGACGCTAACTTTGGAGTGCATTGATCAAAGCTCTGTCAGTGCGGCTAATTCGGTGAGTAATCGATACCAGATGTGTGGTATGACCGAGCAAGTACGCACGTGGCAATGGCGAACCAGATTTCATGAACGTCTAATCGAGCTCGTATCTATGTGCGCCCATCCACTATTGACCGAGGAACTGAAACGGCTACTCTTCGGCTGACAGCTCACCACCTTTTGGAGACCTGCTTGGGTCAGCCACCGTTGTATGCATGCTCATTTCACAAACTGACAATAGTGAGTAGCTACAAAGGTGTAGTATGCGGAGTTGAATGGTATAGGTAGAAATTTGTCGCATCTAAACTCAGTCAGACCACCATCACATGCCCGGAAAATCGCTGTACGGCCGATTCCTCTTTCCGGGAATAGTCAGGAGTACACATTCCATCTGGCGCTTGTAGGGCTCGGACTCGCAACTGGATTGCTGTTAGTCTGTGGTTGAGACCACTGAGCTACGTGGGACAGGAAGTACCGCTGTGACTACGTTACTATATGGAATGATTTGGAATACCTGTAGCTCGGGTTGGTAGTCTTCAGTCAGTGCACCAAAGATGCCACTGATGGCATTGGTAAAACGTCTGTCACTAAATTACTCAGCTCGGAGAACGAATCAATATGTCACTATATGTGATATAACGCTACTCCGTATCCACTGACTTCTACGTTGCTGCGGTGAAGAGGACAGGGTAGCCCCCTCACCAAGCTACGGAGTTCCAAACTTAGGCAGCCAATAGACTCACTGCATTATAAGCAACCTGTTCCGCGCTTTGATTAAAAAAAGTAGTGGGGGATTTGAATACTATAGGTAGAAAGTCATCGCAACTAGACTCAGTAAGACAGCGATTGCCAGCAAACGTAGTGCTTTCCTTTTCGCACGTAGGGCTCGAACACGACGAATGCACTGAATGACTGTGACCAAAAAACAGTAAGTTAGTGGGTTTCAAAATTCGACCATTACTAAAAACGAAATGCTACCAAATGTAGGTTGATGCTTACTGCAGTCATTAGTATAGGCTTGTGAAGCGCGGTGAACAGGTGGAATGAGAGATGGAAGCTCTACGGGAAGTTGGATTATGCCGCAGTATGTTTAATAGGCTATATTGACAACTGAAATAAGATTCACAAATGAATTCTGAAAGTTGGTTGGACACTCATACTTGCAGTTCTTAGTGCCACCTCCAAACGGGGTCTCCTGTTCGCCCTAGAGACTTGCCAGTTGACCTCGAACTGTGCACCGAGACGCAGCTAAAGCAAGTAATCCTATGGTCGGCCTTCCTCAAGTTAGTTCCATCTTGGTGGCAGTGATACACTCCGACCTCAAAGTCGTTTCAGAAAATTCAGCGTTTTGATGTGTATTCCAAGCCCGTTGTGTGTACAGGCTGCGTCGTCTATTACAAACAGCTTAGCCGCTGCAATATTTGCTGCTTTCTATCGATGTAATTCATGGGTGCCACGTTTTCTGACTCTTGAGCAGAAGGAAATTCGACATGTGGTGTCACTGAACTACTTGGCACTTTTTGCGGCAGACGCGGATACATTTTTGCACGTTTCATCACTATGAATGAGTATTGTGTTCACCAGTTTCAACCAGAAAGAAAAGAACAAGCAGATCAGTGGAAACGTGCATTATCTCCCACACCGAAGAAGGTCATGGTCACAGTGTCAGCTGGCAAGGTGCTGCCATCCGTTTTACGCAATTCCTGAGGTGTGGTGATGACTGCCTTCCTTAAAAAAGGCATACCATCACGGGAAATTATGACCGTAAGCTTCTGAAAGGTCTCAGAGAAAAATTCGTGCAAAGGGGCCAGGACTGCTGACAAGTGGAGTCATCTTCGACAACCTCAATGCTCCAGCCCACACTTCTTTCGGTGCTCGGAAAACGATCCACGATTGATGCTTCCATCTTCTTTCCCACCCACCCCATTCACCCGATCCGGCTCCCTCAGAATTCACCTATCTCCAAATCTGAAAAGTGCTTTAGCTGGCAAACGTTCTCTCAACGACATTGACATCACTGAAGCCACAGAAGCGCTTTTAGAATCGCAATCTGAAGAGTTCTTTTCCGAAGGGATAAAGGCGCCTCAACCCCGCTAGAGCAAGTATGTTGCGCTTGAGAGTGATTAGGTTGAAAAATAACAGCATCGCAGACTATGTATCTTAGTTGCTTATTTTCAGGCTGAAAACATTTCATGTAACTAACCTAGACAGTCCTCACAATTTAGCTTGGGATTTATCATGTTGTTTTCAACTAAACACTGCTCAAGGTTGCGGCCACTAGTAGTGGAAGTACTTGAGGTAGAGAACCCACCAACCGTTTACTGTGGGTACACAATACTTAGGCTGCCGAACTCGTTCGCTGTTTATTGTAAACATGAAAATAGTTCAACCATCCCAATAATCAGATTGCCACTGTCAACCACACCAATACCGGAAGTTTAGGGTGTTGAAAAAGTGTTCAACTTTCTGTAGAATTCGTAGATCCCTCTAAGTGCCACATTTAGCGGTCAGTTAAGACATGTTCAATCGCCGACTTCTGATCTTGGTCATACCATGTTACCACTTGGTGGCATTGTCGGACTGTGACAATCCGATATCAAGAGACTTGTTCCGCTTTTGAGCCACACTTTCATTCCGAGCATTTCGTCTAACTACACTGCTAATCAACCTTCTATTGGTTTATTCTTCCATTAGTTGTGAAACCAATATCTGCGAATAGCAACAAGATAATGCAGAAACCGCAGGTGCCGATAGCAGTTCGTGGCGAAGCGTGACAATGAGTGCAACTACATACTCATCCACGGATCGTGCTTCGTTCCCGTGATGGGCATACTCGCACAACTGATTAGCCCCTCGCATGGAATATTTTCATGTATTCACTCAACTGGGCTCACTTATCGACTGCATCGAACAGTTTCGTTTAGCCCTGCTTACTTAACACCCGTCTCCATATTAAGGGTAAGAAGAAATTTATAGTGTGATGGATCACCGTTTCTTGAATACAATTACGTCACCGTGTTCACAGTTTGAGAAGACCGTCCTAAACAATGCCAGTGACTACATTGTTGACCATCACCACTCCTCCGCGTTTGTCAAGCTTATCCAGGGCGCAATGGTAGATTACTTGTACCCGTTCTTTGGTGTAGTCGCAAAAATACGTTTGCTAACTCCAGGGCCACAATGAGCCATTCGACGAGTTATAGGCGCTAGCTCACCATGTGCCATGAATGTCTTCATTCAGTCACCCGACAGGGAAGAAAATGCCATATATTCAGTATACCAGCCTTTCTAACATAGCCTGTAGATTGATCTAACTATGCTCTGGAGCACCGGTTTCACTCTAAAGCCTGTCAGTGAGTGTGAGTTCAGATTTCAGGCGCATGGTAGAGATTGACAGGTTGTTCGAAGGTTGTGTCACGGTCAACACCAGTCCAATGTGAAGGGCACGGAAGCGGAGCGTATCTACAACCATCACTAAGGTGTATCCGAAAGCTATCAACAACACACGTTATCAGCATCGATGGTCTCATGACTTGTCGAAACCGGTCTCCTATATGCTACTGTTGGATACATAGTACTATCGGAGTGAATCGCCCCAGATTACACCACAGGTGGAAAACGAGATATTAAAGAGAGTTAGCCACACGCAACATTTTATTCCGAGGACATGATGCTCAGAAATTGATACGGTGGTATGTGTAAGCATTTGTTCCGTGATAGCGTCAATAGATCCACAGTAATACCTTATGGCCACGTTCGTCATGACAGCCTTAACGTTCTGCAGCAGTTCACAAATCCCTTTGTGGACTCGGTTTCTCGGTGCCGCACAAAATATACCTGACGAATTCCGCTCATATCAACAGTAGGAGAGACATTATTGGATGCCCTGACGGTGGTAAACGTTCACCAATATGCTCAGGTAATGCAAGGTAACAGATTGCGCACTAGCAACGGTAAACCTGACTACGTGTTATCAGATGGATGCTTAGCTAAGGAAGCAGAAGGCCAGGAGTATTCAGGCACTAACATGGGTCTAAATGCAGACGGCAACTTATAAATGTATAGTTTGTGTGTTTGTAACTCGTAAGCCTCAAATCAAATGTTTGTTTCCTCTGGCTTGAAAAGGACATTCCATTAGGTAGATGGCATATGGCGCATCTTTTCGTAACACTTGTACAATGTGTTAATTGCAGTTACTACTATACCTGTTGAACTACGAAACCTTCAAATGCTGTTCCCCATGCCGTTCTCCGCATGGCTTTTGTCTCTGCTATTTCCTTCACCAACGCTCAGTCAAGAAGAATCAGATGGTGACACATGTAAGAGTGACCGCATTGTTCATGTGGCTGCAACACCAAAAACATTTGCATTGATCGCTAATACTGCGCTGGTGCTTCATTTATGTTCACAGGCCACGGAGACCAACTAACAATTGAGTCTTCACCAACGATTGATACAGTCACCTTGCCATATGAGTAATGTGAACGAGGACGCGATGTGTCCAGCCACCCCGCTCCCACAGTTTGCATCAGGGAGTCATTTGGATTAGTGTATATGTCTACTGAATGCTGCCTAGCCATTAATGGAAATGGATTGTTTCCACTATGTGGCGCACCAGTATTGTTGGTATTACACCATATATTTCCAGGTGGACCATTGTGATACCTCTTGATACAGTTTTCATGTACAAGGAATTGCGCTCTTTTCGGGAAGTACAAAACGTGATATCACTCAAACAAAAACGGTCAGAAAAATGCTTTTGCTACAACAGTTGTAGGAGCACAACTAGTTATTTCCTGACTTTTTAAACCTACTTTATGAGAAAAACTCGTGCGGTTATGAGCAATTTTACTGAATCCAATCTACTAAGTACATGTCGTGACGACGTTAAAGCAGCAACATCATATTCTTCACACGTTTTATTTGTTCTCATTGTTATTTTCATTCTTGTACAGTGATATAATAACTGTTTGGTTAGGTGTCCATGACAAGTTGACTCACTTCGAATTTCGAATAATTGACGTCTGCATTATAACTCCATTTATTCCATCACGGACCGGCGCAAAACGTCTAAACTTCCTTTCCATTCCACTGCGTTCTCGGCTTTCAAGTACAGTCGGTGATTCCTCATGAAGCGCATGCGAGTGTTTCTCTGGACACATTCATGAGCACATGAAATTTAGAGCACCGGTATTCTTTTGTTGAGTGCGAAATTGAACCACAAGTCACATCCTGATGGCGTAATTTATTCACCTTCGGAGTAATCATGAATACTACTCAAACCCGATTCGGAATTTACTCACTTCCCCCTCGACACCTTCGAACTGCCGCCACAGAGTAAGTATCAAATCATTCAAACCAAGAGTAGGAAACGCTTGATCCAGCACTTGCTACACTAGTTAGGCTTCCTTCATCCTGCCGGTTTTCAGGATGACCATAAACACAATTTTGCGGCGAGCCGGATGAAGACAATTAACCTTGGTTCCTTTGAATTGTGGCGAATGCTGTTGTCTGCGTGTGCTCAGGTAAATTTAATTTGTTAAAATAATGATACATCGCTATATTGCAAAGGTTTTTCCCAATCAGCCGCTTTTAGCACAAACCTGGGGTAGCTTGCATAGGATAACAAATGTGTCGAACAGGAGGTTGCTTCCGCTGGCGGGATCACGCATCCACCGGCTCATCTACTCACTGTATCAAGCAGCAACAATTTTAAAGTGACAGAATCCATTCAAATTTAAAATCATGCTTGTGGCACTAAATGCTGAGCTAATTTTGTCTGAATATCAGCTTGACTTCGTTAAACGTTACATCTGACAGTCAGCTAAAATGTGTTTCAACTTGCGTATGTCTGTGGGTCAACACGCCACTGGAGGCGCTCAAGAGATTGGATCCTAATTCCTCCAGCATTTATGCAGCACATAAAAATGGACTGCTTTTAGATCTCCTTGTGCCGTACTTCAAGCCGGGGTAAGGAGTTATGGAGACGTTTCACTCAAACAGTGACTGGAGCCACAGGCCACCGCAATGCGCATGGTTCGGTGGCTCAGCAGTCCGCCAATAGATGCATGAATGTCAGATGAAGTTTGTCATTGGCGGACAAGCACCAGAGGCATATGGTGACTGCATTGTCCATCTTCCTGTTGCTTGGATATACTCCTAAGAGAACAATACTTCACTCGTGCATAGTACCTTAGCTCACCAAGCTCTGTTTGATTCGTTCCGATTTCGAAAATGCCTTGTACATCATGGTCTTCATGCTACTCCTCCTGCGATCAAGATAGGGCTCATGCAATTGTGCGCTAGTGGAAAACTGCAACATGCCATTCCAAAACTCTCGGACCACTTGTGTTAGTACAATGCGGCAGGTTTCAAATGACACGTAAGTAGACTCGTGTGGCCAAACGTAGGTCAGGTCCGAAAGCTTAACAGACTATGTCCTTACATTTCTGTCGATTCGATATAGAATAACTACAAACCACGTAGAAGCTACGCGATGGTCATTAAACAAGGTGTCACGGAAATCTTGCTGCGTAATAAATAAATAAATAAATTTTTGCTCGGCCACTCGAGGCACGCCTTTAAAGACATGATCATAATAGTAGTACAGTAAATGATCAGGTAATGTGCAAGAGTATAATAGGATCTTCATAAATGTGGATCCATAAATGCATGTAGATAGGTATGTAGGTGTGTTACTTGTGCTTGTAAATGTGTCGCTGCTCTGTTGACTGCGTTTGATGGTTCGCCCGTGTCTATAGGAATGTTTGAGGTCAGTGGATTTGATAAGGTTATCCGAGTAGACAAAGGCTGTGACTTTAGTTGGTGGCAAGTCACAGTCGCCAAGTTGAAGTTTTGTTAAACAGACATTTATGGCTTTTTACAGGGAAGAAAGCTTGCCAGGTGAAAACCCACCACCTCATGCAGCACTGCCACCGAACTATTTGATGGAAAGAATTATACCAGCACCACCCACCTCGACTGCACATGTTTCCTGTTCACATAGCCACTTTTGCTTACGTAACAACAACGACAACAATAACAACAGCAGCAACAACAACAGCAATTGACCTGTTACATACAGCTAAGTTACAAACTTCAGCTTCTATCCAACGAATGCACGATCCTTCACTCATCCTCTGACATTGCCAAAACAAGTAGGTTGACAATCGTATGATTATTTTTTCGGTTTTATTCAATAGAGTACACTAGTCACGTAGCCATTGCTTTTGGTCTTATCGGCTGTGAAACACAGCCAAAGTGTAGTTCCCATAATCAGTCTGTCTACAAGTAAACCTTTGGCAAATGCTCTTTAGAGAACATGTTAGAGATGAAGACTCTCAAGGGAATTGTGTGTGTAAATCTACAATTGTAGCCAAACGAGAGCAGGATATGTCGTGGTGCCGTCGGCTGCTTAACCGGTTGCTTTGTTGACGAGTTCTGACGTATCGTCTTACCTATGCTGCGCCGAGGAAATGGAATAAGAAAGCCGTACATCCCTACACACGAGTTTCGTGACTTCCATAGTATGGTTAGTAAGCTCAATGGTATGCATACGTCACACCTAATAACAAATGCAGCACTGTTTTATCAGTGCCACTTAAGCCCCAACCGAAAAATACTTAAAATTAATGAATGCATTCCTTTTAAAATGACTAGGTTTAGAAGCCCAAAGCGTAAGGTATCCATACAATGATCACTGGAGCTTCTTGATTTGGAACACACTTACCTGCCTGCCAGCTGAAGCGATCGCACTACTACCAACTATGGTCCAGTTTCCTTGATAAGGACAGATGCTGACGATGTCCAGACTTAATCGTCCAATGAGCAGTGCACTCGTAAACTGCTTCCGTTGTCGAAAAAGCGCACAATGGGAAGGGACACCAATGTGGTGCTTGGTTACAGGATGCTCCAGAAATGCGGCATAAAAGGTCACATGCGGATGGCTACGTTTGGTCAAGCGTACTACGAGTGTCAATCAGCTGCCCAACAATTAAGCAGTCATTGGTGAAAAACGAAACTACCTTTAGGCTAAATATGTCGTTTTTCCGTTTGGAACTATGCTTTCCAACGAGGCCAACTACCAGTTTAGAAACCAGTGGTATTCGTATCAGTAGCTTGTGCTTATTTGTAAGCACTAGGGGATTTATTAGGTTTCGTGTAGATTCGTCGCAGTTAGACACATGCAGACAGCCACCACACATCCAGGAAATCTCTAGATGGCCGTTTTGTCCTATTGGGACTCGTCAGTATCGCGCAACCATCGAATGATGCCGGATTCGAACCCAGGACTTTACTCTTGCGAGTCAGCGACTTATGCCACTTAGCCATGGTTGACGGCAGCGGACCGCCATGACTGCTAGCTAACTACGCTATAGCGCGGCTCATCCTCCACTGTCTTGCATGTTATGAATGTAGTCGCCTTAGCAGCTTACATGCCACCTCGATTGGTGACGGCTTGCAAAGGAAGTCGTTGCTCTGGAGGCCAGCCATGTCCTCTGCGCATTCATAACAAGCAAGACAGTGGAGGATGAGCCGCGCTATATCGCAGTTAGATATCAGTCATCGCGGTCCGCTGCCGTCACCCATGGCTGAGTGACAAAAGTCGCTGACTCGCAAGAGTAAAGTTCTGGGTTCGAATCCTGCAGCATTCGGCGGTTGCGCGCTACTGACGAATCCCAATAGGACAAAATGGCCATCTAGCGCTTTCCTGGATGTGTGGTGGCTGTCTGCCTATGTCTACCTGCGACGAATCTACTCGAAAGCGTGTGCTTAGTTGATTGTATTCATAACCAGTGAAATGCGACCTCCCGAAATCGACGAGGAGACGAGTATCAATCGCTGACCTCATATACGACATTGAGGTTGACATTGCCAATGTGATCACGTAACCAGTGGTGTTCTTGTGTTGCTGGGTCTAAAGCGGCACATGGTTTTTAAACTCCACTATGCTAGATTATTCGACCCGCGACAGTATCCTAACTTCCTCACTTTCTTGATCGAAGAATACAAAAAACGACATCCTCTAAGCTTGCGCCCGCAATTGATCACTGATTGGTAGACGTGGAGTTACTTTAAGTAAGGAGTCAACAATGGAGTGGTTATCGTCTAACGATGGTGAATCTGGTTTACTCACTCATGCACCGACATAAATAGATAACGAAAATTATTTGCGACGACACCATGCGCAAATCTGTAAACCTGCTTCACCCCAACTAATGGCTGCTAAAATTGAATCCATTACAACAAAATAAAGAGTTCGATATTCCGTTAGAATATTACATATATAAATTAAAAATACACCGGTAGACACTTAATGATAGAGCCAAACATCACAAACGTCGTGGTATTCTGGTGTAATGTTGGTGGATAAACAGGATCGCGTTGATGCACAAACATCGTATTCTTTGGATTTTGAATACCATTGCTAATTTATGTAGGAAGTAGTGGCGAAAAAGGAAAATGGTTGTTGAAGATCGTTTCGAAGTACACGCTGCGTGGATGTATTGTGACGCGAAATGTAAATGTTGACCGCAATTCCCAATGAAGTGAACTTTGGTCTTTTGATCAAGAGGATCGTAGCTGATGCAAATAGAAATTAGGAGTTGCCTGCCAGAAAACACTGCACTACTATGACGAGATTCGATGTTACAACATCTTATCAGATAGAATTAGCAGACATCGAACCCGGGACCATTGGGATGCTAGGTGGGACCGCTAATCGTAAACCAAGGCGTCGCGAAAGGCAACACATGGCAAAATGATATAATGAACGAGCTTGAAGGTCATAATGAGGAGGTTATGTGAAGTGCAATCTCAATGTTGACCGCGATTCCCATTAAAGTGAACCTTAGCATTCCATCAAAAGCGGGAAAAGCCCCATTTCTATTTGCATCAGCTACAGTCCTCGTGATCTAAATACCAACGTTCACTTCAATGGAAATCGTGGTCAACATTGAGATTGCGCGTCGCGATGCATCCACACAACGTGTACTTCAAAGTCACGCAAAAACATCGTTCATTATACCGTTGTGCCGAGCGTTGCCCGTCGTGACCTGGTGGCTCAGAGGTAGCGGTCACAACTAACATCCCAATGGTCCCGGGTTCGACGCCTGCTAATTCTATCTGATGAGATGTAATGACATGGAAACGCGCCATAGTAGTGCAGTGTTTTCGGGCGGGTAACACCCGATTTCTCTTTTAATGGGATAGGCTGTTGTCCAAAATTCGAGCCAATACCTTCAATTCTGGATGCCAACTTTAATCTCACTATTTTGCCTACAAAGACAACTACCTAGCAACGCACCATCCGAGAATGCTTCTGGTTGCATCTGGTTTAAAAAGGTAATCAATCGGGACCTGAAAACTGATTTATGCAGTTACTTTACTTTTACTCTATACACACTGATATACATGCCCTTCAAACCAACACCGGGACTGACCTACGACCTAACTAGTATTTGAAACTCATCAACCAAACGTCAGCCGTTTTCCTCTTTCTAGGAGTGGAAGTGATCAGTTTTCTCCACACTGCAGTCCAGGGTACGTTTCACTTGATACTCTTTACTCAGAGCTGTTCACTTTTGTTCTTCAGCTTGCAAATCATAGGCGACGTGCACAGTTTCCTGGTATTAGCTTCTAAAATTGGCGTCTAACCAATGTGGCAAATTAGTGAGTTAGAGGAATTCGTCCCAGTTCGACGAGTTCCCTGTCCTCCGTCTCACCTGCACCCGGCTTTGGATATAGTTGGCGGCATCAGGTTCCAGATTTGCCTGTCTCTGTGGCCTCTATAAGGCATCCGCAGGACAAGCGTACCTACAGGGGGACCATGAGTGGCTTGCGCTGCATCATCACAGCTTCATCCACACATCCCATATCCAGTGTAAACCCGAAGGAATAAGACTGGGACGTATGTGGATAGGAGCTATGTCTCATCAACGGAGTTGACCCACACTCCTATCTAAGTGGGGAATCACACTTAGCAGACGTACACAAGGCGGTGCTTTATAGGAAACAAATAACACTCAGTGCGCAATTCGCTTATCCTCTTCTCATGTTCCTCACGAAATCGCATCAGCTGTACATACGTTCGCATGTGCACTTTCGACATTTTGGAGCGATGGCATATAGCTCGTTCATGTACTCTAACTTGCTTCTGCGTCCTAACTGGGAGCTTCTCCATCTAGACACCGCTGACGTATCGCGTGGACTTGCCATTACGACATGTTATTCATGCTACTATATACATATACTATCTGTATTTTGCCAAAATTCACCAATAATTTTGTTTGTCTTGCACCTGCGTGGAAGACTGTTTGTTTGCTATTGTGTTCCCGGTGAGATACTGTTCTCGACCTGATGAATCGAACAGCTGTTATCGTAATGACACCTCTCGCGGTAAGAATAAGGTGATACATAAGCCATGGATTCCGTCGTTAAACCCAAGGAGTTCAGAAGCAATTAGTTATCCGATCGTGTTGAGAGATTGAAATAAAAGCCTAGTCATTTGGTTAACCCAAGTCAAGTGATGCAGCGTGAGAGAACTTGGGCTATCAATACTTGACAGCCGTGGGTCATTTCAATTGGTACCAAGGTCAGTGTGCTGAACATATCCTACTGTTTTAAAACTGATAACGCCATAAGTAGTACATCACAAAGTATACGGCAGCTGCAGTATATTCAATTTACCTGGGCTTTGGTGAACCAAATTTCTACCCACTAATGCATTGTGTCCAATTATGTGTCATTCCATGCATCGATATTCCTTGAGAAATTTCAAGACAGCATGAGGGAAAATAGTTTCAATAGAACACTTTGAATACAATATACTTCGGCTATTTTCGTCAGTTCTAGACACACAGTCAAATAGTCGTGTTGTGTATATAAAGTTACAACTCCTCAGTGTATTCAAATCAAGTTTGAAACAATCAGCGTACTTCACTAGGGCAAGGCGTTCACAATTTGGGCTTCAGTCGCGCGATTGCTGAAGCCTCAATAAATCGAAGCTGCCGAACATTGTTCTGTCGGTTACTTAACTTGAACGATTCGAAGTTGTTGTAAAATCTGGAACAGTATAGTATATACTGAACAATAGAGCTGGCCTGCAGCTTTGGATCAGTCACGGTCATATTACATGGAATGCGTTCCGCAATCCTTGTTGACAGTCTGCACTCGATTGGAGCACTGTACTCGCTGTCACAAGTACAGTGAAAGAGGTAAACGTGTAATACGGTAAGTTACTATCTAGCTTGTCCAGGCTAACGTTACACAACAGCTTTCTAATTTTGTGCAGTGACACACCTTTGGTAACGTTACACCACTATTGTATTATCTGATAGACAATGCAGGAGTCTTCTTCCATTTTTGTTCCCTTCAGCTGGTCTCCTAGTAAATATTTTTCTTTCTGGGACGTCTCTTATCCGTTTTCCACCGTCTCCTGCATTTGTGTATCGTGCTGCAAATCACTCAGCTTGTTTGTTTTTACCTAGTGTTGGTAGCACCAATTTCAGAGCACAGTCAATGGTATCTTTAGAGCGCATTCTACCAGTTTTCGCCAAAGCGGTGCTAATCCATGCCTACTTGTTGTTCATATGACAGAATCTGTTAAAAGCAAGGTATCGTTCTAAGTGTAACACGCAAGCACGGAAGAACTCCAAGGGCTGAGAACGAAGTTCTATTACACAACACGTAGCCTCTACAAAAGGTAATAAACATGAGGTAAATTGGAACAAAGGAAGTTACAGTTAACCAATGTCGTGTTCTTGTTCTCCTCCGGTAATTGAGCAGGAAAGGCGCTCTGAAAGGCAAACGGGAGAGAGTGCCGTTATAGCAACGATTCAACTTTGAACGCGCGCCAAAACAATATCGATTCTTCTCTACACCACACCCCCTCTAAGCAGGCAGCGTCCCCGTTGCCACACCATAGCCGCCCTGAGCCGGCACCTCCAGTTCAACTGCTACTTCCCCAGGCGTTTCGTTCGGCCCCTCGACAGATTGGTCAGTTTTACTCCGGAATGGCTTGAGTCGATTGAAATGTACTGTCATGGGTTGACTGGCAGGGTTGTTGGGATCTTTGATAACACATGTCACATCCGATATCACCCGCTGTATTATGTACGGTCCTGTCCACTCATGGTGTAGCTTAACCGGAACTCCTGCCGTTGGTACCTGGTGCAAGTAAACTTGGTCGCCAGCCTTTAAAGGAGCGCCGAAAACTTTCTTGTCGTAATAGTCTTTCTGTCGTCGATGGGCGTTCCCAAGGTGAATACGTGCCGCTTGATGTGTTTGATGAAGCGAATCAAGGAGTTTGCTAACATACTCTGTCACCGATGAATGTGGCTGTTGCGGACTGGGTAATCGGATGTCAGACGGTAATCGGACTTCTCTTCCGGTCCACATAAAAGATGGTGTTTGACCAGTCGAAGCGTGCACTGTGCTTCGATATGCCAGCAAGCATTTTGGTAACATAGCGTCCCACTCACTTACATTTTGCTCCACAAAGGCCTTCAGTAGCGATTTCAGCGACCGGTTTGTACGCTCAACTTGTCCGTTGCCTTGCGGGTGGTAAGCAGTCGTTCGCGTCTTGTCTATACCGAACACACGACAAAGTTCCTGAACCAGCAAACTCTCGAAACATGAGCCCCTATCAGAATGTAGCTGCCCCGGTGCTCCCCAGTGACACACCCAGTGATTTACCATCGCCGTTGCTACGGTGACTGTATCGGCTTGGGCGATCGGAACTGCTTCGCACCACTTGGTGAAATAGTCGACCATGACCAAGATGTACCGATGGCCACGTGATGTTTCTGGTAGGGGACCAACAAGATCTACTCCCACAATCTCGTTCGGGTAGCCTGCATTCATAGGCTGCAATGGTGCTCTCCTGGTGATGGTCGGGTTCTTGAATGTGGCGCATGTCTCACACGTCTGGCAAAAGTTAGTGACGTCTCTCCGTTGGTGTGGCCACCAAAACCGTTGACGTGCTGCCGCTTCCAGTTTGTTGATTCCAGCATGACCCAGCTGTTCGTGCAGTTTAGATAGCACTTCGGAAACTAATGATCGCGGAACTACGATTCTCCTGATATAGTTTGGGCCAAAATCAAACACTAACACACCTTCCTCGATAGAGAGCTTGTCCCACATCGCCCATAAGCATCGAGCTTCGTAACTTTTTCCCTCCATTTCCTTCGCGGTAGGTTTGTCGCTCCCCAATAGCCGTTTGTCATAGATCGGTGATACGTCTGGATCTGCTGCCTGTGCCTCCTGCCAGCGACCGTACTCCGAACTTTGAAGGTTAACTAGAGCTACGTGTTGTGTACTACAAGACGGGCAGTCTCCATGAGCACGAGTAGGAAGTCTGGAAAGAGCGTCCGCGTTGGCATGCTGTGCACCAGGTCGGTGTCTACACTCAAAATCATACTCCTGAAGTTGTTCCTGCCATCTGGCGATCTGTCCCTCGGGGTCTCTGAAATTCTGTAACCAACGAAGTGACTGATGATCTGTTCGTACCAGAAACTTCCTTCCTAATAGGTAGTGTCGGTTTTGTTTTATAAAGAATACTAGGGCTAGCATTTCCTTTCTGGTTGTGCAGTAATTCCGTTCTCTTGCACTGAGACTTCTACTGCTGTACGACACCACTCGTTCTATTCCGTCCTGCCCTTTCTGTGACAAAACAGCTCCAATCGCCTGGTCGCTCGCGTCCGTGTCTAGAATAAACTCCCCGGCATTTGGTGACAGGTCGGGGAAAACCAACACCGGAGCTGCACAAAGGGATTCTCGTAACCGATCGAATGAATTTCGACACTCAACGGTCCATTCGAAGGTTTTACCTTTCTGTAACAAGGTATTCAAAGGCGCAGCGATCTCTGAGAACCCTTTCACGAATCGCCGATAGTATGAGGCTAACCCTAAAAAACTGCGTAGTTCATCAACGTTGGCAGGGGTTGGCCATAATCTCACTTGCTCCGTCTTACGAGGGTCAGTACGAATCCCCATCCCCGAAATGACGTGCCCAAGATACGTTACCTCGGTCTGTAGTAAATGGCACTTTGTGGGCTGGAGTTTGAGGCCCACATTTACTAGGCGTGTTAGCACCTCCGCCAAGTTGTTTAGGTGCTCGTCTTTTGTTTTTCCGTGTACAATGACATCGTCCAGGTAAACGAGACACTTGTGGGGCATCAATTCGTGTAACACTTTTTGCATCAGTCGTTGAAAAGTCGCAGGGGCGTTAGAGAGGCCAAAAGGCATGGTCTGGAACTCATAAAACCTGATGGTACTACAAACGCCGTTTTCGCTCTGTCGCTCTCCTCCACTTCTACTTGCCAGTAGCCGGAAGCCAAATCTAGCGTACTGAAATAAACTGATCCTCCCAGTGCGTCAAATAGATCATCGATCCTGGGGAGGGGAAAAGCGTCTTTTCGAGTAATCTCATTTAATCGTCTATAGTCGACACATAGGCGAAAACCACCATCCTTCTTCTTCACTAGAACAACCGGGGCTGCCCATGGTGAAGTCGAGGGCCGTATTACCTCCTTTTCTATCATGTCATCTATGAGCTTTTGCAATTCAGTCTGCCAATGTAATGGTATGCGTCTTGGGGGGATTTTAATCGGGATTGCATCACCGGTGTCGATACGGTGTTTCACGAGATTGGTTCGACCCAAGTCGGTACTGCGCCATGCAAATGCGTCTGAGTGGTTGCGCAACACATCTTTGAGCCGCTTCAGTGTCTGCTCATCCGTGACTCTGTCGAGTGAGCGAATAAAGGCGTTAATGTACTTCTCACTCTCTAAGGTGTCCTCATAGGTTGTAGATGCTTCCAAAGCACCACTTCCACAGGGTTTTAACAAAACTGTACAGTTATCGGTGATTAGTTGGCACCTGTCCAGATCCAATCGACACTTCAACCGGCGTAACAGATCCATCCCAACAATAACAGCAAACGGAATTTTGTCCGCAACAATAAACTCCTGGGTGAAGCTCTGTTTCGCGACGTCAACTTGTGCGGTTAGGGATCCTCGAACGGACAACAATTCTCCATTGGCGGCAGTTAGTCGGCAGCGACAAGGCGCGTATACACGTTCTGCTAGCTGGTTAGTCAAACTAGATCTGATTAGGCTCTTACATGCACCTGTGTCGATGAGACCTATCAATGGAACCCCTGCGATCTGTAATTCTATTGCTAATGCTGAATCTGTGGTCGACGCACAAACAATGGCTGGTATAAAGTGTGAATGCAATCGGTGCCACTCACCTGGGCGTCCGTTATTGTAGCGAGGTAGACCGCGATTCGGAATTGGTCGGCGGGGCCACCGAGAACCCTGTTGCGTTGGTCGCCATGAGCCTGAATATCTTTGCTGATAGTCAGGATGCCACGTTAACCGTTCCGTTGGCGCACGTCTGGGGCGTCCATTTCCCCTCAAAGCGAAACACCCGGAAGTCGGCGTGGTCATCGCTCTGTCGACCTGCTCAAGTTGTTCGCCAATTCGTACGGCTACATCCAACTGCTCGGGAGGGTGAAGAAGGAATTCTCGTTTAATGGAAGGTGTTTGTATTCCTTCTAGTAGTTGCTCTAGTATTCTTTTGTCACGCTCCATTGATGACTCCCGCTCGTATGCGATGTCAACCATCTTTCGAAGTTCACGTACGTACGTCCCAATGCTTTCCCCGGGCCACTGGTATCGGGAGTGGAATTCCCTGCGTAGGGGTGCAGGTAAAGGAGGAGGGTCCAGTAGGCGGCGCAAGGCAGAGAACGTCTCAGACGTGACTTCTCTTTCCAGAATTTTACTATCAGCAACGACATCAAAAGCATCCCCTGACAGTAAGCCGGCGAGCACGCCTGAATGTTGGTGGACTGGGAACTGCCGGAGGTAAAGCTGGACTTGTTTCTCCCATCTGGAGTACGGCATCCCGGGAGTGTAACGCTCCGGAGGTGGGATTGCATGCATACAGACTGACGAACTCGAGCCTGTTGACAATTTTTCCAAAGCACGGGACAAAACATCCAGTGAAGCGGAAAGTCTGGTAGTGGGGTCAACGACATCAGAATGGCCTTCGTCATCAGACTTGTTGTTCATTTTTGGCATGATCTTCATTAGACTAATGATGATGGATTCCTGATTCTTGTGACTTGGCAGGGTCGCCACTTTGTAACACGCAAGCACGGAAGAACTCCAAGGGCTGAGAACGAAGTTCTATTACACAACACGTAGCCTCTACAAAAGGTAATAAACATGAGGTAAATTGGAACAAAGGAAGTTACAGTTAACCAATGTCGTGTTCTTGTTCTCCTCCGGTAATTGAGCAGGAAAGGCGCTCTGAAAGGCAAACGGGAGAGAGTGCCGTTATAGCAACGATTCAACTTTGAACGCGCGCCAAAACAATATCGATTCTTCTCTACATAAGTACTCAAGCTATACACAGATCACGAGAGCTCGCAACCTTAATTCCATTTCAGGTTTTCATCAAAAATAGAACATCCTCTCTAGTTCGATTTGCATGTGAATTTGACTGCATGGTGGTATTCATTCGGAACATCGAGTAGGTTTGCAGCTTTCTGAGTGGTATCCATCACAACGAACGTGTCTTCAGGGTATTTGCTGTACGAGTGCATATTTTGTAAATAATCACGTAGTACAGTGTTCTCCAACAGGTTCATGAAAATATCTGGTAAGACCGGCCCAAATGGGATGGGCTTTGCTACACCATCCATCTGATTTTCAAAAGCGGTAATCGCTTGGAACCCGCCATCTACCACCCTGTGGTCTTCCTCCCTGTGCTCCCAAAGGTGATGGAGGCAATCATCGCTGAGGCTTTAGGAGACCATGTAGAACGCCACAACATTATAGCACACGGGCCACACGGTTTCCGCCAACACCGTTCATGCACTACCAGTCTACTGGTTGCACACAGTAGTTGGACGGAAGCGGTCGATAGAGGCAGAGAGACAGACGTCATTTACCTCGACTTTTCCAAAGTCTTCGACCGACTGGACCACCGCATTCTACTTCGCAGACTGGAAAGCTATGGAATTGGTGATCCCGTTCTTGAGTGGATCAGGAATTTCCTCCAGGATCGGTAACTGTAGGTCATAGTTCGAAGTGCGCTGTCCGATCCTATTTAGGTCGAATGTGCAGTTCCAGAAGGATCAATTCTGAGGCCGCGTCTGTTTCTCGTGCACATTAACGAGCCTACGTGTTTGATTGCTTCAGCTTACTTGCTGTTCCCTGACGATGTTAATATCTGGCATACGATGGCCGACCCAGCAGATCACAATGCACTTCAGCGTGACCTGGACAGAGCATTTGGGTGGTCACTCCAAACTCCGCTCCTGTCCAATTCGGGGGAGTTTAATGTTGTTCACATTCGCCACAGCCGAACATCACATACAAGCTTGGAGATCATGTCCTGCAGGCAGTCAGCCAGGTGCGCGACCTTGGAGTACTAGGTCAGACTGACCTAGGCTGCTCAGGACAATCTGAAAAGGGGTTAAAGACTGGGAACCAATACGTTGGCATGCTGCGGTGGGCATTTGGGCGGTTTGATACCCTTGTCTGTTCACAATTGCTTAACACCTACGTGCGGCCTCGTGTGTAATACGCAATCCAGGTGTGACAACTCTGGCACAAACAAAACCTTGCAGCGTTCGAGAGGCCACAGTGACGTGCCACGAAGCACTTCAAAGGGTTGTTCAATCTTCCTTTTCAACTTAGACCGAGGACCCTAAAATTACACAGTGGCCGGTACCGGCGCCTACGTGGTGACCTTAGTATGGCTACCAGATTCTAAGAAACCTCAATCACATCTGCCGTCACCTACTACAACTCAGCCACAACACGAATTTTAGGGGCGACCATTTCAAGTTAGCCACGCAATACAGTCGGCTAGAATGTCTACAGAACTTTTACTCTCCTCGTGTGTGTCATCCGTGGGACACCCTCCAAAATTACCTTGTTTTCGCCCCCCCACTTTATCTGCGTTTAGAAAACACCTTGACGTTGCCCTAACCGATCTACATTACGAGCTAGAGCCTGTGTGTCTCTACAGACGATATAATGCGA